>LNAC01000115.1:3327422-3397082 GCA_002007465.1 Ailurus styani
GCGGGTGGCCGGCGGCGTGGAGGGGCGGAGACGGCGGCGGTTTGGGTGTTTCCGCAGCCGGGCCGCCCTGCCTCCGAATCCGGCTTTCCACACACGCTCTCTAGCCGGGGCAGGGCTCCTCGCCTCTCTGAGTCAGTGCTCTGGTCCGCGGAGTGGGGACGGTGACAGCCCGGGTCCGAGAGTGGGGAAGACGCGGTGAGGTAACGTGGCCGTCGGGCGTAGAGGCTGCTCGGGCACGGAATGCGGCTCGTCTTCCTCAGTCTCCTTCCTGCGCGCCCGGCCTCTTCCCTCTGGTGCCTTCCGACGCTCCAGGAGCTGCTCCTTCCCCAGCGAGCACACTTGACATTGCCCCCGTCTCTGCTTCCGTGTCTGCCGTCTCCGGTTCCTAGTTCCTGCGTCCGTTGGGAATGCAGAGCAGACCTGCAGAGTGTTTCTGCTCGTTTCCCTCTAGCGATTGTATCTTGAGGCAGTGTACGTTCTTATCTCTCTTCTCGTAGTCTGGTAAGTCTGTCGGATCTCCAAAAACCTAGATTTCCAGCCTCACGCCCACCAGTTTACAGTTATTTGACAGAAGAAGAGTGACGCAGCCATGGTTATCTGAGGCCCGTGAGTGGTTAGTGCCCTGCTGCTGCACGGGCGGGCGATAGGGATCAAATCACATCCGACAGTGCTTAAAGGTACTTTGTAAACTGCTCACAGTGAGGAAGACATGTAAGGTGGCATCACTGTTGAGGTTGTGTCCGTATGCTGATGGGAAGTTGGGGTTTTTCCAGGGCAAGGAGTGCTGGATTTCAGCACTCCAGGCAGCTCCTCAGGAATGTTTCCTGGTTGCTGAGAAGTCTCTGGGACTTGGAACCTCCCCAGCCTGCTGCTTAGCGGAGCCCATCTCCGTAGGAACAGCCACACTCCCCCTCCCCTCCACCCCATTTGTACCCCTCATCTTAAATCTCTGCACCACCACATTCCAGATCTAAGTCCTTCCTCAGCGAAGCTCTCTGCAAACCCTATTCCTCCGCCGGATTGAAAGATCAAAATTTCATCTTAGGAAAACACTCTGTGGGTCATCTAGTCCAGTCCTGCCCAGATCATTTGGCAGCCTGCAGTAAGCTAATTTAAGAGTGGTAGCAATGGCTTCCACAGGCATCCTGCTAGATACTTTTCACATATTATTTCTCCTCCTAACAACCCTGTAAAGGGGATCATGTTACCTCCTTCTTCAGATAGGAAAATGAGGCCCTCTGAGGTTGGGTAACTTGTCACAAAAACAGGAAGGCCCATGTGGTGGAATTCAAACCCAAGTTTGTTGTTTAACCTTGGTTCAGGTACCTCTTGACAAAAATTAACCTGGATCATTTTTAATTAGTCTAATTATTAGCTATTCCTTATACTGAGTCAGAATTTTTTAACATCCCCTAGCTATGCAGCTTTTCATTTATTTGAAATTAGCAATTAGAGACCACACTCCCGCCCCTGGCTTTGAAGTTTAAGTAATCTACACCGAGCATGGGATTTGAACCCACGACCCAAGCCCAAGAGCTCCTCTGACTGAGCCAGCCCGGTGCCCCCAAAATCTGCCGTTTTTAGACCATTGTTACGTGTTGGCTTCTATACTCTTCAAGACATGGTTCCTGAGGACCGGTGCCAGTTTGCCAGCATCATAACAGCCCAGTGCCCGGAGCTGGGTACTGTAGTCTAATCCGATGAGCTCAGGTTAAAGAGCTCTAACCTCCTCTACTCCGTGGACTCGACTTCTGTGAGTGTAACCTAGGACTGTAATTGCACCCTGCCCCCCACATCTATCCAGTCAGCTACCGCTGTCATTGATCCTATTGACATGTAAAACCCTAAGATGCTTTCACTGTTCTGCAGTCCCACACTGATTAGTTTTCAGCTCTAGATGCCATACTTGATTTTGTCGCTATCCTCTCTTTGCTAGCTTTTGGACCTTAAAGTATTGTCCAAGCCACCTGTTTGGCACTCATCCTATTCTGCCTTGTATTGCTTTTATTTTATTTTATTTTATTTTATTTTTAAGTTTTAACTTGAGAGAGAGAGAGTGAGTACACACAAGCGGGGAGGATGGATAGAGGGGAGAGGAAGAAGCAGACTCCCCTCTGAGCAGGGCACCTGGTGTGGGGCTCCATCCCAGGACCCTGAGATCATGACCTGAGCCAAAGGCAGGCGCTTAAGCAACTGAGCCACCCAGGCGCCCCTATTGCTTTGATTTTAGAAGTGTATTCATTAAACATGTTTGTTGTCTGCCTCTGACTGATGATGGACCTGTAAAGATGAATTAGACCAAATTCCTATCCACAAGGAGTCAGTCTGGTTAGAGAGTATGAGGACAAACCTGGGCAGAAGTTTGATGAGCTGACTTAGAGCCACTCAGTCTGGATAGCCTTAGAGATGCTAATTGCCCTCCTGAGTCTATGGAGCCCTGATTATTAGTCCTGATTGTATCTTGGCTCAAATCCAGCTTCAGGCTGGGAGGAGTAGCCTCTGGAAAATAGGATGCAAGTGATATGTCTTAAGTATGGGCTTAGAGGGCAGGGTAGTTGGCTAGCTCCACTCCCAAGAAATAACACAAGATGAAGGTCCATTAGGATTTCCTTTTACCATCTCTGACGGGAATCAGGAAGTGTGGTCCAGGGATCTCAGTAGCACTGTTTCTTCTCAAATATAATGATTTTTGCTATTCTTTTTCTGTTTCCTAGTCGTGATTAGCAGCAAAGAAAGGAACTTAGGCTTTTCTTGGGGCTAGTAAAATGAGAGGTGTGGAGTGACTGCCCCTCTTCAAGATTTAAAGGGAGGGGCCCCAGAGGATATAGTGCAGGCTAAGAGGCAAGAAGAGAGGGAAGTGGTTTGAGTCCTGAGGTGTGCCCCAAAGACGAGAATTAGGAACTGTCTTGGGCCTACTCGGTATAACAGACCATGAGATATTTTTGATCGGGAGCCAAAACAGCCATGACATTACAGCTGAGACAAGTACAAACGTTTGTATGGTGAGGTTCAGAAGAGGGGAGTCTGATCCAGCCTAGGGAGAGATTAGGAAATATTTCTAAGGGAAAGTGGCCCTCATCCTGAGTCCGAAAGGACAAGTAGGGGAAGAGACCACATGATGAGCGTAACAGAGGGGTGAGATCAGGAAACTGCAAGTAGTTTGGTAACACGGGAGTGAAAGAAGTTTGTTGGCACCAAGCAGGAGGTGATATTTGGCACATAGAGAGCAGGACTTTTATACCAAGCTGAGGTCCAAGTATGTATACCTCATCTCCTCAATCAGGTCCTTGGGGACAGGCACTCCAGCATCTGATACACACAGTAAGTGGCTTGGTAAATGTGGGACTGGGTGCTATACAGGCTCCTTTAGGAAAGTAAACCAAACTAACTCGAGTTTAATAAAGGGGAAGGAGTATCATAAGTACAGATAATGTTCTCCCAGAATTCTGGGGAGGTCAGACTAAATCAATGAGATGGCAGCATCAAAACAAAACCACTTTTCTCTCCACTTTCTCTGTTCCATCTCCTTTCTCCCTACTGGCTTTCTTTGCTCTTGTTCATTGTCTTATCCTTGTGGCTTTTCTCATATGGGACCCATATAGTTGTCCCGGCTTCTGAATCTGTGTGATCTTTCATCTGGATGAAAAGCCAAGGAAGGAATCTACTTATAAGTCTGAGCAAGACTGTGGGACATCAGTTATTGGCCAGGCTGGAATGCCCTTTGTTCAGGTGCCCTTCATAGTCATTCCTTGACCAGAGTGGCGATAGGGTGATTTATGGCATGGTACACTTGAATATATCCTACAACTAGGACTGTGAAATGAGCAGAAGAGGCACCTCAACACATGGCTAGTTTGTGCATTCTGATATTTACTGAATGCTTTTTATATGCTAGGCACTGGAAATTCATGGGCAAAAGAAAGTGCAAAATGCTTTGCCACATGTGTCTGTGGGTATGTAAGGTAATATCTCTGTTATCATTTGAGCATTTCTAGCTCCTTTCTTGAGAATTACCTAACTCCATTTGACTAGATTATCATTAGGGCCAAAGGTGATTTGGAGAAGATCCATGATAAGCTAATGGTCCACCTCTAAATTAAATAACATTCTTATTATCTCTGTGAATTCACCTTTTGTGTATCTTTTTGTCTGAATCCAGTGAGCTTTAGATGTACCTGAAAGACTTAGGGAAGTTTCACAGCTTCTAGAAGGATAGCACCTACTGTACATTTGAGAAGTCTTAACCAGGCAAGAAGACATTCATTCCTTCTTTCAGTCGTTTTTTTTCTTTTCATTTAACATTGATTCAGCATCTTGTGCAACATGGTAGGTCAACATCTTCTTGTCCTCGGTGCGGGAGATACAAAGATTAATAAGACTGTTCTAAGAGATCTCTCCATTTAATAGGAAAAACAGACATGGAGGACTGGCACCTTAGGCTGAGCGGTAGTGTTTGCAGATGGCATAGTTGTGAGACTATAGATTGCTTTGCGAGATGGGAAGGGAAAGAGACATCAGTAGGTAGGAATCAGATTCTAGAGAATCTTAAATTTCTTTGTACTTTATCCTGCAGGGTGGACATCAAAAGACAAGGGACAGTTGATGGTTTTAAGCATGGAAGTTAAATGATCAGATTCTTGTTTACTTATTTATTTTTTAAGATTTATTTATTTATTTTAGAGAGAGAACATATGTGCTCACACACAAGTGCCAAAGGGAGGGGCAGAGGGAGAGAGTCTCAAGCAGATGCTGTACTAAGCATGGAGCCAGATGTGGGACTCAACATGGGGTTCAGCCTCACAACCCTGAGATCAAGACCTGAGCCAAAACCAAGAGTCAGATGTTTAACTGACTGTGCCACCCAGGCGCCCCTCAGATTTGCATTTAGAACGATGCTGGTGGCTATGTGGAGGATGGATAAGGTGGAGATGATTTTGCTAGGGAGACCGTTTAGGAATTTATTGTGTTAACTGAGATGACAGAGAAGTGGGCCTGAGCTAAAGCAGTGGTGGTGGGGAAAGATAGGAGAGATGGTTATAAGTGCCAAGAAAGATAGGTAAGTTTTTAAACTTCATTTGAAATGCCAAAGCAGTTATACAATCCAGAAACTCTTATTACTGATTCCTTACTTTTGGCAAAAAAAAAAAAAAAAAAAAATCCCTTAAACTGTTTGCCTCTTGCTTCTTTGCTTGTCAGAAAACTGGAAGACAGGGGCACCTGGGTGGCTCAGATTCTTGGCCATCTGCCTTCGGCTTGGGTCATGATCTGGAGAGACCCCATGTTGGGCTCCCGGCTTGGCGGGGGGGTCTCCTTCTCCCTCTGCATCTCCCCCCGCTTGTGCACTCTCTTTCTCTCCCTCTGTCTTGTCTCTGTTTCTCTCTCAAATGAATACATAAAATCTTAAAAAAAAAAGAAAGAAAACTGGAAGACAGTGTTGTTTTGAGATCCCCCCTAACTGCCTTTCTACACTCCCTAGCTCTTCCCTCATCTCTTGTAAGTCTCATTGTCTCTATTTTGAGTGACTTAGGGTTGGTTATATGGTAGTTCATTTGACTTGGTGGCTTGGCTAGATAAGCAAGAATCAGCTCAGTCATGGCCTAACACTGTTTTGCCTTCCCATTCAGATTGAAAGATGATGACAGTGGGGACCATGATCAGAATGAAGAAAACAGCACACAGAAAGATGGTGAGAAGGAAAAAACGGAACGAGACAAGAATCAGGGCAGCAGTAAGAGGAAGGTGAGTTTTGTACTCTAGATAGAATTGCCTTTGGACTTGAGATTGGTTATCATATGGAGTCTGTTATGTTAAAGATACCAGATTGGGCGCCTGGGTGGCTCAGTGGGTTAAAGCCTCTGCTTTCGGCTCAGGTCATGATCTCAGCGTCCTGGGATCGAGGCCCGCATCGGGCTCCCTGCTCAGCGGGGAGCCTGCTTCCCCCTCTCTCTCTCTCTGCCTGTCTCTCTGCCTCCTTGTGATCTCTCTCCCTCTGTGAAATAAATAAATAAAATCTTAAAAAAAAAAAAATAAAGATACCAGATTAACTTGATGGCACCCTATTTTGGAATATCTGCTTTTTTCTTTTTTCTTAAGGGTTTATTTGTTTGAGAGAGAGAGAATGTATGTGCACATGTGCTCAAGGAGGGGAGGAGCAGAGGAAGAGGGGCAGACAGTCTCCACGCTAAGCATGGAGCCCAAAGCAGGACTCGATTCCAGGACCCTGGGATCATGACCTGAGCCGAAATCAAGAGTCAGACGCTTAACTGACTGAGCCACCCAGGTGCCCCTGGAATGTATGCTTTTGTTCTCAAAAAAAGGTTGTTGAATCACAGGCGTTCATGTTGGGAGTTACAACTTTTTCCTTGCCACAGGATCTTAAGATGTTTTCTTGCTTTCCAGCATTCTCCCAGCACGAGAAATTAACCCTGAAGTTTAACAGGGCTATTTATTGCTTCATAAGCTGCTGTTGAGTATTTAATCCTACACATCCCTTGAAATTTTAGACTCTAATCAGTAATAATCTAAGCTGAAAGTGACTTGGAAAGGAGAAAGTTTAGAGGATGAGAGATTGATGGATCAGTTTCTTTTCTTTTTTCTTGGGCTTTATTTATTTGTCAGGGAGAGAGAGTGTGCACAGGCAGGGGGAACCAGAGAGAGGGAGAAGCAGGCTTCCCACTGAGCAAAGAGCTCAAGGCAGGACTCTATCCCAGGACCCTGGGATCATGACCTGAACCAGAGGCAAATGCTTAACTGACTGAGCCACCTGGCTATTCCGGATCAACTTCTTTTTTGAAATATCAAAACAATAGTTTCTCTCACAAGGTCGAGGACTATCCAGATACAAGCATTGTAGGTGCTAAGAGAACACAAAGGTGAATGAGACTATGGATCCAGGGGCTTACATTTAATAGTAGCAGTAGTAATGGTAGCTGACACTGAGCAGTTACTATGTGCCGGGCACTGTGCCAAGCACTTTACATTTATTAATTTATTTGATCTTCTCTGCAGTCCTGTAATGTGGTTATAAGTATTTTCTTCATTTTGCAGATAAGCAGCAGAGGCACAAACAGGTTAAGCAGCTTGCCCAGGTTACTAGCCAGTAAGTGATAAAGTGTCATAGAGGAAGCAGTATTTGGCTTGAGAGTACTTGGCTAAGATAAGATATAAACATAAATACTAAGATAGAAAACAGAAAGTTACAAATGCCATAAAAATACAGATAAAATGTTACAGGAACTTAGAGTCAGTTAACCACTAAAGAAATTTGCTATGTGAGTGGGATCTTGGGCATATTGCAGGTAATTGAGGATGTGCCCTTTTTGTGGAGGTCATAAGGGGTGATGCTGTAAACTGTGTTCTCTGTCTCACATCATATGAAAAATGCCCCAGATTAACACGCCTTCTTTAATTCACAGGCTGTTGTCCCTGGACCAGCAGAGCACCCCCTGCAGTACAACTATACTTTCTGGTACTCCAGAAGGACCCCCGGCCGTCCCACCAGCTCACAGAGCTATGAACAGAATATCAAACAGATTGGCACCTTTGCCTCTGTGAGTACTTACTGGTTGAATGCAGTGAGCCTTGGTAGTACATTCATCCCTATACTTACATCATTGTGTTTATTTACTTTCCTGGTAACTTAGGATTCCGATTTCCTTATTTGACTGACCTAAGTCCCCAAAGTCAGGTTTGCTCATTCTTAGATTTCTCATTAGACATCCACAGGTAACATACTTAGGAATCAAGAAGTATGTGAATTGTCGAATTGACCATAAGGGGACAATACAAAAATACAGGTTTGTTTAAGTAGTTATGTATTGAGTCCTTACTGCATGCAAAGTGTCATGGGGAAAAAGAAAATTTTATAATATACTGTATCTATTTTTATGAAGCTTGACGGTAAAGTCAAGAGTAAAATTCAAGTTTCTCTTGTATTAAGAATCTCCTATTAATGGGGCACCTGGCAGGTAGAGCGTGAGACTCTTAATCTTGGGGCAGAGAGCTTACTTAAAAAAAAGAAAAAAGAACCTCCCATTAGGGTTTTGGGTATGTTAAGAGCTGTGTATGTAAAGTAGCATCTTTTTCCTGTGTTCAGAAAGAAAATTAAATCCTAATCATTATTTTCGTAAGTATTGTTAAAGTCAGAAATAGCCCCAGCGCTCTCTTACCTCCCTCACAAGTTGGGTAGGTTTGTGGACCCTGAAAGCTGTCTGCAACTAACACCAGTCTTGTTCAACAAAAATTTTTATGTACTTCCTACGTGCTGTACGTTTGATCTCTGGGCAGAATCAAATGCAGGATTTGTTATTTTCTTGAAATTGTGGAGGTTTTTTTCCTATTTAAAATGCAGACATTGGAAAAGGAAACTATAACAGACAGTAAACATTACAATAAATTGGTAAAGAAGAAAGACACAGTAATAGGCACTTGATGTAATTTCCTTTGATCATTATAATAACCCTATGAGATCAGTGATATTATCCATATTTTACAAACAAGGAAATTGAGGCTTGTGTTAAGTATCTGATCAAAGTGTCAAGTCAGTCATAATCTACTTGAAGTGGAGGAGCCAGGATTGAAACTCAGGTTGGGTAGGCTGTAAAAGCTACATTCCAAACCCAGTACATTCTCTTTCATTCACTCTTCCATTACGCCAAAGTGCAAGACAAGTGTCTCTGATTTTCTTAATGCTGCTTTCTTAGACAAACTATGTCTCCATTTATTACTAATCAAGATGTGTATGTGTGTGTGTGTGTACACACATACATGCATATATACATACATATATGGTAATCAGATTATCTGATTACTCTGCTGAGTTGATATAATTTCAGCCCAAAGCAAGGATTTGTTTTAGTTAGCCTGTGCTTCCTTTTTTTTTAAGTAGGCTCCATGTGCAGCGTGGGGCTCAAACTCATGACCCTGAGATTAAGGGCTGCATGCTCCACTGACTGAGCCAGACCACGTGCCTGCCTGTGCTCCCTTATTACTGGTAGATATAGGCATTTTTGTAATACTAAAAATAGCTTGTGCACTGGGTGCATATTTGGTTCAAGAAACGTTTATTGACAAGATGGGATGGGGAAGGAGACAAACCATAAGAGACTCCTAATCTCACAAAACAAACTGAGGGTTACTGGGGGGTGGGTGGGTAGGGATAGGGTGGATGGGTTATGGACATTGGGGAGGGTTTGTGCTTTGGTGAATGCTGTGAAAGATGTAAGCCTGATGATTCACAGACCTGTACCCCTTGGGCAAAGAATAAAAATAAAATTAAAAAAAAAAAGAAATGTTTATTGAATGAATTCACTAACAGTTCTAAAATAAATTAAGATCTTTGCCCTTAGAGAAGTAAGTCATTCCCAGGGTTTTTAACACAGGGAGACAGTGAGGAGTGCTATAGGGAAGGCATGGCTAAAGTGCTCTTGAAGTTCAGAGGAAAGAAGAAATTAATTCCAACTTGGGTAAAGCCTCTTTGGAGGAGATGGGCTTAAAATTAAACTTAAGGAGTCCTGGTTGGCTCATTCATTAGCACATGTGACACTTGATCTCCTGGTTGTGAGTTCAAGCCCCACATTGGGTGTAGACATTACTAAGAAATAAATTAACTTAAATATATATATATGTGTGTGTGTGTGTATATATATATACATGTATATAATGTAACATATATATAATGTAATATTATATATATATAATGTATATAATGTATATATAATGTAACATTATATATAGTGCAAAATTATATATATATAAAATTGAACTTAAAAATTTGAATAGGAGATATGAAAAGAACGGAATTGTTGGTAAAGGGAATAATAGAAATAAACTTTTGAGAGTATCAATGCATTCCTAACATTCCTGAATCTATCACAGAAATATTGATGACCTGCCATATGGGAATGTTAGACATTACAGGGAAGGTAGCAGTCTATTGTGTTCTGAACAACTGGATGAGCACTCACAGGGTCAAAGAAGACTGAACTAGGGTGGGGTCAGGGGGACGAAGTTTTCATTTAGGATTCCGATTAGTTATTTGGGGGTCGTTGTGAATATTTCAAGCATTTTTCTTTTCCTTTTAAGATAGGTATATATGAATTTACTCAGCTTGTGCACAAAGGGTTTCTTTTCTTTCTTTCTTTCTTTTTTTTTTTTAAGATTTTATTTATTTATTTGATAGAGAGCACAAGTAGGCAGAGCGGCAGGCAGAGGGAGAGGGAGAAGCAGGATCTCTGCTGAACCAGGGAGTCTGATTTGGGGCTCGATCCCAGGACCCTGGGATCATGACCTGAGCTGAAGGCAGATGCTTGAAAAACTGAGCCACCCAGGCACCCTTTCTTTTCTTGTTATAAGATTTTATTTATTTTATTAGAGAGTGTGTGCACAAGTTGGAGGGGGGAGAGGCAGATTCCATGCTGAGCAGGGAGCCCAAAATGGAGCTCCATATGCAGGACTTGATCCCAGGACCCTGGGATCACAACCGGAGCCAAAGGCAGATGCTTAACCTACTGAGCCACCCAGGTGCCTGTCTTTTCTTCTCTTTGGCATACATGTTGAGTTGACTAGAGCAACATCATCAGCATCATCTGGGGTTTCATTCTTCTAGACTCCATGGATGTGTGACCACAGTGTTTAAAGTTGGCTGTCGTGTAATTCAAGGCATTAGGAAATGTCTCATAATATTAGATTCCTCACAGAGAAATAATCACGTGTGGAACCTTTTATCAAATCCAAAGCAGTATTTCTCAGTGCTTCTTAATCCTAATATTTGACCATATTTAAAAGTTCTTGAAGTCAGGGTGACAAAGAAGGCAGTGTCTTAAAATGGAAAGAGTATTGGACTCAGGGATCACGTGGCTCATCTGCTATGGTGCTGGATTCAGGGCAGGGCCAATTCTGAAACCATTTTCTCAACTATGAAATGAGGAAGGTAGTTGAGATTATTTCTTTTTTCAAAGATTTTATTTTAGAAAGTGTGTGTGCGAGTGGCAGTAGGGACAGTCCGAGAGGGAGAGGAGAAGCAGACTTCTTGCTGAGCGCAAAGCCTGATGTAGGGCTCAGTCCTAGGACCCCAAGATCATGACCTGAGCCAAAAGCAAGAGTCAGATGCTCAAGCGTCTGAGCCACCCAGGTGCCCTGAGATTATTTCTGAAGTCTTTTTGCGCAGCTTACCTTCTGAGTATGAACATTCATTTTTTGGTTTCAGTGAGGGGTTTTAAAAACCAAAATTGTCTAAAGAGAAGAAGGAGGAAGTCTTTTAAAGCCTAATAATATTTTTCAAGTTGTTTACTTCATCACTCTTGTGATTTGGATATACGATGGTGACTAAGACTCTGTAGTCTGACTACAGAATTGGAAGAGACCAAACTGCTAATTAAGCGGTGCTCGATTGGGGAATTGGGGGTGCTGGTATACTTTCTCCCTAACCACCCCCCACCCCAGTTCCTAATTCACAGTGAGCTGCAGGTTCTAGTGGGTATGTTTTGTTACACCCCACTGTGTCAGAGTAGAAAAAGATGATTGCTCGTTTAACACATATGCCCACTTACTATTCCCAGTTGTATACAATTAAACATAGCGTTGTCAAGATGAGACCCTGCTTCAAAATCCTATGACTTCTTTGTAACATGAGACCGTTCCTGTGTTCCTGTTTGTAGAGGAACTGGAGGAACAGCCGCTTCATAAAGTGTAAGGTCTCTTTCTCCTTAGTTACTATCCACATCTAGAAGTATGACCTGAATCTCTGTCTACTCAATACCCATTTTCAGCTACACATTATGATTGTTTTCCGGGTGTCTGTTTAGAGCCTCCTCATTGGTGTGTTGGCAAATACCAACTGTCTTCACACTATTTCCACATTTTTTCTTTCCTCCTCAAGTGTGCCTCTTCACTGGCCAGTACTTTGTGGGGCCAGTACCTGTGAGTTGCAAAGGACTAGGGAAGTAAGGTCTCCTTAACATGGCACTACTGAGAGAAACAGGAATAGCTCGATGAGTAGAAAAGAGCACGCATCTGATAGAGAAATATGTCTAGTTTTCTAACAGGATCGTGAGGGAGGGGCAAGGAGAAGCATAAATTTTCTAGCTCAGAAGAAAGACTTAAACCCTAAATGTGAGAGGCTGCGTTCTGTTTGGTTTTGGTTGTCCTGGCCTTAGCAAGGGCACCATGGTTTAGCGTAGTGTTCGTGGTTGATTCCATCGCTTATGCTCAATAACCAAACAGGACTAAATGGATTCATTGTAGTTAGTGCTGTATCTGCCAATAAATAGTCTTTGAGAAGTGATCAGACTTCGCGGGGATGTGACGTACAGCATGCTGACTATAGTTAATAATACTGTATGTTTTAAAAAGTGATTTGGTTCTAAAAAATTACATGTATGTGGCACTTAATATACCTCAAGACTGAAAGGATTTCATTGTGTTGGGATGCCTAGCTGCCTCAGTCGCAGAGTGTGACACACTTTTTTTTTTTAAGATTTTATTTACTCACTTGACAGAGTACAGCAGGGAGGGCAGGAGATGGGGAGAGAGAAGCAGAGAAGCAGCCCCCAGCTGAGCAGGGAGCCTGATGCAGGGCTTGATCCCAGGACCCTGAGATCATGACCTGAACTGAAAGGCAGATGCTTAAGTGACTGAGCCACCCAGGCGCCCCGACTGTGAGACTCTTAATCTCAGTGTCGTGAATTCAAGCCCCATGTTGGGCGTAGAGCCTACTTAAGAAAAAGAAATAAACTGGAAGGATTCCACAGTGTAAAACAGGGTCCTCTCACAGCATGCAATGATTATCCTGGGGTTTCCACAACTGGGGCTCCTGGCTGAGGCTGGCATTTTCCACCTAAAGAGTTTATTCTCACATCAACAATATTATATTTCTTTACCTCCCTTACAACATGCCTTCCTTCCCACATGCTTCCCCAAATGAAAATAAGTCCTCCAAAAAGCATAGAGTCTGTAGGAGAGTGCCTTCCATGTTTATGTTCTTTTAAATCTCATACCCATTCAAAGAAAAAGGAAGGATACATCTTTCATGCTCTGGGGTCTTCCCTGTACAGGTGGAGCAGTTCTGGAGGTTTTATAGCCACATGGTACGTCCCGGGGACCTGACAGGCCACAGTGACTTCCATCTCTTCAAAGAAGGAATTAAACCCATGTGGGAGGTAAGTCCGGAGGACCTAAGACCACTGTTCTGAGTGTTTGGGTTTTTGTTTTTTTTTTTAGCCCTACTAAGGTTGAAAGTATTTAAAGTTTTCTCTCAAAGCTGCATCACTATTTGGTACATCCTTGGAGCCAGGACCTCTGGGAAAGGGCACTGACGTCATTGCTTGTTTGTGTGTTTACAGAGATTTTTTTTAGTACTAAAATGGTATTATAACAACATTAAAGGACTTTTTTTTTTAATTACCCTTATTCCCACTGAACTGGTTGTGTGTGTGTGTGTATGAGAGAGAGAGAGAGACACTACTGTAGTGTATGTGTGATTGAAGTGGGTAAAAAGTAATTTTGCTTACAGGCGGTAGTTGGAGGCCCAGAGCTGAGCTCTGTGATTTCTTTGCTGTAATCCGTCTTCTGTTCTGATGCCAGGGCATTTTTTTAGAAGACAAATGTAAACACACACACACATACACACACCCAACTATAGGCCCTGCGTAACTCTACATTGCTCACGTTATCTTGCGCTCACTCACCTTCCGGGCCTCCTCTCCCAGCATGCCTAGGCCTTCCCTTTGGTGCAGCTAGCCTTCCTCTGCGTATCTCCGTGACACACAGTCCCAGTCTATACACAGACATGTTTTTCTCCATGACTGCAGACCATCTCTTCGCCTGTCTTGCCTGCCCGATTGCCTAATTGTATGTCCCTCCAGACCCAGGTTAAATGTTTCTACTTCCTGAGTGTTTCTGTCTTGTTCTTCTTGAACTTAGTGTATCTCAGTCACAGCAACACTTGTCAGACTGTACTGCTAAGGTTGATTTTCTTGGCTTTCTCCTCCACTCAACTAGATCTGGTAGAGTCTGTGGCTTCATGTCTGTGTACTTGAGATATAGTGACACTTGGTAAACTTCTAGTGAATGAAGCGAGGAATGATCTGTGTTTGAAATTGGACATCACTTTATTTTGATTCCTAAAGTAAAGAGGATTATTTTAAAGGGTCGGTTTAGCCATTCATTGTTATGGCTTGTACCTAGGATTCCCACCTTGTTTTTCTTTTTCTTCCATTTCTTGTCTCCCTGGTCCTACCACCATTTTTCCTATAAAGTTGAACAACTGGAAAGGGACAGGACGTCTTAAGTGTGCAAGGGATCCTTGGCTTTTTTCCTGCCTCATACAAAAGTAAAAGACCTGCAAAATCACCTTTTAAATTGAATCCTTTCTCTCTTACACAGGATGATGCAAATAAAAATGGTGGCAAGTGGATTATTCGGCTGCGGAAGGGCTTGGCGTCCCGTTGCTGGGAGAATCTTATCCTGGCTATGTTGGGGGAACAGTTCATGGTTGGGGAGGAGATCTGTGGGGCTGTGGTCTCTGTCCGCTTTCAGGTAAGCGCCCCATGGGCAGGTCTGGTTTCTTGTGTTGCCTTTGCTCTCCTCACTGCCTCTGGTTCGCTTTGACGATTCCTTCTGTCCCTCCTATAGGAGGACATTATTTCAATATGGAATAAGACTGCCAGTGACCAAGCAACCACAGCCCGAATCCGGGATACTCTTCGGCGAGTGCTTAACCTACCTCCCAACACCATTATGGAGTACAAAACCCACACCGACAGCATCAAGTACGTGTTGGGGGTGCTTGGGGGGCATGTCCCTAAGCTTAGGAGAAGTAGGTCCTTAGTCGGGCCCAGAGGAATACGGTTGAACAGGAGCCTGACTTATGGAGAAGGGACAGACCAGTCTTCCCCTCTAGTGCTTCTGGCCACTTGTCGCAGTTCTTTGCTGGTGAGGCTCCCTGCCCACCTACACTGTGGGGTGCTTTGTATCAGAGAGAGCCCTTCTGCACAATCCCAGTTGCACTGCCTGGGCTTGCTTTATTTACACAGGCTGTCTTGTCTTTCATTCACTAACCACTGTCTTAAAATGAAAGACAAAGTGCTCTTCGTTTTCTTGCTGTTTTTTAAGATAATTTCACTGAACAATCAAGGCCTGCTCCCTTTCCACCCCTCACCCCACTTTTGCATGTCTTTTTAACCTGTTAGTGTCAGTCTGTTTTCTTTGTTCTGGGAAATTGACTTCTTATCGGGAATGACGACTCCACTTCCTTGTGTGTAGAGCTGAACTTGCAGAGGAAGCAGAATAGTGTGTTTGTGAGAGTAGAATCTAAGGGGGAAGCATGAATGCCAAAGGGGAAGTAAGCTTTGTGATCTACCCAGGACTCGGGGTACCTAGAGTTGGATGTCCACAAATGAGAATCACTGGTTAGGGCTGCTCCTTCAGTGATCGAAGCCATAAATAAATTCAGGTTATTATGAAAAAGTTGTGGGGAGTGGCTGTCAGGTTTTGTCCAAACTGGAGGGAGAGCTAGCCAAATAGGAGTCGGGACTTTTAGGTTTAACTCTCTCCTTTGACTCCAGCATCAATATGTGCCTTTGGCAAGTCTCTGCCACTCTGCTTCAGTCTCCCCATCTGCAAAATGGGGGATAATAATACTTGACCAAACAGGGTTGTTGGGAGGCTGATTTAATCTTTGTAATTGAAGGTCCTCAGGTGGAGAATGCTCTTACAGGGCGAAGTATTATTACTGCTATCCTCGTCATCATTAGTAATAATATCATCATCATGTTATTCTTATTAAAGACTAGTAACAAGCCCAGTGATGCTGGTCAGCAGGCAAACTATTTGGGAATCTCTTTCCCATGCATTCATGGAGAACGTTGTGGGTGGAGTTGGCTTAAACCAACTAAGTGCCAGTTTTTTATGGGGAACACTGCCACAAGAGTTGGTCCGTAATCAGAGGGCTGGCTCTGACTCATCCGTAGCCACCAACACTTTGTTAGCCAGCCATGGGCCCGGTTGCTTGCCTTAGCAGTACTGAGTTAGCATTGTTTTCCTCTAGGCAGATTTCCCCATTCTTCATTCTGGGAGAGAATAGTTTCTGCCCTCCAGCCAGGCACAGTCCAAGCTGGAGAGATCCACACCTGCTTTTTCTAGAACTCTTATGTTCACGGTTCCCAAATGCCCTCCAGCCCCCATTCCCCTCAAAAGCAAGCTTTCACCTGGATAGGAAAGGGAAAGAAGGTATTTTTCAACTCTCCCCTCTCCACTGTTCTCCCTCTCTGATACCCTGAGGTGGTTCTTCCTGACTTTTGTAGAAACGGGTGAACAAGTCCTTCTAGAGGCTAGGAGAGCCCTCGGGCTTTTTGCCTTAGTCTGCTTCTCGCTGCTTTATCAAGAGATCTGCCCAGCACTCCAGCCCTGCAGCTACAGGGACTAGAAACCCTCCTTGAGTCCCAGAAGCTACTTGCCCTTGCGTCTCCCTCTCTTTCCTCTCCCAATGTGCCCACCTTTTGCACTTCCACTAGAATGCCAGGCAGGCTGGGCCCCCAAAGGCTCCTTTTTCAAAACCTCTGGAAGCCGCGGTTGAATGTGCCATGACCCCCTCTCTGGATGGCACCATCATTGAAGCTGGCATCACCGGAGTCTCTTGTTCTGTTGGCGTGCAACCTGGAAGATCCTTCTGTCCTGGACAAGAGGAATTGGAAGAGCATTTTATGTTTTAAGAACAGGCTGACACGCAGCAGCTACAACAACAGCTGAGATCACTTAATAAATGGTGCTAAACTAGCTTGTCTCATGCTCTCGCTCTTTATGGTGCATCAAAGAAGTGGCTTTTCAGACTGACTGTCACCATATTAAGGAATGGCACAGACTTCTCCATGGAGGGCCATCTGGGGAATGCAGCCTCATTTCCATAAGCCCATTGTAGTGTCACATGGTATTTTGTTCCAGTTCTGCTGAGGTCTGACATAAGGAGGTGACATCTCGCTCTCAAAATGAGACCCCATTTTCTGGTACTTGAATTGTAGTTCCCGTCTGGTCACGCTGATGACCAGACCAGAGTGATTTCCGATTAGAATTCAGCTTGAAGTCTGTTAAGGTTGGAAAAGGGGGATCCTTGGCCTTTGCTTCGCTGACCTTGTTTGCCTTTACTTCAAAGAACTCTCTTGCTTGGAGGTAAAGCCCTGCTTTCGTCTGTGTGTGGCTGTGTGTATGTAGTTTCCTCGCTTTGTGTCAACAGGGTTTTCTCACTGTGCCAGAGCTGCCCAGGCCACGAGCTCTCTGCCGGCCTTCTCCCTTCTGTTTTCCATTTAGAGCCAAGTCCTCTTCCTCTTTGAGCTAGTCCTGCTTGCAAGGTTTCAGGGTTCTAGCCCTTCCCTCTCTCCCGGTCCCCAGGATTGTTGTGCATCAGGGTCTGGGGTGAGGAAATGTCTTCACCCTATAAGATTTGCTCCTTACGGTATCTGACTGTAGCGAATACCAGCCCCTCAGATGCTCTGTGGCTTGGCTTGTACGTGCTGCAGCGCCGCCTTCAGGCCCTTGACCTGCATTGTAGGATTTCAACAGGTCTCATGTTACTTTACGTTTTCTTAGGAGCTCCTACCCAAACCAAAAGTAAGCAATTTTTGCAGAACTTCAGGTCACCTTCCCTGATAGCATCTTGAAGGTGGCTGTGGGTGTGATGTGGAGTTTTCCAAAGTGGCTCTTCCATTTTGGCAGCACCACCCTGCGTTCTACCGTCCCGATTGAGCACCAGGCTGCCCGTGGCCCGGGATGTCACAGAACGCGGTGGGACTAGCATTTAACATTCTGGAGCTATTTGTGTGATTGTTTCTCTGTTTATTGCCTATCCCAAATTGGTTGAAGTACCTGGAAAATGGGAGATTTGTTGGCATATGGAAATGCCTGTTCTCTAAGCATTTGTCAAAGAATTACCTTCCGTGGCCTCTTCCCTCTTGCCTTCCAGTATTATGTTACGTGTATTGACCTTAATTTCCGCTATCTAACTGGTCCAGGCGATGAGCTTGATGCCACCATCCAGAGTAAGAGTTGATCGGAAAGCACCAAACCCACGTGGAGGCCCCTGTGATTATTGCCAAGTGTGAACAGAAATCAGAGCTGTTCTGCTTTGTTCTAGTCCTTGCGGCTCTCCCACGGGTGTGGCTTTGTTTAAGCCCAGGAGCAACAGCAAGAACTTGAGAACTCAGAGGAAGTGAAGGAAGAAGGAGCAGACCTTTGTTCTCCCCCAAGTTCTCTGGAGAGTAGGGCTGCTGGAAATAGTGAGGGGCATTTTTCTAGGAGTGGCTTTGATTTCTCCGTCACATTTCTCCACCTTGCTGTGTTTCAGTCCAGTTTTCAGTGTCCTTTTTCAACTGTTCGGTTTTTCCAGCCTTTCCCTAATCACGCTGCTTGTGGCCTCTTCCTGCTGCTCTCCTAGGTGAGCTGAGGCCAGCGCTGCTGCATACCATGTGTGGTGAGCTGCTGCGCTGTAGAGGGGACGCCTGCCTGCTGCCTCCTACCGTTGTTCATTGCCAATAGTTCCGCCCCCTGAAGGGTGAGCAGGTCCCACTGAGAAATGGGAAACCTGTTCAATTGAGTGTTAGCTCAGGTGCATGGCTCCTCTTAATGAGACCAATCATAGTTGAGGTTTCATAGGTTTGGGTCCTTGCAAACATCAAGTAATTAACTGTATCCTCTTTTGAGGAGAACTCTCATAACGCAGCCAGACTAGCAAACACCAGGGCACCACCAGGATAAAACTTGGCATAGAGCCACATAAAGCAGCAGTATCTTTAGTGAGGAAATTCCTCTTTGGAATAGTCCCATTGAGTTCCTTTGTGCATCTGGCCTGGAATGGAAAAGGGGAAGACAGGGCCAGCTTCACTCAGTGGGCCACAGTACTGGGGAGTCTGACCAGACCCCTCTGCACAGGAAATTGAGGGTAGGTGACTTCTCTTTATTACTTTATTCTAGAAGAGAGATGGGTCAAACCTGGAGACTTTGCTCTACCACATCTAGATGCCATTTTATTTAAACATGGAACTTTGTAGGCGAGAACCAGCCATCACTTCTATCTTAGCTAAATCAGAATCATAGCCTAGTGGCACAGAGTCACACCGGCATAATTGCTGGCCTGGCTTTGCGTTTATGAAATGTTCCCCCATACTGATGTTCAAAGCAGAGAAAGCCCAGACTAGCAGGAGGCGGAGCTTGTCCATGAGGATCAGGTGCCAGCCAAGTGCAAGGCTGTGACCCAGGCTTTCAGCAGGGTTGGGGGGCAAATACGGTTACACAGAAGTGAGATCTCTGCTGTCAGAATTTGTTTTCTGGTAAGTGAGCTGGGACAAGAGTGGTCTCTAAAGGACTCTTTGTCACTCTTGTCATTTGAATCTGTTCAGAATTCCCTGTAGGCTCTGTTAATCTCAGGGCAAATTTTATTTATTTATTTTTAAGAAATTCCACTCATATGACACTTCTAACATTTAACTTGTTCTTTCTTTACCTTTAAAAGAAGCAAGTTTTAATATTACCTAAAATGCCTGGGATACCTGATGGAGAATAGCTAGAAAATTCGCACCTAGCTCTAGGTGGTTGACTTGCCTCTTAGCCAAACATTGGCCTAGGGGAGTTTAAGAGTGATTGTTCCAATGACTGTGACCAACTGTTTGATTTCCACTGAATCCATGTGAGGAAATCTCTGTACCCAGATTCTTCATATGAAGGTTGAGCATCTGAAGAAGATCCTTCTGAAGAAAATGGGAGGGCAGTTTCATACTGGAATGGATTACAGGGGAATTGTGAAATCTGTGTTTCTATAGGTTCTTGACACAGAGACTGCTCTGTTTGGACTAGAGTAGGCCTTTCTGGAAACAAAAGGATAAACGAGATGAAGCTTCAACACGGCCATGTAATTTCTTGTTGACGCCTAAATTGCTCAAAATAGAATTGAAATCTCACTGTTAGAAGGAGACAGGGCTTTCCTAGGGCTCTCCTAGGGGTTTCCAAACGTCAGACTTGCTTTGCCCTTACCTTCGTTTGGAATGGAGAATGCAATAGCCTTCTGATGTCACTCATGGACTCAGGAAGTTCACCGCATCACCGCCTCTCCAGAAAGGGCTGTGGAACAGATGTCTTGCTGTGGACATTGAGTTTGTGAACTAACAAAGACTGGCACGCTTGTTTGGCGATCTTAGATTTTTCTTCAATTCAGTTAGCATGTATGAGTAGCTTTGGTAATGCTCTCTGAAGAAACCATCAACTGCAGATCTACCTCTTAGAATAAGAGGTAGATCATTAACTTACAATTGTTGCTGCTGTTCAAAAGAGGGAAAAACTAATGAAACTCGTACAAATAATACCCGGAAGAAGGAATTTGTCACATAGGTCAGGTCTCTGTATTTAATCCCTCCCTATTTAAAAAAAAAGAAAAGCTACCCATAGAAGGCCCAGTAATGAAGTATATTCTTTGGCCATAATACTAAACTTGTAGTGAGTGACATAATATATTGTCACCCTGGGTATTGTCATTCGTTTAAACCGAGAATGGAATAATTGCCAATAAGGGATTTTCTATTTAGAAGTACCAAATTACCCATTATATCGTTATATATTTATGACTAATATTATAATTATAATTTTTATATACGAATATATAATTTCACAGAGAATGTACCAGGCACTTTCTCTAATGGGGCTGAAAAATCGCTAGCACAATAAGGTAGGACATCAGCTCCTCTGAGGAAACTCGAGGTGCTATAGGGCTTCGGAATGCATGGGGGATCTTGTTTTCTCCTGTTTTTTGGCCAGGGTCACCAAGGGCTTGTTCTTCATGGAGCAGCACCCAGAAAGACTGTGTACCCCTCAGTCACATTTCTTATCCCTTCCTAACCCCAATTACTAAATCGATTTAATTGGCATGAAAGTTATGAGGAGCATTGATAACCTAGAAATGTTGACCTGTGACCTACACAGTTGAAAGTTTAAGTAATAGTTGCATGGGTATTTCCAGAAACAGATGGAACCTGATACAGATTTGGGGTGTGAGTTGAGAGGGGTCAGAAGGTTGGAAATGTGAAAGCAGAGAAGGTGCGATAGTTGCCTCGTTGCGTCTCCAGACATCGTGATGCTGTTGGGTACCTGCCCTTACCCCCAGGGTGAGGCCTTGTGAAGAAAAAGAGTTTCTGCCGCCTGTCCTCCTGCCCCCATGGCAGAAAGCGCCCCTGCCCTCCGCCCCAGTGACGAGCCGTGTCTCCAGGGATGGTCGAGCTTAGCTCTGACCTCAGTGGCCCCGTGTAGACTTGCAGCAGCAGGTGGGAGGACTGGGGCAGATGCTTTAGGGCTAGTGCGGGCCAGACTTCGCCGGTGGAGCAGACGGGAGCAGCGCCACTGCCCCCGAGGGGAGCTGGCCGCCACTGCCAGTGGGAGTGGGAAGTCTCGGTGGGAGGCTGACCGCTGCGCGTCCAGGTACTGGTGGGCCCCGCTCGGCCTGGAGGTATCTGAAGTGGGGTGTGGGGTTATCGTGTCTGTGCTCTCTTTGTTAAAAAGCTGTTGACCTGAATGTGCTATTGTGTTTTTTGTCTCTGGTTTGCCAGGGCCTGGGAGGAGTTTCATGGCCTGGTGAACAGCAGCGGCCGCTGATCGGACGCTCCCCTCTGTCTCTCACACTCAGGGTAGGGCCTTGTCTATCTTCTCTGTAACCTTGTGACATCCCTCTCAGCCGTAGGCCCCCTCTTCCCCAGGGCCTGCCCTCTCCCCGCTTGCTGCCAGTCTTGCCTCTGCCAGCATGGAGCCTGCTCCAGCCCCTCCTCTTTGACCGACTGTCGCAGTCTCGGAGAAAAGTACTGAGTCCAAAACCGTGGGATCATCCTCGCTGAGTCACCTGTCTTCCTGGTGAACCTCTGCTGAGATGGTTTAGCTTACTGTACCCCTATTTTCTCGGAAAAGTGAGGTTCCACTGCCTAAACTGTCTCCGATCTCTTCCAGTGCCAACATTTCATGAGTATAAATGTGCCACAGGCCCTTTGTCTTTTGCCCAGACATGGCCATTTTTAAGCCATCTGGCCGTGTCCTGTGACTAACAGGGCAATTCCATGGGCTCCAGTGTGGGTTAGGGGAGAGGTACGGCTCTCGTGTACTGGTGGTGCCTGTCACTTGTGAGCAAACAGTGATAGAACCTGAGGGTTTCACAGGGCGAGGGAGCTGAGCTGGATGCCGGGTGTGCTGCCGCTAGCCCCTCACGTGCTTCCCGGCGGGGGGAGACCCTGGGAAACTGAAGGCGCAGTCAACCGACACATTCACTTTCAGAACGTTGGTATGTCAGTTAAGGGAGTGCCAAGTGCCTGTCTGTCTCTCTCAGAGGGAACTGGGTCATTTTATTCTGGCTGAGAGGACAGTGTGTGCATGCGCCCGCCCGGAGAGCGTAGTCCTGGACATGAACTCCCCCCGGCCCCGCGAGGGAGAGAATGGCTCCAATGGGGGCAGAACGTGTCAGCTGTAATAGCTGCTTCAGAACAACCCCTCCCCAGGAAGGAAATGCAGTTTCAAGAGAAGGAAACCTGCATGCCTCAGAGGGGCAGGCGGGGAGGCCGACACTGAGGGGCAGAAGCGGGTGGCCCGGGGTCTGAGGACTTCGTAGAGCTGGGATGATCTGCAGTTCAGCCGTCACGGAATTCCTGCACGTGTGCATGGTGCCCCTCGGGTCTTTTTTAGTAGTTTAATTCCCTTATTATAAGTTCAATTTTTAGATGATAACTAGGTTTAAAAAATCGCATTTTACTTAAAAGGTTTCTCTCTTTCTTGCCCAGAATATATCAAATACATATTTTATATATATATAAACACACATGGGCTGTCATGTTGGCTATGCCAATTTGCAGGATGAAAAATAAGTCAGATTTCCAGAGGCCTGGCACTATAATGGAATTGTTTTAATAACATTACCATATTTGATTATTTCTAGGATTTTGGGGGGGGGTTAATATCTCTAAAATCAGCTTGCTTACTGTGTATATGATAAAAAAATTTTTACATTGTTTAATTGGCAGTGTTTACTTAGAGTACATAAAATGATGGGCTTTTTAAAAATCAATAGCATCTTATATTCTATTGGGGGGGGGAGGCTTTAAAATGACATTGGAATAGTCAGAATGAGAGAAAACTTAAGGCGCCTGGGTGGCTCAGTGGGTTGAAGCCTCTGCCTTTGGCTCAGGTCATTATCTCAGGGTCCTGGGATCGAGAGCCCTGCATCAGGCTCTCTGCTCAGTGGGGAGCCTGCTTCCCCCTCTCCCTCTGCCTGCCTCTGCCTCCTTGTGATCTCTCTCTCTCCGTCGAATAAATAAACAAAATCTTAAAAAAAAAAAGAGAGAGAGAAGACTTAAAACTGTTCCCTCCCCTTTGCTAACACTGAATCCCTTGGGAAAGAAATCTTTGAATTGCCTTGAGATCACATGTTTTATATCACTGCTGTTTTGCAGTCTCTTTTTCTTTTTGTTGCCCCTGTATCTTTTTTTTTTTTTTAAAGATTTTATTTATTTATTTCACAGCGGGAGAGAGATCACAAGGAGGCAGAGAGGCAGGCAGAGAGAGGGGGCGGGGGGAAGCAGGCTCCCTGCCAAGCAGAGAGCCCGATGCGGGCCTCGATCCCAGGACCCTGAGATCATGACCTGGGCCGAAAGCAGAGGCTTTAACCCACTGAGCCACCCAGGCGCCCGCCCCTGTATCTTTTTTATCTAGCAGATGAAGAAAGCACTTCATGAACATTTCATAATTTAGGGGTTCTCTCTCTCTCTCTCTTTTTTTTTTTTAAGTAGGCTCCACGCCCAGCGTGGGGCTTGAACTCACCACCCTGAGATCAGGTCGGATGCTTTACCAACTGAGCCAGTTAGGTCCCTCTAGGTGTTCTCCTTGAAGCACGGCCTTGGAAGTCTGAGAGGACTGTTAGCGTCTAAATGAAAAAAATCACCTCACTTCATTGTCCTAAAGACCTGAGAAGGACTCCATATTTCCTTCCTGTCGCCTTACCCCTGGAAGAGGTGCTCTGAGAGGCTGCGTACCTCCAGCTCACAGCGCCTCCTCCTCTCCACCTTTTCTTCTCCCCCTTCCAAGTAGACCATGATCTGGGGAGAAATAAAAACTGCTATTTAAGTAATTTTTTTAAAGTAATCCTTGTTGAACCACAAATACTTCTCCTCACTTTATCTGATATTTTATGCTATTACACATAACTGCTAATATTCTAGAACTGTTTCATTTGATCTGCATTACAAATCAGTATTGCACTTTTATCCACGGCTTCGATAGAAGTCCCAGTTAGATGCTGGGGGAGGATTTAGGGTTACTTATATGTCTGGCCTGGCATGCGCAGAGCAGTGATCAGTATTGTTGGGGAATGAAGTTGGCACTCGGTGGGAGATTAGAGAGTGAAACTTGCCCCACTGAACGCAGGAAGGGTTTGCAGTCTTATTTTATATCCGGTGAGGAGAGAGGAGGAAGCCAGAGCTGGCCTGGGGTGGACAGCTGGCAGAGAATGCTCCTCTGAAGGCGGTGTGTAGGCTAAATTGTGAGTGTACCCTCAGATCCCCCTCTGGAGCAGTCAGGTAGGGCTCCTCCTCAGTGACTCCGCTCCCAGTTTTCCCTGCTGCCCCTGCTGGGCCCGAGCACAGTGACAGCTTCCTACAAGAACAGAGAGGCGTTCCTCTGAGGAACCAACCACCTTGCTTCTCTGTTGTCCACCCTCAGGAGCCAACCTCTACCTCAGCTTATTCTCCCCAGAGCTGGAACTTGTCCTTTTCTCTCGAAGGGCGAAAAAGATGATTATGTGGAGGCAGAGCAGATTAGAAAACTGTTTCAGAGTATTTGGCCAATAGATTTGCCCAGGATGCCTGGGAATGTGAAGTTGGAAGCCAGTTTGTTTAGGGCTCTGGTATTTCTGAGGCCCCACTATCATGACAAAGAATCATCCAGTAGAGAATGTCTTTCTGACTTCTCTAGCCTTGTGAGTCTTTTGGCTCCTGTGCCCTGCTGTGTAAAAATCCTTGGAAATAAGTTAAGATACAGTGAAAAAATTGATGTCTGAAAAGCCCCTTTAAATCAGTACACTGCGCCCAGTCCCCGTTGCTTATTTTACATAAATTCACAAATGAGGATATAAAAATGTCCTTATTTCCTTCTAAAAGATCTGTTGTATCATTTAAAAAAAAAACAGAAAACCCTTCCTGATTGTCCATGCACCATCACAACATTGCTAGGTGGCTAGACGGGCTAGCTTTTAGGAGCTCACTCTGGATTTTCTAAATTATAGTTTGCTTTTAAAAGAACAGAAGCCCGGGCGCCTGGGTGGCTCAGTGGGTTAAAGCCGCTGCCTTCGGCTCAGGTCATGATCCCAGGGTCCTGGGATCGAGGCCCGCGTCGGGCTCTATGCTCAGCAGGGAGCCTGCTTCCTCCTCCTCCTGTCTCTCTGCCTGCCTCTCTGCCTACTTGTGATTTCTCTCTCTGTGTGTCAAATAAATAAAGTCTTAAAAAATAATAATAATAAATAAATAAATAAAAGAACAGAAGCCCATCTTTTTTAAAAAATTAAAAGTTGCCTATGTCCTCTGCCACTTCCTGTCTTCCTCCTTCCTTTCTCTGTCTCCTAATCTCTGGCACTGCAGCCCTTGGGTGAGGGACGGAACCTCGGATTAGTTCTTGCACATACATCAGGCTAAATTTGGCAGCGAGCTGTTCTCAGCCCACTTTTTTTTAGAGAAGCTGGACCAGAGCCACCAGCTGTCACCAGCCTGTCATTGTCAGGAGGAGCCTGTCACCCGTTTTTGTTGCACTTGTTTTCTTTTATATCAAACTCCAGAGAATTCAGCTCAATTTTCCTGGCTCCTTACTCTTCTCCCCTTTTCCACATTACAAATAAACCTCAGAATAATTGTGATTTCTAAGATTTTCTGACCCTGGAGAGATCTGTGACAATAGCAGTACTTAGAATAAATAGTAAACATCTGGTTAGGAAAGTGTTAGAAAGCTCTTCAGTTTACCTACCACAGAGGGAATTTGTGGCCCAAGCCCAGCACAGTACAGGGACTCTTCCAAAAGATAGCGGTGACCTGCTTACAGTGATGACTTGTCTGGAAAGTTCTTTCCTCTTCATCACTTAACAGATGAAAGGGCTGGGTCGAGACACTTGCCTGCCATCTCTCTTCCTCCAAGATAAATCATTCTCCCACAGTCAGAAAATCCTGTGATGCTACCGTCCCACACCCTGCCTTTCTATTTACTCATTTTATTTCTCCCTGCTGATGGACTTTAGTGATCCAGCTGCTCTGTGGGGATAGAGGTCGCATCAAACGAAAAGAAAGGGAACAGAGCAAACCATTCCTTCCTAGTCACTTCTTTTGTTGGTAGAGGGCTTCTCTGACACAGGGTCTCAGTAGCACATCATCCCCGAGGGGACTTGGAAGTCACAGCACACATCAGTTATGCCTGCTTTTCTGTTTTATTATCAGAACTTCCTTTTTCATCCTTTGCTAGCTACTTGTGGCACCTCAGTGGGATCTGTCCTTTTGAAAGGCCTTTGAAAAAGATCATCACCCCATTAAGTTTTTCTTCATATTCAGTCTTTACCTCCTTAGATGGAAATCATCAAAATGCTCAGTAGCCGTGGATAAATGAGCTACTTGGTCATGCGTGTCCATTATAAAAACCCTCGTGGCCTCTTGAGAAAACATCAGTTTCTTCCCAGCCAGAGTTCACTTAAACCAGCTCCATTTTCCCCCTCTCTGTGCACTTGTCTGCGGTCTTTCCCCTTGTGTACTGAGGGCAGTTCTTTACTGGCAGCATCTATTATGCTAACTGGAGGCTGCTCTTTGTCTGTGCTGAGCATGTTCTTTCACATGTACTCTGCACCAGTAGCCATATGCCCAATAAATCGTAGCAATTTTATGATGCGTCATTTAAAACTAAGGCTTCTAGAATATCCCACTAAAACTAATGGGAAATAATGACTTAAAAATCAGATTAATGAGAAATTCTGTTCTGTTCTAGAATCTCAGATACTTTAAAGTCTGAAGCTCTGGGCTAGAGCAGTACATGAGTTGACCTTTAAAGCCCTTTCCAGCCCTAAGACTGTGGGATTCCAATGGCAATGTGAACTGCTGAGATGTTGGGTTTCTAGTGTGGAACAGGAAAGGTTTCTGGTGGGTGGCCAAGCCTGTCCACGTCCAGTAGAAGGCAACTAAGAGGACATGACTTACCAAGGGTTTACATACAAACATGCTTCTCTTTTAAGAATTAGAGCTAAGTGGGCGCCTGGGTGGCTCAGTGGGTTAAAGCCTCTGCCTTCGGCTCAGGTCATGATCTCGGGGTCCTGGGATCGAGGCCCATATCGGGCTCTCTGCTCAGCGGGGAGCCTGCTTCCCCCTCTCTCTGTGTCAAATAAATAAATAAAATCTTTAAAAAAAAAAAAAAAGAATTAGAGCTAAGTGTCTAAAGTAAAGGCTACGAGTATTTCACCTTGTGGAATACACTTTTATAAGGAGCTGTAAGTTTTGAACAGAGTTTTTTGGTTGATAGGTAGGTTGATTTTTTTGAACACATAATACAATCACATCATTTGATTTTTTTTTTTTTTTTTTTAAGTATGTGTGCATGTGAGGCACCTGGGTGGCCCAGTGGGTTAAGCGTCTGCCTTCGGCTCAGGTCATGATCTCAAGGTCCTGGGATCAAGCCCCATGTTGGGCTCTCCACTCAGCAGGGAGCCTGCTCCCCCCTCTCTCTCTGCCTGCCTCTCTGCCTACTTGTGATTTCTCTCTCTGTCACATAAATAAATAGAAATCTTAAAAAAAAAAAGTGTGTGTGCATGTGTGTGTGAGAGAAAAAAGGGGTTTCCTCCCCACTCTGACCGCATCTGTTCAGCTTCTGCTGTGCTCCCCCATCCCCCCTCCACTGCCCCATATATTAGCCATTGTTGGTTTCTCGTGTGGCCTTATAGACTTTATGTCCATACAAGCAATATGAACTTTGACCTTATTTCCCCCACCCCCACTTACACAGAAGGTGGTATACTATGTGCATATGCTATTCCATACCTTCTCAGTTTCTCTTGGAGAGTTTTCCGTATTATTCGTGAGCTTCCTTGGCTTGTTTTTTGTTAAGCTGCACAAGTGTCCCAGTAAATGAATGTGCCATAATATTCATATTTAACCAGTGCCCTTTTGCTGAGTATTTGGGTTGTTTCTAATCTTTGGCTGTTGCAAATAGGTTGAACTGTTCGGAGGGATTTGGGAGGTGGTTTGCTATGTTGGCTTTAGATTAGTAAGGAAGGAAAGTTCTGGGGTGTGTCATGAGGGCCTTGTAGCTGCTGAGTTCAGGGTCTCCACCCCTGCCCCTGCCCCTGCCCCGTGTGTGTGTTGTTGCCTATAGATGATCTGTGTATTGAATCCTCTGTTTTCTCCCATTTTTTTCTTTCAGGGACAATTCAAGCTTTCGAAATACAAAAATCACATTGTGAAAGTACACAAGCTGGCAATAATCCTTTTCTGTATGTGTGTGTTTGTCCGAAATGGATGGGAGGTCTCCAGTTGGTCCTTCCATCTGCTCACTGAAGGGACGTCCCTGAGCCGTGTGCTCCCCTTTTGCACTCATTCCTGGAGGACGGATTCCGCTAGTCACCCTCCAGCATCGCTGACTTTATAAAGCGGAAAAACAGAAACCGTGACTTTGTAATAGACAGACTTTTTTTAAATGGGGTTCGGGGTGGGGGGGAGAGTTCAGCCTTTCATTTTGCTGTGTGCTGTCCAGATGCCTGTCGGGCGTTCTCTTGTGCTCTCCTCTGCTGTACGAAGGGCACCGTGACCACGTGTACAAGCCAGAGCTGTCGACTGAGAGTTATCAGTATTATGAATGTCTGTGCATCCAGGAAAAGCTTTTTGTTGGAGAGTCCCGGAATAGCTATAAATGCTCTCTTCTAGCTCTGCCATTAAATTATTGGGACATTTTGTTTATTTCTCTCCCCTCTTCCCCAAGCCCACCATTTTCTGAAAATGTGTTACTGATTTTGTGTTAGTCTCCTGCCTTATGCCCTCCAGTCCTCCCTCCTGCGGGACTTTCTTCTTAGGCACTGCTGCACTTAGAATTTTAATCCAGTGGGCCACATTGGTTTCACTGAGGCGGCCCAGAAGGTATGCCTTGGTCAGTTAAACTGGAGCAGAATCCAGTGTGCTTAGGAGCGAGGTTATAATAGCGGTTCCAAGTGCAGGATTTGGAGCTGAGGGCAATGTCTGAAACCAGAGGAGCAGGGCCTGTGTGTCCCGCCTGTTTCTGTCTTCAGGTCTCCACCCCTGGAGACCTTCAGAGTTCTTGCGTGACCCTCATTGAGGAAGGGAAGCAAAAGCTTGGTTGTCACCTAGTATTAACACTTAATGTGGTAAATGCTATGATCCTGAAACTGGGGCATCTGACGAAAAGGTGACCGTGATGGGTGGCTTTCTGTGCATGGCTGTGCCTGTCTGCAGTGGTTGAGGAAACCTGCGTTCAGTCCTTACCACCTGGTAGGCACGCTAATAAAAGTGTGCTGTGCCGTGACACCCAGAGAGAAACCTCTTGTAGGCCCCTGCAGACGTGCTTAGAAATGACCGGTCACGCATCAGAGAAGCCAGGTGACCTGACTCCAGAAGGACTGAAGTCAGAGAGGTCAAAAGAGCACCTAGGATTGAAATAAGTACTGAGTACGAGTCCTACAGCAACCTCCGAGGAGCACTGTCTTACTTGGCTCTGGTGAGCAGAGATCGCAGTACCTTAAATTAAGGCCTCTCCTAAAACCTATCCTTGAAGGCCAGGCCCTTAGCCACCTGGTCTCAGAGAAATCCTATGAGAGTAACAGGCATTTCCTTATCGTATTTATATTACTCTCCTCCTACTTTCCAACTCCTGAACACCTTCTAATTACCACTTTCTTGGGATGCTTTTGCCCCGAAGGAATAGGAGTCCAGGAGCCAAAAGGGAGGTGCTTCCATTACAGGTGAAGTTAGATCGGAGAAGAAGATCTAGCAGGGATTTAAATTCCAGGAGTATGCCCAGACAATTGTGAAGGGCTCAGGCAAATACAGGAGCAACGTTGGCTAAAATTAGGGGAGCAAAGGCTGCCTCCTGAGTATTTGTCTAGACCCGGGGAAGGGCTTCACTTTTGCCTACACTCAGATTTGCCATGAGAATTCCAAAGAGAGCAGACGTTTGGATTTGCCCCCCTTGGGGCATCTACCTGACCGTCGTGTGTGTGGGTGTGTATGTGTGTAACGTGTTCGTGAGGGAGCATTCTGTCAGGCTGAGTGCTTAGGTGTATGGTCCACATTCGTATTTTTGTGCTTTCTTTGGTCTCAGTCAGATTTTTTAATCTCTTGTGTTTTCTAGACCTGCTCATGTTTCCCTTCCTCCTTGTCATTGCAGTATTTGAAAGTTATGTTTTACCACCAAAAGATGCTGACCCTGTGCTGGTTAGAACTGGTAAGAACAGGAGTTACTTCTCTCAGGCAGTGTCTTAACCCCAGCGCTCTCCCAGAAGCTCCACACCGCAGCTGGAAGTGGGAGGTCAAAGGGTAAGCTTAGCCGAACCACCCAGCTTCCAAACTGGCTTGAGAGGTCCTGTCATTTGTTTTCGACTCCATGGGCCTCAGCTACACCAAGGTGTGGCACAGCACTGGTAATGGTGTCACCTCTTCTGGGGACAGAGGGGTGACAGGCGCACCGGGGTCAACCTCACAAACAGGCAGGTTGCTGCCAGGAGGCAGGGAGTCACCTTCCACTTTGCGCAGGCAGGCCGTCTCCCCGTGACCCCTCGGCTGCGTTTTCCATTTGAAGTTGGCCCCTCCTCCTCTCCAGTGCTCTTCTCGTTCTGTCCTTCTGTTCATGTGTGTGAGTTTTTTCCTGCGACATTGGCAGTGGCAATAATTTTCCACCTCGAGAGAAGCTTGTGGTCCACGATGCTCCAAGAATGAACTTCCAAGACTTTGCCAGCGGAGGAGCAGAGGCTGTGACAAAGTGATTGAGTGTTGCACTTTCCGAGCGATTGTCTACTGCAGTAATAAATGGAAAACACCCACAAGAACCAGGCTGTGGGCTCTTTAATACAGGGACGTGGGGTACTGGTGGTTGTGGCCACTCGGTCTACCTTCCATCTGCCTTCGGTGCACGGGGCTTTTCAGTCCTTTCCGGAACAAAACCTGTGGGATAGTGCAGACGACGCAGGGTCATTGACATAAATGTGTTACAAAAATATTCTCGAATTGATATTAATCATTGCCAAAACTCCATTTAAATTTTTTTAAAGATTTTATTTATTTATTTGACAGAGATCACAAGTAGGCAGAGAGGCAGGCAGAGAGAGAGGAGAAAGCAGGCTCCCCGCTGAGCAGAGAGTCCGATGTGGGACTCGATCCCAGGACCCTGAGATCATGACCCGAGCCGAAGGCAGAGGCTTAACCCACTGAGCCACCCAGGCGCCCTCCATTTAAATTTTTTATAGAAGTTTTAATATCAAAATACTGTTCACTTCTATCCTCAACATGGGGTGAGGACTATTGGAACAAAGAAATCCGAAGGATTAGAATTTGAAGAAATCACCAAGTGCCCGTGTGAGATACCAAGGGACAGAGGCAACGTCACAAGGCCTCAGCTGAGGAAGGATTTAAAACAATGCAGACCTGACACCACTCCAATAGGTAGAACCTTCCTGTGTCTGTCAGTCATGGTCCAAATAGAAGACACAACACATGAAAGTGATTTGAACAATAGGATAGAATTTTTGATACAGTAAGAAAAAGGCAAAAAGAAAGGAAGCATCCAGGAGATGGCCCCTCCGGGACAAGGGCCTCAGGATGGAGGCCGCTCCCTCCCCACCCTGCCCCCTCCAACCCGCACCCCCACCCCCAGGGTTGGGCTCTCTGCAGCACGAGGGGCCTGACGGAGCCGCTTCTGAGCGTGGTGGAGCCGGAGAGCCCGGGATCGAGCTGTGGCGACGGGAACAGGAGAGCAGATTCATGCACAGCATATACTGCAGCCCTTGAGGTAAAACTCTGGCCCTTTCAGGAGACCGTCTCCCGGCACCACGGCGGAGTCTTCCAGAGCTCATTCTCGCTCTATCTGGCTGCTTCTGCTTGGTGAGGGATGTGGTAAGACCTGTTACATGAGTACAAGTCCATGGCCTGACTTCACTGGCTGTGAAACGAGGCTTTTTAATTACAGGCACTACGCAGAATGCCGTGCTGGTAAATAGGCCATTCCATCAGACCACGGACGGTCGTGCTGGGAAGAGCATTATGGACGGGGAGTGCAAATCCACATCCAAAAGGCGCTTCTCGCATGGTTTGGTTTGTCGTAGGGCAATGGAACTAACCCAGCCCTCTCTCTCTTCTTTGAGCTCTGCCCCCCGGCAGAGGCTCAGATAGTCTGTATTTTGATATTTCTCATCTCCCCTTGTCCCTGACCCTGGGCCTTGGGTCTGCTCTCCCTTGGCTACAGCCCTGACACTTACCCCGGCCTAGTTCCACATGACCCTGACACTGACCTCCCCTCTAAGATCATTCTCACTCAAGCTCCAGTGTCCTGGACAAATAATCCATCTCCAGCCCAACAGCTCCTAAAAGTACAGCTCTCTGATGTGTCAGCTGCCGAAGAACAGAATCCACCGCTGTCTTGCGCTGTGCTCAGAACGTCCGTCCCACACTGGCCCCCGCACCTGCGAGCCGGGGCAGCGCGGTACGTGCGTGCGGTCGAGGTGAGTGGGAAGCCTGCGGCGGTCCCCTCCCAGAGCTCACCGTCCCAAGGGGACAAGCCCCAGGACACAGCAAGGGAGGTGCGGAGGGAGGTGAGCAGGGGGTAGCGGGAGCACCGAGTGGGCTGGAGCACCCCAGGAAGTCTGGGGAGGAACCAAGGCCTCCCGGAGGATTGGGGGTTCAAATGTAGCCAGTGGGGGCCCGGACCAGTGGACGGGTAACCTTCACTCCCCCGGACTCTGCAAGTGCAGACCTGGGCTCCGTGCCGGAGGTGTTCCTGCGGGTGAGGCCGGTGGTAAATGGTACCAGTTCACGAACAGTCCGCTGTGCTAGGCACTGTGATCACTTCCCACGCACGCTTCGCTGCGCGGGCCCTGTGTGTAGATTATTATGGTCCCCTTCTAACAGATGAAGAAACAGGTTAGCACCTTGCAGAAAGTCACATGTCTTGTAAGGGGCTTGACCTTGGGTCAGTTGAGCTCCGAGTTCCAAAGTCCCTCATGCAGGGAGGCTATGGCTCACCCAGTCTGCAGGCGTTCCTGGGATTGATGGAAATGCTGGTGTCGAGTGGACCCAGCCCTGGGGCTACCCTGGCAGGAGGTCCCGGTAGCCGAGAGGCCCACCCGGCCGGCCCCAGCGAGTGTAGAGCAAGTGAGTAGGACAGCTTCCCCTGAGGTTCCAGTGAGGGGCAGGAGAGCGTCGTGGTGTGCAGGCAGGGTGACATTTGATATCCTTGCCCTAATTCCATGCCATCCTTCCTTCCGACGCCGGGGAAGCCCCACCCCAGACCACACCATGCAGGTGGTATGACCGTGACTATTTCTGTGACGTTCCTCTGCCCAAATCGTTCTCTCTGCATTAGTCCACCATCTCGTCAGACCCTTGATCTCCGCCTTGACCTCCAACTGTGTGGACAGGGGCTCAGAACCTCCATCCACCGACCACGCTCAGTCCCGTCTGTGAATCAAGGAGGTGGCCCACGGGCCCAGCAAGGCAGGTGGATCGCCCAGATGTCCCGTGGCCAGCAGATGTCCCTCATCACGGACTAGAGGGCGGCTAACTTTGACGCCCCAAGAGCCAGAAGCCCATCTCAGCCTTGGCCTCATTCTGCCCTCCCCAGACCCCGCTCACTCCCTTCTCAGGACGGGTCCTACAAGGTGGGGAGGGGAGGGGAGTCCCGCAAAGGCTGAGCACAGCTGTGGCTGGGCTGGCCTGGCACCACCGTGCACCGGGCTCCGGCCGGGCTCCCTGGGGGCTGGCCACCCACCCCCGTGCTGTTTTCTCAGTTCTGTTCTCCCTGCTGGAAGGGTCCACCGCGCCCAGCTTCTGCCACGCTGCCTGTGGTCCCAGCCCACTCACCGCTGGCGCTAATTCGGCTGCATATACGCCTTACTCATTCCCGACCCGACCCCACGCACACCTTCTGTCTCTTGATGGTTCCCACTCGGCCCCTCGGACCCCTCCCTGTGACAGAGTAGCCAGAGGCCCCTGGCAGAGCCCTGCCCTCCCCTTAGCCCAGGGCTTCTTGGGAGGTTTTCACTGGTAGCCAAGATCTGGGCCACCGCCTCGGAGGGGCCTTCCTTCCCTCCTTCCGGCCTGCCCCCGAGAGTAGGCCTCGGCTTGGGACAATCTGACGTCTCCCTGGCACCCCAAAAATTCCCCTCCCGTAATCAGAGTGCTCCCACCTCCCCCAACCGCAGCGTCCACAGCCCCGCCCCACGTAGTAGCTCCCCCGGACGTGGAGAACAAAAGGTAAAAGAAATGTACAAAAAGAAGTAATTCGATTTCCTTCGCAGACCATTGACGAGGACTTGAGAAAAGCAGAGTGACCTTCCTCCGGGAGCTCGACCACCTAAGTGTGAATACTTTGCTGGAGGCAAAAGACAACCCAGCATGACATTAGCCTGACCTCCAGGATCCTGTAAGTCTTCTTTGACATGTAAAAATCCCTTTGGAAACTTCCTTTTATTTCCACCAGCCCCGCCCCGCCCCCAACCCAAGATGCCTGTTAGCAATCACCCTCTAGGGCGCCTGGGTGGCTCAGTGGGTTAAAGCCTCTGCTTTCGGCTCAGGTCATGATCCCAGGGTCCTCGGATCGAGGCCCACATCGGGCTCTCTGCTCAGCAGGGAGCCTGCTTCCTCCTCTCCCTGTCTCTCTGCCTGCCTCTCTGCCTACTTGTAATCTCTCTCTCTGTGTCAAATAAATAAATAAAATCTTAAAAAAAAAAATAAATAAATAAAATTTAAAAAAAAAAAAAAAAGCAATCACCCTCTAAGCCTTTGGGCCCCCGGATGTCCATCTGCAGGGTCTCAGGACTAAGGTTTTACTAGATGGTACTAAATGAATTTAAGCCTAACAGCAGCCAGACCCTCAAGGTCCTGGAAACTTTGCTCCCAAATTCCTTAGAGAGTGAGGCTGTTCCTAACCCTCTCCTACCTTGAAAGTATTTAATCAGTCGCCCCTCACAACCCCGTGCAGCTCTCTCGGGCCACGGATCCTCTCCCTGTACTTTAATAAAACCACCTTTCTTGTACCAGAAACATCTCAAAAATTCTTTCAACTGTTCACTCCCAAACCTTGACGTTTCACGTCAACTGGACCGAGCCTGACCCTTCTAACTGAAGAACTGACCGTCTTTCTTCTTCTTTTTTTTTTTTAATTTTTATTTATTTATTTGACAGAGAGAGAGAGAGATCACAAGTAGGCAGATAGGCAGGCGGGGGTGGGGGTGTGGGGACCCTGAGATCATGACCTGAGCCGAAGGCAGAGGCCCAATCCACAGAGCCACCCAGGTACCCCTGCCCATATTTCTTCAATGAATGCCCTCCCAGGTCATATTTTGGCCAGACTGAGTTCCCGGGGTGTCCCTGACCCACCCTTTTTCTTCCTGCTTCCACACAACTCAAGCTCCTGCTGTGGGAAACCCCCCTCTCCACCCTTTGCCTACTTCTATCCCCTTCAGATAATTGCTTCCTCCAGGGAGCCCTCCCAGTCCCCTCCTGCCTGAATTACCAGCAGGCCGGGTGTTCCCGTAACGGTGGCACATTCGGGTGCCCTGGTCTCTTCCTCCTGATGGGACTGTGTCCCGTGATGGCGGGGCCACTCCATGGTCTCCCAACGGGGCTGGATCGGAGCAGGCGCCCACCTGCCGCCGCCCAGAACACCTCTGCCAAAAACAGATTTACAAGATGCTCAAGTCATCATCGTGGTATTCTGCGCAGCACAGCTTCTGCCCCAAGACCTCATTTTACAGCCGATGAAGCGCCGCTCTGGGCTCAGGCTCACACGGTTCCCTGGTCTTACCCGTGGCCCATCATCCCAACGCAACGATGTGAGACCGTTGATTTCTGTGTTTGAATTTTGTTCACTGGGAAGTCACCGATTCTTGCTGTTTGGAGAAGTAGTCCCGATGATCCGCTTGCATTTTCCAGGGAGGTGGATAATCTTATCTTCTAACAGTGAAGCTGTTATTTCCCCTTTCATATTTGTGTCCGCCTGGCTTGTCTTCCAGATCGCATTGCTTAACACCTCCCGAACATTCCGAAGTGCCGCTCATCGCTCATCGGGAGGCTTCGCCCTTGCTCCTGACTCGGTGGGAAGGCCTCTCACGGTCCCCATTAAACGTCCTGCTGAATTTGGAGCCGAGATACGTTAATCCTGTTAAAGAAGACAAGGAGGGCGCCTGGGTGGCTCAGTGGGTTAAAGCCTCTGCTTTCGGCTCAGGTCATGATCTCAGCGTCCTGGGATCGAGGCCCGCATCGGGCTCTCTGCTCAGCAGGGAGCCTGCTTCCTCCTCTCCCTGTCTCTCCGCCTGCCTCTCTGCCTACCTGTAATCTCTCTCTCTCTGTCAAATAAATAAATAAAACATCTTTAAAAAAAAAAAAAAAAGAAGAAGACAAGGAAGGGTATGCACGGTGTAGGGCAGGGTATATGGATGTACGCTTGTTGCAGCCAGTCCCCTTCATATTACGCGCACTGGGATCGCTTCCAGTCCTTTCCTGATTGGAAGAAAGCCGCAGTAACTAACTTGTATGTGTCCCTGTCATTTTGCACATGGATAAGCATTTCGTAGGATGGATTCCTGGAAGTGGAATGGGTCTGCTAGGTCACAGAGCAGGTGGACTTGATAATTAGGGCTAAATCTCCCACCAGCTTACACGTAAGCTCACCAGCGACGCCTGGATCCTCACAGCCCCACCGCGATATTGGGACTTACGAGAAAAACAGAGGGGCGCCTGGGTGGCTCAGTCAGTTAAACATCCGACTGTTGGTGTCAGCTCAGGTCAGGATCTCAGGGTCGTGAGATCGAGCCCCGCCCCCCGGGATGGAACTTGCTGAGAGTCTCTCTCTCCCTCTCCCCCTGCCCCTGGCTTGGACTCTCTCTCTCTCTCAAAAAAAATAAATAAAATAAATAAATAATAATAATAATAATGAAAATAAATAATAAAATGATAACGAATAATAAAATAATAATAAAATAATAAATTAAAATAATAATAAAGAAAATAAATATTAAAGGAATAAAGAAAATAATAAAAATAATAAAGAAAGGAAAAGAAAGAGAAACGTATGTATGTGGTCATTCAGATAACCAAAATATATTTTGCATATATATTTGATAGTTTTTGTTCTTGCCTCAGAGCTCCCAAAACCCTTGGAATTTGCTGAGTGACAAGGGCAGTGGGAGGATCTTTTGTTATGGTATTTGGTCTCTTGTCCTCAGTTCCTGAAATCTGTTCAGAACCACAAAGGTGAATGGGTGTCTTGCTATTCACAACAAGGCCTTTACTGCCCCCACTGGGTTATGTTAAGGAGTGGCTTTTGGAAAGCAGCTGAGGCTGAGGCTGGTCGCCAGGGAAACCAGCCCCGAAGAGCTGATTTCCAGGGAGGGAAAGAGGCAGGAGGTTGATCACCAAAGACCAATGATCAATCAATACCTGTTTAGTGAAGCCTCCATGAACACTCAAAAAGGAGGGGGTTTGGAAAGGTTCCAAGTTGGGGAACCAGCATGCTTCCAAGTGCCACTATGTCGGGGCCCAGACACCCGAAGGACAGAAGCTCCTTCAGTAGGGACTTGACCCTCTGTATCTCTTTGTAGGGCTGTTGATTCGTATCCTTTAATTCCCTTGTTATAAACTGATAATCTAGTGAGTTAACAGGTTTTCTGAGTTCTGTAAGCCATTCTGGCAAATCCACTGAACTCAAGGAAGGGTCAGGTAGCGACCTCTGATTAACAGCCAGCCGCTCGGAAGCACAGGTGACACACTGGGCTGACGATTGGTGTCTGAATCGGAGGGCAGCGTGACAGGACTGAACCCTTTACGTGCGGGCCCTGATGCCAGGTAGACAGTGTCAGAAACCGAGCTGAATTATAAGATGCCCAGCCAGTGTCTGAGCATTGCTTGCTGGTGTGGGGAGCACCCCCAACACACACACACACACACACACACTGGAATTGGGAGCAGAATGCAAATACCTACCAAAAGTGCATCTTACAAAACTTGTTGACTTATGCTAGTTTTATGCTGATTTATACTAGTAAAAACTAGTAATTATACTAGTCATGCTAGTAAGAAAAATACCTCTGTCAGTCTCATGAGTGAGGTTGAGTTTCTTTCATATATTTAAGAACAACTTGCGTTTGCTCTCCTGATCATATACTGACCATTTTTTCTATGGACTTGATAGTGCTTTCCTTAACGACTGCTAGGAGTTCTTTGTGTATGAAGGAGACTATCCCTTCATGACACGAGCTTGACCAGTGCAAGAAGCAACACAAGCTAGCAAGGAAGCCAGGGTGCTTTCCCGACGTGGTGGGATGAAGCCACTGTTCTGTTGGTGGCCAAGGATGGGCGAGAGAGTCCAGGAGGAGCTGTGTCTTCTTACCCAGCAAATCTGTCAGATGCAGGTGAGTTTGGCTCTGAAGTGGGTGCCTGTGTAACTTATCATGGAATTTCCAGGGCTTAAGAGGACAAGATGCCATGAGGGCCACGTGAACACTTTCTCCCTTTCCTCCCAGGGGGAGGAGCTCCCACATGTCCTGCTTGCGGAGGCTGATGGTAGGTCCAGCTCCACTGTCTCCCGTGCCTCTGGACCGTGTGCGCCAGGATTCTGGCCACGATTTGTTGACACGTTCAGTTCCTTTTTCCGTCCAGGAATCACTGTGTCCTCTGGGCGATGCTCTGTTCTGATCTTCTGGGCTGCTGACTGTTTCCGTCAGCTCCCCAGGAAACCCAGGAAATCACCCACCGGCAGAGACACAAGTGTTCTTTTCTAGACTGTTGGTGCCCGATATTTCCACATCCGGGGTCTTGCTGCTGTCCCTTTGGACTGGCCAGTCTTTCCTTGTATGACTTTGGAGTTGGAACCATACTTGAAAGGCAAAGGTTTGGAAGTGTCGCAGCGCCTTGGGGGGGGATGGAAACCAACCGCAGCAGCCCGGAAGGAAGGACGTTCAAGGAGGGGAGCTCGCTGCCCCACCCCGGGAAGGAGCAGGTCCCATCAGGGTCTCCAGGCTCGGGAACCGGCCGAGCTGGTGAGGTTGAAAATGGAGAGCACAGGCCAGAGAAGGGTGTGGTGACCGGTGACTTCACACCTGGCCCACAGACCTAGGGCGGGGGCAGGAAGAAGGGCTCATAGCTGAGCAACAGGGAGGGCGGGGCCCCGAGGAGGCCCAACAGCAGACCGAGGAGGACTCAGAAGAAGGGCCTGGAAGGAAGCAGGCCCAGGATCCAGGAAGAGTGGCTCCAGGAGACGGTGAAGACCCGAGGGTGGGCACGGAGAGGAGGCCGATGGAGGGGAGGCCAAGGAACCAGGAAGGAGTGGAGAGGTATGTGGGTGGTATGGCTTCCTGGCCGAGGACACATTTGAAGCTCAGGGGAGACCGGAGCCAGGGTACAGCTGGCCCACCCCTTCCCTTCCCTGGACACACCTGAGCCCTGAGGCGCGTGATCCTCACCAGCGTCCAGGCCCAGGCATCCGTGATCCTGACAAATCACATCCTAGCTGAAGTGCCTGCCCATTTACCCTACCCTGCACGGGGAGGCGACAAGACCAAGACCCCTCGGGGACCTCCCAACGTTCGCGGGAAGCCCTGAGACCACGGGCAGCCTCAGGCAGATCTAGGCCCGAGCCTGGGCTCAGGCATGTCCTTCTGGCAGTGGGCCAGCTCAGGTCAATGAGTCCGGTGTCTGTTAGCAAAGTGTCTGCCGGGAAAGGGCACGTACAGATGAAAGCCAAGGTCTCCGGGAGGAAGTGCAGTTCGCCGAAGCCTTCCTGCAACTTGCAGCATCCGTGACTGCCCTCAAAGAGCCGGGAAGATCGCAGGAGGGGTGCCGGGCAGGCTCAGCCTGTGAAGCGTCCGCCTTCCGCTCAGGGCCCTGGGATCGAGTCCTGCGTCGGGCTCCTTGATCAGCGGGGAGCCTGCCTCTCCCTCTGCCTACCGCTCTCCCTGCTTGTGCTCACTCTCTGACAAATAAATAAAATCTTTAAAAAAAAAAGCATGAAGTGCTGGAACGAGCCCTGTAGTGCCAGGTTAGGGGAGGAGCTGTCAGTATGAGATTACATTGGCTTTGTTTTTATTTATTTATAGATTTAATTTTTAAAGTATTTTTTTATTTACTGGGGGGGGCAAGGAGCAGAGGGACAAGCAGATTCCCTGCTGAGCGAGGAGCCCAATGCGGGGCTCGATCTCATGACCCCAAGATAATGACCAGAGCTGAAATCAAGAGTCAGATGCTCAACTGACTGAGCCACCCAGACGCCCAGTATGTTTACTTTAATACACACACATCATATACAGAGAGAGATACCACTGTAAATGCAGATATGTGTACATACGGTAGCGGTGGCGCTTGTTGGTACCATGTACCCTGATAGGATGTGATGAGAACATTCTCCTCTGAGGTCTTTTTTTTTTTTTAAAGATTTTATTTATTTATTTGACACAGAGAGAGAGATTACAAGTAGGCTGAGAGGCAGGCAGAGAGACAGGGAGAGGAGGAAGCAGGCTCCCTGCTGAGCAGAGAGCCCGATGTGGGCCTTGATCCCAGGACCCTGAGATCATGACCTGAGCCGAAAGCAGAGGCTTTAACCCACTGACCCACCCAGGCGCCCTCCTCTGAGGTCTTCTTCACCCAAATCCATAACCTGTCTGACTACTCACGACAAAAGATCAGAAAAGCCCACAATGAGGGATATTCCACAAAATACCAAAATACCTGACTAGGACTATTCAAAATGTCATCGTCACAAAAGACCAGGAAAGACCTAGAAACTAGGAGATGTGATGACTGAATGTAAAGTGGGACCCTGGCTCAGAAAGAGGACACCAGTGGAAAACCTGAGGGAATCTGAGTGAAGTCTGAAGTTGAACTAGCAATAGCGTACCAGTGCTAATTTCTTGGTTTTGATCAGTGTGCCGTGGTTAGGGAAGATAGGAATATTAGGAGAAGCTAGGTGAAGGGTACAGAGGAACTTTGTGTACTATCTTTGCAACTGTTGTGTAAATCTAAAATTATTTCAGGGGCACCTGGTGGCTCAGTCATTAACCTTCTGACTCTTGGTTTTGCCTTGGGTCATGATCTCAGGGTCATGGGATCAAGTCGGGCGTGGGGCTCTGAGCTCAGTGCGGAGTCTCTTTGACCCTCTTCCTCTGCTCCCCGCCTCTCTCTCTCTCTCAAATAAATAAAATCTTTAAAAAATAAAATAATTTCAAAGTAAAAAATCCAAAAACTTGCACAAGGAGTGAGGCTTGATTGAAATGCCTGGATCCTGGGGCATCTGGGTGGCTCAGTTGGTTAAGCGTCTGCCTTCCACTCAGGTGATGATCCCAGGATGGCGGGATCGAGCCCCACATCCAACTCCTTGCTCAACGGGCAGGCTGCTTCTCCCTCTCCCTCTGCTTGCCGCTCCCCCTGCTTGTTCTCTCTCTCTCTATCTCTATCTCTGTCAAATAAATAAATAAAATTAAAAAAAAAGGATAAATGCTTGGGTCTTGCTCCAAGGTGGGGTTCCTACTCTCCAGAGCAAGTTCCTAAGCTGGACAAGAAATGAATGTGAGCCCCACTTGGTACAAGGAAACATTTTTGTGAACTCAGGTCAAAAAAGACCATGCTATGAGCTTAAATGGCTCCCCCCCATCCCACCCTGACCACAGCGGGAGGAAAAGTGCTGGAACCCCACGTGGCAGGTGGTGAAGAGCCCCAGAGAAGAGGTGTGGCTCCTGAAGGACCAGGAGAAAGGGGATAGGGTGGGCAGCCCCAAGAATAGGAAGCACACCCCACTTTGCCCATCAAGGAGGCCCTCCTGACCGCCCACCCTGGGCGCGCTCTGGGTGGTCTGCACAAGTCAGGGGGCTGGAGTCTAAAATCTAGGAGGCACTACCACCAGCTGTGGGTCACTGATGGGCCAGTGGTCAGACTGTCCCCTCCCAGGTTAAGGCATGCTAAGGTGGTCACAGATCAACAAAAGTCATGGCAAAAAGGCAGGAAAAGGACACCATTCCAAGATTACACTGGTTCTCTGAACAACTGTTTGTAAGATAGAAATCCAAAATGAGCTGAGGCTTGCAAAAACCACCACGGGCAACGTAAAAGACCTTTTAGTTGATGATCAGAGCGTAAGAACAGGGGGCAACTGGTGTGAGATTAACAGAAGGGGTGGCCAATGGGTCATCCCAATGGTAGACCAGATGGCTCTTTAGACCCCACTCAGTCCTGGAATCTGGGAGTCAGAACTGAAGGGGTTGGGAGGAATCTGCGGCTTTCCATAACCACCCCAGCAGTGGGGTCAGACAGGCTGTTGTCGGCTGGTGAATTACGTCCTGGTACCAAGGGCAACAGGCAGCCTGCCACTTTCGCCACAGAGGTGCCAAATGTCTGGGCTCTGAGGCCCCAGCCTCCTGGGACACACCCATAGCTTATTTATAAAATGATGGCTCAGTGGTAACTTTTTCCAGACTGCAGCTGCCAGGAAGGGGTAGGCAGGGGTGCTTGGAAACCCACCAGGAGTTACACAGGAAATTCCTCAAGACACAGGTCAACATGACATAAGATACCAACCGTTTCTGCACCTGTCATGCCTCTGCCTTCTCTCCCAAGACCCAGAGGCCCAGGGCTCAGCCAGTACCACCTGCTGGTGCCCTCTCTTGCACAGCCCCTCTCCCCTTCAGGCAACCCAGAGCCTCTCCCCTGGAGTGTGCCGCTGGGCCCAAGCTTCCCTTCTCACCCGACGACAGCACCGTTGTTAGGTGCCTTTTTCCACGCCCCTTTTCTTCTGCCTTTTCTCTACCAAATATACTTCATCCCCTGTTCTAAATTATTTCTTATTTCTAGGGGCGCCTGGTTGGCTCAGTCGTTGGGCGTCTACCTTCGGCTCAGGTCAGATCCCAGGGTCCTGGGATCGAGCCCTGCATCGGGCTCCTTGCTCAGCAGGGAGCCTGCTTCTCCCTCTCCCACTCCCCCTGCTTGTGTTCCCTCTCTCGCTGTCTCTCTCTGTCAAATAAAAATAAAATCTTTACCAAAAAAATAAAAATAAGTGATGTCTTATTTCTTTTAAAAAATGCTGATTTAATAAACTGTAGTACACCCATATAATGGGTTACAATGGGATATTATTCAATGATAAAAGGAAATAAGCTATCAGCAACATCCACAATAGCCAAACTATGGAAAGAGCCTAGATGTCCATGAACAGATGAATGGATAAAGAAGATGTGGTATATATATGCTCTGAGCCTCGGGTCCTCATCTGGGAAGGTAATGATTCTCTACCCCCTCGAAGCTCTATTGGGATCAAGTGAACTAAACTCTGGAAGAACCCGGCGCAGGGCCTGCCACGTGGTGGGGATCAATGAAGCGCCTGATTGCCAGTACCAGTTGGTGCCAAGGGCATTGATATTTGAACGTTTTTTGGCTGAGCCTTTGGGCGGAATGTAAGGAGCGCGGCACCGCCATCTGGCGGTCACTCTGCTTTGCTACATCAAAGCCCATTCCAGGGAAACCAACAGGATGGGAATCAAGGTCAAAGAAGGACCACCTCCCAGGCTTTCCACCTGCGAGTAAAATCCAGACTAAGCACAATGAAGGGAAACGCAAGCAAAGCCCAGCAATCTCGCTGAGTTGAAGAGACACAGACTGAAGTTAGGAGAGGCCAAGAATGGACAGGTCTGAGCTGGGAGGCAGAGGGAAGCAGATACAGAGCTCTGGAACTCTGCATGGGGTCCCTGAAGTCTTTGACCAAATGTCAGTTTGTGCCTGCACGTGGAAAAACTCCACGGGGCCTGACAAAAACACCTTCCCGGAAAAGAACAAATTACTGCAGAGCCAGAAGCTGAACAGTCCCCCAAACTGGTAAGAACTAGGAATTGTTTGAGCTTCCACCTGCCAAAGTAGGTAGGAGACTGTGTTGAGGGCATAGGATGTTCAGTAGAGATCCCAGACAGGTCACACCTTAAAATTGGGGTTAAATTAGTCAGAGAGGGAAGACTTACTCCAGACTGATCTTGAAAGCGCTTGAAAAACAAGTCTCAAAAAGATCAAAGTGGGGGCACCTGGCTGGCTCGGTGAGAAGAACATGTGACTCTTGATCTCAGGATCATGAGTTCAAGCCCCATGCTGGGTGTAGAGATTACACACAAAAAAAATTTAAAAACTTAAGAAAAAGGGCGCCTGGGTGGCTCAGTGGGTTAAAGCTTCTGCTTTCAGCCAGGTCATGATCTCAGGGTCCTGGGATCGAGGCCCGCATCAGGCTCTCTGCCCAGCAGGGAGCCTGCTTCCCCCTCTCTCTCTGCCTGCCTCTCTGCCTCCTTGTGATCTCTCTCCCTCTGTGAAATAAATAAATAAAAATCTTTAAAAAAAATAAAAAAATAAAATAAAAACTTAAGAAAAACAAATTAAAAAAAAAAGATCAACGTGATTTGCAAGTAAATGAACTGTCCTCCACAAACACTCCAATGCTCTTTAAAGGAACACAACAAAATCCAGCACCAAAAACACACATCTCACCGTGTCTGGCATCCAATAAAAAATTACTTGCCATAGGAATAAGATGTAAATGGTGACCTTTAGGGGCACCTGGCTGGCTCAGTTAGTATAACACGCGACTCTTGATCTCAAGGTTGTGAGTTCGGGCCCAACCTTGGGTATGGAGCCTACTTAAAAAAACAAAAACAAACAAAAAATAAAACAAACAAAAGGAAAAAACCAAAACAAACAAACAAACCCTGACCTTTAGCGTGAAGAAAAACCAGACACTATAAACTGACACAGAAATGAAAGAGACGATAGAATTTCTCAAATTTCCATTTTAAATGACTTCCAACTAACAGTCTTTGTTAAAACTCGGAAATGGGGTCCTGCCTCTTAGCCCTCTTGGTAAACTGTTTCCACCAGCAATTCGCTGCCGACAGCTTCCCCCATCAGTGGACAAGCAGCCACGGTGACCTTAGCACCTGGCCCAACGGGGACTCCACCCTTGACATACCAGACCCCACTCACTGGCTGACATTGTGCTTAATTCCAAACTTCCATTTCAGGAGCCATGTCACCTCCTATGGGTAGCCCTCCCTGACTCCCAGGTCAAGTCCCCTGTAATATTTTCTCATTGTCCTACTTTCCATCCTGACTGTGTATCACATTAGCGTGCATTTACGTGAACGTTTTCTCGGTATCTGTCTCCACCATCTATGCTCTGAGCCCAAGAACCCAAGACCAGTGTGCCCCTTTTCATGATTTATTCTTAACAGAGGTGTTTCTCTAGAGAGTCACTACTCAAAGTCTTCAGGTCATGACCTGTGATACTGATAGCATCATCCTTGTAGGGGGAGAGACCGTCGTCCCCAGACATAAAAGGGGAGGGTTGCCAAAGTTGCTCTTTAAAGCCCATTTCAGGGCACCCGAGTGGCTCAGTGGGTTAAAGCCTCTTCCTTCAGCTCAGGTCATGTTCTCGGGGTCCTGGGATAGAGGCCCACATCAGGCTCCCTGCTCAGCCAGGAGCCTGCTTCCTCTTCTCTCTCTGCCTGTCTCTTTGCCTATTTGTGATCTTTCTCTCTCTCTCTGTCAAATAAATAAATAAAATCTTTAAAAAAATAAAGCCCATTTCAAGCTTGAAAGTCTATAATTTTTGACATTAAGCAGCAATTTTTTCTCTCCTTTTTAAAATTTCAGTTTTATGGAGGTATAATTGACATTTATAATTGTAATATATTCCTGGGGCACGCTCGTGGCTCATGTCTGTTAAGCCTCTGACTCTTGATTTAGGCTCAGGTCATGATCTCGGAGTCATGAGATGGATCCTGGGGCAGGCACCACGCTTAGCACAGAGTCAGCTTAGGATTCTCTCCCTTTCCCGTTCCCCTTCTGCTGGCTCACACGAGCTGCAACCCCTCTCTTTCTCTCTCTCTTTCTCAAAGAGATAAAGAGGGGTGTCCAGGGGGCTCAGTCGGATCAACGTCAGACCCTTGATTTTGGCTCAGGTCAGGGTCTCAGGGTCCTTGGATGGAGCCCCAGATTGGCTCCACGCTGAGCAGGGCACCTGCTTCTCCCTCTCCCTCTCCCTCTGCCCCTACCCCCACTCGTGCTCTCTTTCTCTTTCTAATTAATTAATTAATTAATTAATTAATCAATTAAAAATATTTTTAAAAGATTTAAAGTTCTTTTAAAAATTTTTAATCTTTTTAATCTTTTTTTAGTGTTAAAAAACGAAGTAAAATAAAATCTTTAAATTGGAAGGTATTTCAAGGGTACGTCATGATGATTTGACGTACATACACCTCGTGAAAGAATTCCCCCACCAAGTTAATGACCACATCCATCACCTCGCCTAAGTATTACTCATTGCTCGCCCGAGAGCATTTAAGTTCCACTGTCTGCGAATTTCAGTGAGGGTATTTAATGAACCCTCCGATTCCGGGTCCGGCTGGCTGCAGGGACGCGGTCGTTCCCCGCCGGCGCCACTAGGCGGCACTGCCAGCTTCAAATTCCCGGCGGGGCGCGCGGTCCGAAATCCTCTCCAGCCTCAACCCGCGCTCGGGTCCGTCCCCGCGCAGAGGAGTCGCCAACCGAAGGCGGCTCGGACCCCGCCGCCTCCTGCAGCCGGGGGCCCGGGGGTGTCGCAGTGCCCAGGCGTTCTCACCCGGAGCTCTCCCGCTCCCTCCGGCAGGTGCGCGCTCGGCGGCGCCCCCGGGCCTCCCTGGCGGAGAGCACGGGGCCCGCCGGCGCGGTCGCCCCCGAGCGGGGATTCCGAGTCCAGCCAGAGCGAGGTTACTGCGGGCGCGAGACGGCGCGGGGCCCCGGGGTCTGGGGACCGGAAGCGGGCGGTGGGCGGAAAGCTCCCGCTGGGAGCTCACTGAGCCGGAGCTTCCCTGTGTTCCCGGTTATCCGCTGGCGGTCGGTGCCGGCCGCGGGGAACCCGCCGGTTCTGCGGGCAGACGGGGAGACAGCTCCAGGGTGCCCGGTCTGCATTATCAGGAGGGGGGGCAAGGGATGCGCTTTATTCCTGCCATGGTTCATTAAGAAGATCGAAGTTCAAGGGCGCCCGGCAGGCACAGCCCGCAGAGTGTGTGTGTGTGTGTGTGTGTGTGCGCGCGCGCGCGCATATATAGTCTGGTATTTTTTCTTTCTTTTTTAAAAATTTAAGGCAAAAGAAATTTTTAAGGCAACCACCGGTGAATAACATTGCAGTTGTTAGAGTAAAAGAAAAAGAAAAAGAAAACAAAAAACCACTTGACTTTTTTTTTAAGGAAATAATAAAATGTGTATTCAGGCATGCTTAAAATGAAGGAATATGGTAATTCAGCAGACCGGTTTAGCAGCTGTCAGGCATAAAATTTCATTACTTTTTGATAAAGGATGATTTCAAAAGACAATATGGTAGTTGTTAATGCATCCGGAGGTATATTAACCATTCAACGTTTAAGATAAAGACCACTGATTGTTAAATAATTGTAGGCACACACCACTTGAGTTTCATAACAAAAGAGAGGACGAGAGGAAAGTACCTGACAAAGTAACTTCAAACATATTCATTAGATGAATCACAGATCTGTACCTCTGAAATGAGTAACTCATTATATGTTAAAAAAATAAAAAGAAAAACAAAAAAGACCAAAAAAAAAAAACCCCAAAACCCCACCATATTCATTATCATAATGCATTTGGATAAGTTTAATGTCTGTTACAGGACAAAGATTTTTTTTTCTTTTTAATTTGACAGAGAGAGAGACAGCGAGAGAGGGAACACAAGCAGGGGGAGGGGGAGAGGGAGCAGGGAGCCCGATGCGGGACTCGATCCCAGGACATGGATCCCGGGGCCTCCTGCTCCTTCCCCTTCAGGCTGCGCATCTCCCCTGATGTGAGACTCACCTGTCCCTCCAGGTTCTCCAGGTGAGCACCGAAGAAGTGTCTACAGGTACCTGGCCAGGTGAGGGGTGTGTGCGGGCCCTCCAGGTCCACTTTATCTGAGAAGAGAATAAACACCAAGCTTGTTGCGGTCCCTCGTCATCCGCTCAGCTCCCTCTAGGATGCTGGGGGGGAAGCGCCCAGGATGGCTTACCTCTCCAGACCCTTAGCTCCCTGAAGGTCGGGGCCAAGGGCTCAGGTCAGAGCGGCCCCGTTTCATGCCAAGAGGGGATATTCTGTCCCTGTGGAATACTTCCCCAAAGCCCTGGGGTCAGGGAAATGGGGGCAATTCAGACAGAAGCTTGCTTGTGTCTCCTGCTGCTCACTGATGGCCACAGGACCCTTGCTCGGCCAGACTGAGGCTCCAGGGGAGGCTGCCTGCTGCCCACCAGCTCCGGGTGGTGGGTAAGTGTAGAAGTGCGCGTCTGGGAGGGGGGGTTCCAGCAGGAGGAGGTACGTCCATCCTCACCTGAAGAGCTGGACTTAGGAACGCAGGGTGCCGGAAATGGATGCAGGCCAAAACCCAAAGGCCACTGAGGCTGCCCTGAGGAGACCCGCAGAGGGAGGGCCAGGGGTCTCTGGATCCACAGGATGAGGGTAGATAGGTCAGGGAGGAGGGCGCCTTCCCCGACACCTGGGGAACATCGTTTGTCCTGGGCTCTGCTCACACGGGTTACTGTTTATGAGGAGGCAGGAAGTGCGGAAAGCTGGCCTCCTGTCAGTCTGGGCGGCCTTGATCCATGGACCCTGAAGTCTGTGCCCTGCCAGGGGACTTCCAAGACCTGTAGGGCCAGCTGTGCAATGAGCCCGTGCCGGGGGGTGGGGGGGGGTGTCATGGAACCTTCATGCTGTGTGTCTCCACCAGAGCGATGGTGGCTGTGTCCTCACGGTGGCCCCTCTTTTTCCTTTGTGCTTGAGTTTCAACCTGGGGTCCATGGTCACTGCCCCCCCTGCGACTGTGGACAGAATCCAGTGGGTCTGTGAACTTGGATTGGGGGGGGAATTACGTCTTTGCCTTCATTAATCTCCAACTTAAGTCTAGCATTTTGGGGGTGCCCGGCTGGCTCCGTTGGTAGAGAATGCGACTCTTGATCTCAAGGTTGTGAGTTCGAGCCCACTGCTGGGTGTAGGGGTTACTTCAAAATAAAATCTTAAGGGGTGCCTGGGTGACTCTGTCGGTTAAGTGTCTGACTCATGGGTTCAGCTCAGGTCATGATTTCAGTGTCCTAAGATCAAGCCCTGCACGGGGCAGCGGGGCAGAGCTCCATGCTCAGCAGGGAGAAATCTAGCATTTTCTTCAAGCGTGTGCACCAGCAACCTAGCAGGATTTGTATCCCGTTGCAATCCTGGTAGGTATCTTGAAACACTGTTTACATTATTCCCTTGGAAAGACTGACATTAGTAGACCTGCTAATATTGTATTAACCAAGAAGCGCCACATAGCATCCATTTTCAAATATTTTCATTGTTGCATTTCAATAAAATTGATTTCCTTTGTAGTCCTCTTTGTTTTGTTTTTGCATTTAAAAAAATGTTCTAGAATAGGGCGCCTGGGTGGCTCAGATGGTTAAGGGTCTGCCTTCCGGCTCAGGTCACGATCCCAGGGTCATGGGATGGAGCCCCGCATCGGGCTCCCTGCTTGTTAGGGAGCCTGCTTCTCCCTTTCCCTCTACTGCTCCCCCTGCTTGTACTCTCTCGCTCTCTCTGTCAAATAGATAAATAAAATCTTAACAAAGATATTAAAAACATAAAAACAATAAAAAAATAAAAATGTTCTAGAATAGAGGCGGCTGGGTGGCTCAGTGAGCTGAGTGTCCGACTCTTGGTCTCAGCTCAGGTCTTGATCTCAGGGTTGTGAGTTTGAGCCCCAGTTGGGCTCAGAGCCTACTTAAAATAATAATAATAATAAAAATATTCTAGAAGAGTCTATAGGTGAACACACCCACAGGGTCAGGGCAAGAGGAAGATCAAGTGGCCCTAATTTCCATCTTCTTTCGTTGTTTCTGTGTCCCTGACAATCCAGCCGCAGCTTGCAGGACCCAGCTGACAAGCCCCCGTCAGACCGAGGGAGGAAGCTCCAGACCCCATCTGCAGGGGTGAGGGAACTAGAATGACCGCCTGCGCCACCCCTCGCCCGCTGGGTCTCCGGGGTCCCTTGACCCCACAGGCACGCTGGGAGGGGGATCCAGCTGAGAAAATGACAGCCTTGGTGAGCCGATCTGCAGCCCTAAACCCGAGAGAGGACACCAGCTGGGCACCCTGGTCCTCAGGGGCATCCTGGGAGGGGGCCGCCCACCCCCAAAGTCCCGCGTATTACCTTTGTGGTAAGACCTTCCATAGCTCAAGGGCTCCAGCCCAGGGCGGGGGGCTGGGATAATGGCAGAGAAGGCAGGATCTCCAGAGTCTCTCCCAGCGATGCCCGGGCCAGGCGGATCCCTTCCCCATCTCTGTCTCCCTCCCCTGTCCTCCCAAGCGTCAGAGATTCCAAGAACTAAATCCGAAACCCCTGAGACAAGCTCTGTCCCCATGACATGCTGCCAGCAGGAAGCCTTTCCCAGTCCAGGGGAGAGGCCAGGTGGGGGGGCCCACACGCCCCGGGGGTCCCAGCCACCTCCCAGCCAGGTGACTCGGGAACCCACCCGCCAGGTGGCTGCCGGGGACCTCCCACAGGGGGCAGCCTTCGGAGGCCGTCCTGGGCCCGCAGCGCCCAGGTGTCCGAGGGAGCAAGCGGCCAGCAGGGGGCAGTGTCCAGCATAGACCCGACCCGCCTGGCCCTTTACCTGCCGGACCCAAAGTGCCGAAACCTCACCACCAGGCAGGAGCTAGGATGTCAGAGTCTGCATTTCAGCTTCACTTCATCCTCATGTTTGGGTGACGCCCAAAACTCGGGGCTTGGAGCGCCACCCCGGCACCAAATCGCTCCCTTTTTTGCATATTTTATTGACACCAAAACATGTACAAACTTCAAAAAACACCAGTTTTTACAACTCCGTGGTAAGATAAACAACCCAAAGAAATGGGCAAAAGATTTGAACACTTCACGGAAAAGGATATAGGGATGGCCAATGAAGACAAGAAAAACTGAGAAAAACTGGCCGCTATCATTCGTCATTAGGGAAATAGCACTTAGAACCACAACGAGACACCATTACGCACCCATTAGAATGGCGTCCATTGGAAAGACCAACCGTGCCAAGTATCACTAGGATGTGGGGCAAATAAAACTCTCAGACACGCTCTCTAGGAATATAAATACTAAGCCATTTTGGAAAACAGATTGGCAGTTTCTTAAAAGCTGAAACACAACATTTAACTTATGCCATCTCATTCCTAGGTAATTAGAAGAAATGAAATCATATGTCCACACGAGGGCTCATATGCAAATTTCCACAGCAACTTCACCAGGAACAGTCCCAATATTGAAAACAATCCCAATACTCGTTGTTTTATCCTGTTGGGGTTGATCTAACTAAATGCCAGGGACTGGGGAGGTTGTAAAAAACAGAGTTTTAGATATCACAGTCCTGGAAGCTGGGAGACTCATGGTCAAGGTGCTGGCAGGGTTGGTGTCTGGTGAGAGCTGGCTTCCTGGTTCAGGGACAGACATGTCTTTGCTGTGTCCTCACTTGGCGGAGGTGGGAGGGGATCTCTCTGGGGTCTTGTTCAGAAGGCATTAACCCCATTCAGGAGGGCTTTATCGTCATGACCTGATCACCTCCCAATACGGTCACGTGGGAATTTGGGTGGGACAAAAGCATTCAGCCTATAGCACCACTCGTGAGTGGTGAGTAGATAGATGGGTGTAGCCACACAGTGGACTACTATTCAGCCATGAAAAAGAACTGAGACTGCCAGCCTGATGCATAGAACAACATGAGTGAATCTCCGAATCATTTTGAATGGCAAAAGCCAGACAGAAAAAGGCACGTACTCTGTGCCTCCATTTAAATCAAATTCTAGAATGGGCAAAATGAATGGAAAGTAGCAGGAAAAAGATCCAGATTACCAGGGGTCTGGGGTACCCCCCACGAGGGCTCACTTCTCTGCCTTGTGCCTGCTCCCCTTGGTGGCCACATCCCCCTGTTTCGGCCAAGCCACCAGCTCCAGGGTCCTTCCTCCCTCCAGGAGCCTTCCCTGACCCCTCGCTGTCCGGAGGTTCCCGGGCTCCCTCCACCACAGCACTCTGCCCCATTGTGACCCTGGGGCCTGGCACAAAGGATCCTACTCATTTTCCCAAGATCACCCAGATCAGCATCTGATTTGGCCCCTAGCACCTGGTCCTGGACACTCTCCTTACCAGAGGAGAGGGCTTTTCAAGGCTGAGGGAGGGCAAGGTGCCCGGAGCCTGCAGGGATGGGCTCAGGGCTGGGGTGGGGATCAGACAGCAGGAACGCTAGATTTGGTCCCCACTCTACCAGCTGTGTGCCTCTGGGTCGGACACTTGCCTTCTGTGAACCTCGATGAAGGGAGCAAATACCACGAACATTAGAGTGACTTTGATGAAGAGCATGAAGGATGAGGAGCCCTTTCCAAGGAGCCGAGGAGCAGGGCAGAGGAATCTATCAACTTGTTCTTTGTTGCTGTTTTTGCAGTTATTCAAAATTCAACAAACAAAATCCCCTGCGAAGTTCAATCGTGGGTACAGTTGATTGCTTTTCTGATCTTTTTTTTTTTAAAGATTTTATTTATTTATTTCACAGAGGGAGAGAGATCACAAGGAGGCAGAGAGGCAGGCAGAGAGGGGGGGGAAGAAGGCTCCCTGCTGAGCAGAGAGCCCGATGCGGGCCTCGATCCCAGGACCCTGAGATCATGACCTGGGCCGAAAGCAGAGGCTTTAACCCACTGAGCCACCCAGGCGCCCCTTTTCTGATCTTTATTTTTATTTTTTATCTCATTTTTTTGCTTTTCTGATTTTTAGAGGAAGGCATTACTCTGTCACAATCCCTCCGACTTCGCCCTCCATCTTCATATACACCGAATGAGATAGATAGCTATACATAGTTTCACATATGTAGTTACATGTACTGATAGATAGTATATGTTTTCACATTTTTTTCTTACGAGGTCAAAGTTTATATCATATATACCCATTCCAGGAACTGTGATTCCCTCTTTTCTTTCATCTTTATATTTAAGTAGATTTCGTACTCACTGCCCAGACCTTCCGCTGTACCTTCTTCACTGCTGGTCTGGCTTATTTGGATTTATCCCCAGCTGGTGCCGTCTGGCCCAGAAAAGATTTGTTTTTTCTTTTTTTTTTTTTAAGATTTTATTTATTTATTTGACACAGAGAGAGAGAGATTACAAGTAGGCAGAGAGGCAGGCAGAGAAACAGGGAGAGGAGGAAGCAGGCTCCCCGCCGACCAGAGAGCCCAATGCAGGCCTCGATCCCAGGATGCTGAGATTATGACCTGAGCCGAAAGCAGAGGCTTTAACCCACTGAGCCACCCAGGCACCCAAGGTTTGTTTTTTCAAGTAGAGGTCATGGTGGGGCGCCTGGGTGGCTCAGTGGGTTAAAGCCTCTGCCTTCGGCTCAGGTCATGATCTCAGGGGCCTGGGATTGAGCCTCATGTCCTCCATCAGACTCTCTGCTCAGTGGGGAGCCTGCCTCTCTCTCTCCCTCTGCCTGCCTCTCTGCCTACTTGTAATCTCTCTCTCTCTCTTTCTCTGTCAAATAAATAAATAAAATCTTAAAAAAAAAAAGAAAAAAAAGAAAAAAAAAGGAAGAGGTCATGGTGCTGCATTCCCTGAGCATCTGCATGTAGCCTGATCTTTGTAGGCATGTTTTGCTGGATAACACTTTTTTTTTAAAGTGCAGTCACTTTTTTTCCCTTTTACTTTTATGGAGGTACCATGTCGGTGCAGCTGTTTACTATAATGGAAGGAACCACCTAGTTCCAAGATCTGGAATCTGTTGCATGACTACGTGAATATCCCTTTTTTAAAAAAGATTTTATTTATTTATTTATTTATCTATTTATCTATCTATTTACTTCAGAGAGAGAGAGAGAGTGAATGCATGAGCAGGGGGAGGGGCAGAGGGAGAAGGCGGCTCAGGGAGCCCGATGCGGGACTCGATCCCAGGATCCTGGGATCACAACCTGAGCGGAAGGCAGACACTTAATGACTGAGCCCCCCAGGTGCCCCCTGAGAGCGTTTCTTGACTACATGTGTGGCTCCTGGGCCGGACGGCCTCCGCTGGGCCCGGGGAGTACAGTCGGGGACCCGCAGGCGGCACCCCAGCCCGGGAGCTCAGAGTATCCAGCCGTCTCGCAGGGTAACTGGGGTGGCGAGAAGGAGTGTTCCCAGCAGGCAAGGAGGGATCAGTGTGGCCTTTTATGACCTCCTCTCAGAAGTGACATCACATTACTTCTAGCGTCTGCTTTTGATCCATGCATCACAAGAGCACACCCACGTTCAAGGGTGGGGGGCCTAGACCCACCTCTCAGGGGGAGGGGCATCCAGTCATTTGTGGCCTGTTTTAAAACCACCACAAACATAAATACAAAAAAGTACACAGAGGGACGCCTGGGGGGCTCAGTCGGTTAAGCGTCTGCCTTCGGCCCAGGTCAGGATCCCAGGGTCCTGGGATAGAGTCCTGCATCGGGCTCCTTGCTCAGCAGGGAGCCTGCTTCTCTCTCTGCCTCTGCCTGCCTCTCCCTCTGACAAATAAATAAGTAAAATATTTTTAAAAAAACAAAACAAAAACAAAAACATTCAAGGGGAGCCCGGGTGGCTCAGTCTGTTCAGTGACCGATTCTTGATTTGGCTCAGGTCGCAGTCTCAGGGTTGTGAGATCGATCCCCACATGGGGCTCCACACTCAGTACGGAGTCCGCTCCAGAGCCTCTCTCTCCCTCTCATTGCATTTCCCCTCCCCACGTGTTCTTTCTCTCTCTCAAATAAAAAAGTAATAAATCTTCAAAAAAACATTCAATATGCCCAGTTGCCCTATTTGGGGGTAGTGTTCTTGAATTCCATCAATAGCTATAAATATTTTTAAAGATTTACTTATTCACTTTAGAGAGAGAGCACGAGCTGGGGGGAGGGAAGGGAAGAGGAAGAGAAGCAGACTCCGTGTTGACCGAGGAGCAGACTCGGGGCTCAATCTCATGATCCTGAGATCACGACCTGAGCCGAAATCAAGAGTTGGACCCTTAACCAACTGAGCCACCTGGGTGCCCCAAGGGTTATAAATATTTTTAAACATGTCTGCTTGGATTCTTACCCTTGAATTTGTGTGACTTCTTCAAAGATATATACCTACTAGTAGTAAACTGTACGAATCTTCAAATGGTTGTGGGAATTTACACTCTCGGCCAGTGGTGTATGAGGACTTATTGTCCACATCCCGCCAACCAAGCTAAGTTTTGGTCAATCTTCTTCTTCTTTTTTTTTTAAAAGGCTCCACGTGGGGAGCTTAAACTCTGTGGGGCTTGAACTCACGACCCTGAGATCAAGAGTCTCATGCTACACCAACTAAGCCACCGCAGCACCCCTTGTCTGATCTTTTAATGTTTACTCATCCAATGAGCAGGCAATGTTCTTCCATTGTGGCTGTAGTTTCCATTTTGTTTCCCTGATTAGCAGTGAGGCAGAGCATCGGTCTATGTTTATCGACCATGCAGGCTGTCTCTCCTGTGAACTGCCTGTTCATCCCAACGTGTGTACTTTACGTTAACAAATGTCAGCACAGGTGATGGAATGTTATGCACTCGCCAGTTCCTTAAGCCTTTCTTTACTCCGTATTAAGAAGGCTCAGTGCAGGAACGCCTGGGTGGCTCGCTTGGTTAAGCATCTGACTTTGGCTCAGGTTATGATCTCAGGTTCCTGGGATCGAGCCCCGTGTCAGGCTCCTTGCTCAGCAGGGAGTCTGCTTCTCCCTCTCCCTCTGCTTCTACCCTGTGCTCATTCTCTCTTTCACTCATTCTCTCAAATAAATACAGAAATTAATTAATTAATTTTTTAAAAAAGAATGCTCAGTGCAAGGATGTGGAGCAATTGGAACCTTCCCCCCACGTTGCTGGGTGTGTCAAAGATGCTGCCACTATGGAAGAAACTCGGGCAGCCCCTCAAAATGTTACACAGAATTATCATATGGCCCAGCAATTCCAGTCCTAAGGAGCATGGTACATGTGTGCTCCCAGCAGCATTAGCCATGATAACTAGGGAAGGGGAACAGCTCAAATGTCCGTCAATAAATGAATGGAAACACAAACAGTAGGCACTCCACACAGAGGAATATTATTCGGCCATGAAAAGGAAGGAAGCGCTGACCCCTGCTCAACTTGGATGAGCCTGGAGAATGTGATGGAAAGTGAAAGAAGCCGGACACAAAGGGTCCTAATAGTGTATGCTTGTTTTTATGTGAAATATTCAGAATAGGCAAATCCATGAAGACAGAAAGCAGATTGCTGGTTACCAGGGGCTGGGAGGAATGGGGTATGAGGACGGGTGACTTAATGAGCACAAGGTGTTCCTAAACGTTGCCTTAATCTTTAAAAACCACACAGTTCAGTGGTATCAGCCAGTATGATATCAAAAGGGTCTCTGTCCAGATGTGGCTAATACAATTCTTTCTGTTTCCTGTGTCCTGATCAATATCCAAAGCTTGACTTAGGAACAACCTGTATCGGGAGGGTGACATTAATCCAATACCCACTGAGTGCTTTACGTGCAATCACCGATGGGTAGTATTAGCTCCGCTGTATATATGAGAAGACAGAATCTCAGAGAGGTTAAGTAACTTACTCAAAGCCACACAGCCTCTGAGTGACAGAGCCAGTATTTACACCACTGCCTTCCCCCTCCCTCCTCCGTCCCCATGACTGCGGGGTCCTGGTTCTGTGTCTAAAGGAAGGAGCCAAAAAGAGTTTAGGCCCTGTTATCCTGAGCTACATGTAAAGACTGCCTGAGAACTTGGGGGATTAGTGAAGTATAATGTCCTCAAACTTCCTAAGTTTTGTTTATTTATTTCGGGAGGGGGAGGGACAGAGGGAGAGAATCTCCAGCAGACTCCCCATGATCTTGGAGCTGGACTTGGGACTCGAACCCATGACCCTGAGATCATGACCTGAACTGAAACTAAGAGTCGAATGCCCAACGAACTGAGCCTCCCAGGCGCCCCAATATCCTCGAACGTGTTAAGAAATGGTCCCATCGGCAGGTTCCTGGCGACGAGGCAAACCTGTGAAGCTCAGGAGTGTCCCCTGTCCCTGGGGAGCAGCTACACCCACAAACACGAGCTTCCTGCAGCCGTTGCTGGGGCCCCAGACCCACACCAGTAAGCACACCCGGGAACTGGGGCCGGTGGCACACTTTGGTCTTGATTTTTGGATCTCATCCCAGAAAAGGTCTGGCATCCATGGGGCACGGGGTCAGGTTTTGGTAGATGCGGGTACCTTGTGTTTTGAGGAACAGTCAGATGGCAGGGGTTCGGACCCGAGGGCGTGGAGGCCCGAGACGAGGCCGGACGGGAATGTCTCAGCAGCAGACCTTCTCCCCCAGTCAAGGGTCAGAGCCAGGGAGCAGACTGTTCTGACCCGTCTCTTAGCCCCAGGTGATCCCAGACTGTAGCCGGCTGCCCCAGCTCCTGCCGAGCTCTGGAAACCAACGGAGAGGAGCTGGAAGCATAAAACTAACTCCGAAGCCGTGCTACAAACTAAAATAACGTCAAATATCTCGTTAATATTTTTTATATCGACTACATGTGAAGAAGATAATATTTGGCATGTATTGGGTTAAATAAAACTTTGTGAAAGTTAACTTCGACTGTTTTCTTAGAATGCAGCTACTAGAAAATTTAGAATACAAAATACGTGTTCTTTTTTTTTTAATAAAGATTTTACTTGTTTGTCAGAGAGAGAGAGAACACAAGCAGGGAGGGTGGGGAGCAGGGGGTAGGGCAGAGGGAGAAGCAGGCTCCCCGCTGAGCAGGGAGCTCCATGTGGGACTCAGTCCCCCTGGGATGGTGACCCCAGCCCAAGGCAGGTGCTTAACCGACTGAGCTACCCAGGCGTCCCCAAAATACACACTCTAAACTAAAAAGTGGGGCGCCTGGGTGGCTCAGTGGGTTAAAGCCTCTGCCTTCGGCTCAGGTCATGATCTCAGGGTCCTGGGATCGAGGCCCACATCGGGCTCTCTGCTCGGCAGGGAGCCTGCTTCCTCCTCTCCCTGTCTCTCTGCCTGCCTCTCTGCCTACTTGTAATCTCTCTCTCTCTGTCAATTAAATAAATTTAAAAAAAATCTTTAAAAAAAAATAAATAAACTAAAAAGTGTGCACTGTTTCTCTTGGACAGCATCGATTTGGACCAATCCCTCTGGCCTGGGCGAGGCCCCCAAAAGGGGAGGCCTTGCCACCCATCGCCCTTCCTGGCCAGCCCTGGGTTGGCAGGAGGCGGGGGAGGGGGAGAATCGGGAGGTCTCAAGGGGCGGGACCAACTGTTGACTGACGGTCGGGGAGGAGCTTTGGGAGGAAAAGGCTCCCCAAGGTGGCAGGAACCCTGAAGGGCTTGGGTGGGGAGAAGATGGGGCGGGGGGGGGGGGCTTGTCTTCTGACAGCCCCTGCCAGGAAGCGCTAGGGCAGTGGTTAGGTCCAACCTTGTAGAACTCATCTTCACCCGCTCCTAGTTCTTCGTTGCTTCTCTCAGGTGAGAAATAGGAAGGCGAGTGTTTTCTCTGTTAACAGCTTTCACCATTCGGAGTCTCTTTGTCCTCTGCACAGAATGCTGGGGCCACCAAGGGAACATGAGTCTGAGCTCATTGCCCCCTGGGGGGCTCCCCGATGAGTCCCCAGGACCGCAGACGTGGATGCCTGGAGCCTAAGGGGCCTGGGGACCAGGCATCGCGTGGGGTTGGAGCCTCTGGGTCTGGCCCGGGGCTTGGAGTCAGGTTTAAAAAGCTCCTCAGCTTTGGCTCCCTAGTTCTCTGCTGGGGATTTCTTCTGCCGCAACGCCAGCCGGGGTCTTCCAGGGCCCGGCCAGGCGGTCCTGTGGAGGCAAGGTGTGTTCGGGAGCCTAAGAGAGAGGGGAGAGAACCCGTTTAGGTGGTGCCCGTGGGATTTCCCCTGGGGACAAAGCAGCCACCCTGGGGACGGATCGGAGTCACTTTCAGCGTTTCCCAAACCAAAACAAAGACCTGAAACTTGCTCGCGGCTTGACATCCCCGGAGAAAAAGCAGAAGTAATTGAGAGTCTTCGGGAAACATCTCTAATGCAAGAATTAGAAGAAAGAAGTTGGGATGCTGACATTTAGGGAGGAATTCCTCCAGCCTGAGTTGTTTACGTTTTTGGTTTTTTTTTTTAATGTTATGTTAGTCACCATGCAGGACATCATTAGTTTTTGATGTAGTGTTTCATGATTCATTGTTTGTGTATAACACCCAGGGCTCCATGCAACACGTGCCTCCTTAATACCCATCACAGGGCTCACCCGTCCCCCCCTCCCCTCCCCTCTAAAACGCTCAGTTTGTTTCCTGGAGCCCATAGTCTCTCGTGGTTCGTCTCCCCCTCTGATTCCCGCCCCTTCATTTTCCCCTTCCTTCTCCTAATGTCCTCCATGCTATTCTTATGTTCCACAAATAAGTGAAACCATATAATTGACTTTCTCTGCTTGACTTACTTCACTCAGCATAATCTCCTCCAGTCCCGTCCATGTCAATGCAAAAGTTGGGTATTCATCCTTTCTGATGGTTGAGTAATATTCCATTGTATGTATGGACCACATCTTCTTTATCCATTCATCTGTTGAAGGGCATCTCAGCTCTTTCCACACTTTGCCAATTGTGGACATTGCTGCTGTGAACATTGGGGTACATATGGCCCTTCTTTTCACTACATCTGTATCTTTGGGGTAAATACCCAGTAGTGCAATTGCTGGGTCATAGCATAGCTCTATTTTTAACTTTTGAGGAATCTCCATACTGTTTTTTAAAATGGCTGCAACCTCTTGCATTCCTACCAACAGTGTGAGGGGTTCCCCTTTCTCCCCAGCCTCTCCAACATTTGTTATTTCTTGCCTTGTCAATTTGGGCCATTCTAACTGGTGTCAAGTGGTATCTCAATGTGATTTTGATTTGAATTTCCCTGATGGCTAGTGATGATGAACATTTTTTCATGCATATGTTAGCCATTTGTCTGTCTCCTTTGGAAAAGTGTCTGTTCATTTCTTCTGCCCCTTTTTTGACTTGATTATTTATTTTTTGGGTATTGAGTTTGAGAAGTTCTTTATGGATCTTGAGGATCAGCCCTTCGTCTGTAGTGTCATTTACAAATACCCTCTCCCATTCCGCGGCTGCCTCTTTGTTCTCTTGACTGTTTCCCTTGCTGTGCAGAAGCTTTTTATCTTGAGGAAGTCCCAACAGTTCATTTTCCCTTTTGTTTCCTTTGCCTTTGGAGAAGTGTCTTGCAAGAAGTTGCTGCGGCCAAAGAGGTTACTGCCTATGTTCTCCGCTAGGATCTTGGTGGATTCCTGTCTCACACTGAGGTCTTTCATCCGTTTATTATCTTCAACCTCCCCCTTTTGTTTGTTTGTTTGAGTCGTTTACATTCTGAGTACTCTGCTCCCTTTCTGCAGGGTGGTGTTTCCATGTACCTCCTAGAGGAAACTCCTCCTGGCCATTTTGTAGCGGGGGGCAGGGGGACATGAGCGCCTGACTGCAGGGGTCCCCAAAGACCAGGTTCGGCCACTGGCCCCTGACAAAATCCAAAGGCAGAGAGACAGGCATTGGTGAAGCAAGAAAGGAATTATTTCAGCGAGGCCAACACTGGCAAGACAGTGGTCTAGCGGCTCAAAGACTGTCCCCAAAGCACCGAAAATACTTCCAGATTTATATGAGGAAAATGTGGGCCAGAGGTCGGTGGGTACATGCAGGTGGACAGTGAAGGGTAAATCCATCATCACCTTGGGTTCAGTCCTGCGGGGTCTTCCTGGCTCTGGGCAGTCCTTATTGCCTGAGGGGCTAGTTTTGGTGCCCATCAGGGGACCCTTTGCCTGCGGGGTCTTTTGCCTGAGTTCAGAGAGAAGCTGGAAAGAAGGATCCTCAATTAGAAGGTTCCAGGTCAAAATGGAGGTTGTTCAAGTCCTCTTTCAAAAGATTTTTTTTTTTTTATTATTTGAAAGAGAGATCACAAGTAGGCAGAGAGGCAGGCAGAGAGAGAGGAGGAAGCAGGCTCCCTGCTGAGCAGGAAGCCCGATGCGGGCCTCGATCCCAGGACCCTGAGATCATGACCTGAGCCGAAGGCAGAGGCTTTCACCCACTGAGCCACCCACCTAAAGTTACGACCTATTTCACACCCACATCTTACACTTGGCTCTGTTTTATTTCTGCCTTGGTCCTTGGTCCTTTATCATTGCCTCATATACCATTTGTTTTCATTTATTTTGCTGACTGTTCCCCCCTCCCCCACGTAGGCCCTGAGGTTAGGGACGTTGCTGTGTTTTGGGTGTTAAAGGATTTCTTTTCCTTCCTTCCTGGTCACGCCTCTTGGAAGAATGAAGAGATAGACCAGATGAAGAGTGGTGAGCAGCAGAGCAAGGTTTATGGAGAGTTTAGTGAGGTTTACTGAGCGGTAGTACAAAGTGCCTGAAGAGGGAGGGGACCCAAGAGGGTCCCGCTGGAGTTTCTAAGTCTAGGGGGTTTTATGGGCTTGTTGCTGGGCTGTTGTAAACTGACTAACCCTCCGTATGCCGGTCATCCAATCAGGTTTTCGTCATCAACCTATCACGTGGGAAAGAGTGGAGGGCACCTTCGGGGCGGGCTGGGGGTGGGGTGGGGGCCTTGTCCCTGCCTGCCTTTCTCCCAGCTGTTCTTCATCATGAGGGACAGCCCAAAACACCTACAACAGGACCCACTTTCTCTCTGGTAACCACCAGTTTGTCCTCTGTAGTTAAGAGCCTGATTTTTTGTCTCTTTTTTCCCTTGTTGGCCCTTTTGTCTCTTAAATTCCACATATGAGTGAAATCACTTTCTTCTGGCTACCTTATTTCACTTAGGATCATACCTTTTAGATCCATGCGTGTTGTTGCAAATGGCAAGTTTTCATTCTTTTTTATGGCTGAGTAATATTCCATTGGATATCTACACCACATCTTTTTTTTTTAAGATTTTATTTATTTATTTGACAGAGAGATAGAAAGCACAAGTAGGCAGAGCGGCAGGCAGAAGGGAGAGGGAGAAGCAGGCTCTCTGCCTAGCAGAGAGCCTGATGCAGGACTCGATCCCAGGACCCTGAGATCATGACCTGAGCTGAAGGCAGCCGCTTAATACACCACATCTTCTTTATCCATTCATCTGTTGATGGACCCTGGGGTTGCTTCCATATTTTGGCTATTGTACATGATGCTGCAATAAACATAGGGGTGCAGGGGTGCCTGGCTGGCTCAGTCAGTAGAGCATGCAACTCTTGATCTTGCGGTTGTGAGTTCGAGCCCCACGTGGAGTGTAGAGATTATTTAAAAATAAAATCTTTAAAACAAAAACAGTATCAACCAAACAAAAAATGTAAACCTTTATATCTTTTTCAATTAGTGTTTTCATTTTCTTTGGGTAAATACTCAGTAGTGGAATTACTGAATCATATGGTGTTTCTATTTTTAATTTTTTAAAATTTTATTTATTTGACAGGAAGATCACAAGTAGGCAGAGAGGCAGGTAGAGAGAGGAAGAAGCAGGCTCCCTGCCACGCAGAGAGCCCAATTCGGGACTCGATCCCACGACCCTGAGATTATGACCTGAGCTGAAGGCAGAGGTTTTAACCCACTGAGCCACCCAGGCATCCTATTTTTAATTTTTTTAAGACTTTATTTTTTAAGTAATCTCTACCCCCAACGTGGGGCTTGAACCTACAACCCTGAGATCAAGAGTCACGTGCTCTACCAACTGAGCCAGCCAGGTGCCCCCTATTTTTAATTGTTTTAAAAGATTTTATTTATTTATTTCAGAGAGAGAGAGCACAAGCATGGGGAGCAACAGCAGAGGGAGAAGCAGGCTCTCTGCGCGGGGCTCAAACCTGGGATTATGACCTGAGCTGAAGGCAGATGTCTAACCAACCGAGCCACCCAGGTGCCCCTATTTTTAATTTTTCGAGGAACCTCCATACTGTTTTCCACAGTGGCTGTACCAGCTTACACCCCACCAACAGTGCACAAGTGTTCCTTTTTCTCCACATCCTTGTTAACACCTGTTATTGCTTAAGTTTTTTTGTTCTGACAGGTGTAAAGTGGTATGTCATCATGGTTTTGACTTACATTTCCCTGCTGACAGATGTGGAGCATCATTTCACGTGTCTGTTGACCTTCTGTATGTTTTCTTTGGAGAAATGTCTATTCGTGTCCTCTGCCCATTTTCAATTGGAAATTTAGGGTTTTTTAGTGTTGAGTTGTATAAATTCTTTATTTTTTTTTATTTTTAAGATTTTATTTATTTATTTGACAGAGAGAGACACAGCGAGAGAGGGAACACAGCAGGGGGAGAGGGAGAGGGGGAAGCAGGCTTCCTGACGAGCAGGGAGCCTGATGTGGGGCTCAGTCCCAGAACTCTGGGATCATGACCTGAGCCGGAACCAAGAGTCAGGTGTGTAACCGACTGAGCCACCCAGGCGCCCCTAGAAAAACATTTCTAGGGGCGCCTGGGTGGCTCAGTGGGTTAAAGCCTCTGCCTTTGGCTCAGGTCATGATCTCAGGGTCCTGGGATCGAGGCCCATATCGGGCTCCCTGCTCAGCGGGGAGCCTGCTTCCCCCTCTCTCTCTCTCTGCCTGCCTCTCTGCCTCCTTGTGATCTCTCTCCCTCTGTGAAATAAATAAATAAAATCTTAAAAAAAAAAAAAAGAAAAACATTTCTATGACAGATGTCAAAGAAATTACTGCTTATGTGTCATTTTAGGAATTTTGTGGCTTCGGGTCTCACCTTTAGGTCTTTAATCCATTTTGAGTTTATTTTTGTGTGTGGTGTAAGAAAGTGGTCCAGTTTCATTATATTACGTGTAGCTGTCCAGTTTTCCCAACACCATTTGCTGGAGACTGTCTTTTCCCCATTGTCAGTGAACCCTCTCATTCAACGACAGACCCCAACAGTTATTTCTCATCACACTTTCTTGAGGCTTTAACGATGACTGGAACATTTTTTTTTTAAGATTTTATTTATTTATTTCACAGAGGGAGAGAGATCACAAGAAGGCAGAGAGGCAGGCAGAGAGAGAGGAGGAAGCAGGCTCCCTGCTGAGCAGAGAGCCCCATGCGGGGCCCCGAGATCATGACCTGAGCCGAAGGTAGAGGCTTTAACCCACTGAGCCATCCAGGCGCCCTGACTGGAGCATTCGAACAGCCCTGCCAGAAAGCCCTGATAGCAATGGAATGCCTGGAAGACCACACCCCACGGTCCCCTTCCCCGCCCAAGATCAAGGGCTGAACACTTCCTGCCCCGCACCCATGACCATGCACTCTGCCTGCTTTCTCGTACCTTCCTGAACTTCTCCTGTAGAATGGTCGGGAGTCCCTCTTGCGGGCAGAGAGGCTGCTTGTTAAAGCCTCAGTCTGCCACCTCCCTTGGCTCCCCGCACCCGACATAAAGTTCTCCATTGTTCTCTTCCAAACCTTCGTCTCTTAAGTTATTAGTGTCTGTTGCAATGAGTTTCGATGAGTTTATCTGAGTTTGCTCAGCAACAGTGTTGGCAAACCCAGCCAAGATCTACGCTTTCCATTTGTCCAGTTCCCTCGGGATTCCCAGAGCCGGAGCAATGGGCCTTGGCAGCACCAGGGTTCACCGGCCGGCTTCCTGAGTTAGAGGCGCTGACAAGTCCTTCCGTAACACCATTGTATGTTCTTGCCTCCTTTGTCATAGATTAATTGACCATAAAAGTGCGGGTTTATTTGGGGGTTTTCTTTTCTGTCCATTGATCTCAGGCCATGTCTTTTTTTTTTTTTTAAGATTTATTTATTTGAGAGAGAGAGAGAGAGTGAGCACGAGAGAGAGAGCAAGCAGCAGCGGAGGAGAGGCAGAGGGAGAGGGAGAAGCAGGCTCCCCACTGAGCTGGGAGCCCGATGCGGGACTCGATCCCCGGACCCTGAGACCATGACTGGAGCCAAAGGCAGATGCTTAACCGACTGAGCCACCCAGGTGCCCCGGTACGTGTCTCTTTAGTTAATATTTGGTGTGATGAAATGGGAAGTATGCATAAAACACTCCTGCTAAAGACCGAAGTGTGGCGGTCATCTGGTGAACAGCATTTGTAGGATCGATTGAGCTATGAGCTGAACTAACCCTTCCCCAGCGAACATTATTTCTTACCTGGAAGAACTGATGAATTATGGTTCTTCACAGTGGGGTATTTAGAGAGTCTTTTCTTTTCTTTTTTAAGATTTTATTTATTCATTTGAGAGAGAGAGAGAGAGAATGAGAGAGAGCATGAGAGGGGAGAGGTCAGAGGGAGAAGCAGACTCCCTGCCAAGCAGGGAGCCCAATGTGGGACTTGATCCCGGGACTCCAGGATCATGACCTGAGCCAAAGGCAGTTGCTTAGCCAACTGAGCCACCCAGGCGCCCTGGAGACTCTTTTCTTGAACAATAAACAAAGTGAACCTGTCACCTAAGGGTAAACAATTGGTAGTATTTGCTACCAATAATATTTGTTTTGGGGCTCCTGGGTGGTTCAGTCAGTTGAGGGTCCAACTCTTGATTTCGGCTCAGGTCATGATCTCAAGGGCCTGGGATCGAGCCCCGTGTCGTTGGGCTCCACACTCAAGGAGGAGTCTGCTGATTCTCTCTCTCCCTCTGCCCTCCCACCTCCTGTATTCTCACTCTCAAAAAATTAAAAAAAGGGCGTCTAGGTGGCTCAGTGTGTTAAAGCCTCTGCCTTTGGCTCAGGTCATGATCTCAGGGTCCTGGGATCGAGGCCCACATTGGGCTCTCTGCTCGGCAGGGAGCCTGCTTCCTCCTCTCTCTCTCTCTGCCTACTTGTGATCTCTCTCTCCCTCTGTTAAATAAATAAATAAATAAATAAATAAATAAATAAATAAAATCTTTAAAAAAAAGACATATACAAAGGGGAAAAACAATATTCTCACTTATTTCTATTAAGAGGCAATGAATTATTATTGCCATTTTTAAAATAAGAGATTTATTAAGATATAATTCACATACCACAAAACTCATCCCTTTGAAATGTATAATTCAGTGGTTTTTATATACTCATGGGGTTGTGCTATCATCATCACTGTCAAATTTTACAATATTTTCATTTCCGGTTCCTGGGGTGGCTCATTCTGTTAAGCACCTGCCTTTGGCTCAGGTTGTTATCCCAGGGTCCTGGGATGGAGTTTCGCATCAGGGTCCTTGCTCAGAGGGGAGGTGCTTCTTCCTCTTCCCTTGCTCTTCCCTCCTGCTCATGCTCTCTCTGTCAAATAAATAAATAAAATCTAAAAAAAAAAAGAATATTTTCACTTCAGTGAGGGATGGCATGAAGAAATTTGGAAAGGACACGTGGCATCAACAATGACTTAATTTTTTTAAATTTCTTTTTAAGATTTTATTTATTTATTTGCCAGAGAGAGAGCACAAGCAGGGGGACCAGCAGCCAGAGGTAGAAGCAGCTCCCACTGAGTAAGGAGTCTGATGTGGGACTTGATCCCAGGACCCTGGGATCATGACCGGAGCCAAGCTGAAGGCAGAGGCTTAAGGGACTGAGGCCACCCAGGCATCCCGACAATGACTTAATTCTTAAAAGATAAACATTTTTTTTTTTAGTAGGCTCTGCCCCTCGTGGAACCCAATGCAGGGCTTGATCTTTTGACCCTGAGATCAAGCCCTGAGCAAAGATCTAGAGTTAGATGCTTAACTGATTGAGCCACCAGGTGCCCCCAAACATATTCCTCTAAAACAAATCAAAGCCCTGAGATTTTGACCCGTTAAAGTTGGTAATGCAAGCACAAGCAGGAGGCAGAGGCCTGCAGGGATGGAAGTGTCCCCAGTTTTCTGCTCTCTTGGAAAGGTTTCTCCCTTTCCGGAAGTTAGTTCATTTCATCTTCTCTGTGACTTGCAGGTCAGCCCTTCCCAGGGGGCCTGGAGACCTGTGCCAACACATCCGGCCGGAAAGACCTATCTGTTCTTGTCCAGATGCCACAAAACTGGGATAGGACTCAGTCCCGCAGGGATTTGCAGAGCGAGAACAGGCAACTGTATTCTCCAAAGATGGCACAATAGTGTGAATCCCATCTCACTTGCTATTCTTAAATGTGATGTTGTCCCTTCTCTACAGAGAGGTAGAGATTTACATTTCCTCTCTAGTGACTGCCTTGACCAATAGGGTCCAGCTATGTGATTCCTGAGCCTATATCATAAAAGGCAACTCCCCCGGGGTGCCTTGGTGGCTCAGTTAGTTAAGCATCTGACTCTTGATTTTGGCTCAGGTCATGATCCCAGAGTCTTGGGATCGAGCCCCACATTGGACTCTCTGCTCAGCGGGGAGCCTGGTTCTCCCTCTCCCTCTGCCTCAGCTCCCCCTGTTTGTGCTCTCTCTCTTTGTGTCAAATAAATAAATAAAATCCTAAAAAATTTGTAGTTTACGAAACGTGGGTCATATTTGCATAGTAAATGCTGATACTGACCCATCATTCAGCAATCACGTTTTGAGTCTGTCAGGCACCCAGCTGGACTCTAAAGGGGAGACGGGGAGCAGGGCTTTTCCAAGCCGTGGCAATGATCGTGACTCACCTCGGGTCACTAGTGAGATACTGAGACTTCATTCTTAGGCGTGGCTGGGTGTTGGCTGGGGAGCGTCATGGGTATCTGTGGCTTTGCTGCCAGGGGCACAGCCTAGGAAGTGGTCCACCCTCCTCTACTTCCTCAGTGGCAAGGATGCTTGGGGGATGCCTGGGGGGCACAGCCCCCGAACTCTGTCCCTTGCCGTTGACATGTCTTTTAAGTGGCACCCACATGGCACTGTGCAGAAGTACTTCCTTAGAGATCCACTGTCTAACACAGAGCATGTAGTAACAGGTAGATTTTGAAATCTCAGAGGGTAAATCTCACATTCAGCGTCCTCACCAAAAAACTCCCCCCAACGAAAACCAGAGGGACATGAGGACACTTTCGTAGGTGATGGATATGTTTATGACCTCGATCGCAGTGATGGTATCCTAGGTGTTTGTTCATGTCCAAACATTTAAAAAAAAAAAAACAACTCTTTTAGAAACACTTAGATGACGAAGTTGAATTGCATTCAAAATCCACTCTCAGTAACACGAGGATTTTTTAAAAATTTTTTAAAGATTTTATTTATTTGACAGAGAGAGAGGGAGGGAGATTAAATAGGCAGAGAGAGAGGCAGAGAGGGAGGAGGAAGCAGGCTCCCCGCTGAGCAGAGAGCCCAATGCGGGGCTCTATCCCAGGAACCCCAAGATCATGACCTGAGCCGAAGGCGGAGGCTTTAGCCCACTGAGCCACCCAGGCGCCCCAACACAAGGATTTTCAATAGTATCTTCTATTCACAATGAAAGAAAAGGCAAAGCTATTACGCTCTTCTTTTTTTTTTTTAAGATTTTATTTTATTTTTAAGTCATCTCTACACCCAACATGGGGTTGGAGCTCACAACCCCAAGAGCAAGAGTCCGAGGTTCTTCTCACTGGGCCAGCCAGGTTCCCCTAATTAACTTTTTTTTTTTCATGAGGCCTCTATAGTGCCCCCCACCCCAACCCCTGGCAGGCCGCGCAGCTCAGCCGGGTCACAGACACACCCAGGCCAGCAGGCCACCAGGTGGCCCGAGCAGGCAGAGCCCAGACCCGGGCAGACGCACGCAGCCCGGTGCTCACGGCGCTTGACTGATGTCAGAGTCGTCTGCATCAGCCTTCCTTAGAAGACCGGGAGAAGTTTTACCCGCTTGTTAAAAATGCTGATTTATTCATTTATTCTCAAGCTTCCTTTTCTTTTCTTTCTTGTGCGGTTCACAGAAAAAAGCTGGAGCCCCTGAAGCCACGCGGGCATCTTGCCTCTGGGGGAGCCAGAGTTTTGTCACCCCTGCTTGCTCTCTCTCCTGTGTGCTTATTTGGTTTTAGTATTTTTAGCGACATTTATTTTCAGTGAATGTTAGAAACTCAGCTCCCCGCTCCCTGCGGGTGCCTCCGACTCCCAGACCTCGCGCCCCGTGGGTGCCACCTCCAGCCACGGGAGCGCGTGCGTGTCACCGGGGGCGCTCGGTGTCCCCACCTCCAGCCTGTCCCGGGCCGCGAGCACCTCCGGTCGGGCTACGTCTGTGGACCGAGAGAAACCGCCGGAACGGTCGTGAGACTTTCCTGTGGCCGTCTCCCCGGGGAGCGCGGGGTCCCCCGGATCCCTCCGAGCGGGCGCGGGCGGCAAGGTCGGAGCTGAGCCGAGGGTCCGCGGCCCGTCCCGAGGGGCGGTCCGCCTCCAGTCCCGAGTCCGGGAGCCGGCAGCCGGGTGGGCGTCCCCCGGACCGAGGACACCTGCGGCCTCTGGCCGGCCGGGCGGGTCCTGCGGCCGCCGCGCCTCCTTAAAGCCGCGGCCCCGCCCCG
>LNAC01000115.1:3397589-3595901 GCA_002007465.1 Ailurus styani
CCCAACCGCCGGGTTCCGGCCGCCGGGCAGAGCACCGCGGAGCCTCGAGCCGATCGGAGCGCGCGGTCCGCCAGTCCCCGCGTCGGGTTCCGCGTCGCCATGGCCAGCCAGGAGCTGGCGCGCAAGCTGCAACGGCGACTGCAGTGGGAGGAGGCGGAGGAGGGCCGCCCCCAGCCCGCGCCCCGCGCTTTCCCGGCGCGGGAGCCCGAGCCCGGGCCCCCAGCCTGGGCGCCCCCCGCCAGCGCCGACGCCGAGCTGAGCGCGCAGCTGAGCCGACGGCTGGACATCAACGAGGGCACCGCGCGGCCTCGCCGCTGCAAGGTCTTCAACCCCTACACCGAGTTCCCGGAGTTCAGCCGCCGCCTCATCAAGGACCTGGAGAGCAAGTTCAAACTGTGAGCGCCCGCGCCGCCCTGCGCCGTGCGCCCCGGAGCACCCTGCGCCCCGGGACCCGAGAGGGGGAGCCGGCAGGCGGCGGTGGGCGGGTGTCTGTGGCCCCGGCCCCGCTCCGCTTTGCTGGGACAGGGTGGGATAATTTATTTTATTTTTTAAAAAGATTTTATTTATTTATTTGACAGAGAGAAAGATCACAAGTAGACAGAGGGAGAGGAGGAAGCAGGCTCCCCACTGAGCAGGGAGCCCGATGCGGGGCTCGATCCTAGGACCCCGAGATCGTGACCTGAGCCGAAGGCAGAGGCTTTAACCCCCTGAGCCACCCAGGCGCCCAGGGTGGGATAATTTAGGAGACCCGGGTGCCCTGAGCATTTAACCCACGGCCCCAGATCCTGCGCTCCCGGAGCCCGTGCAGGCGCGGCAGGGATGGGGGGGGGGAGAACCTGGCCGGGACCCCGACAGCAGTGGCCGCAGCTCTCCCCGACTGAGCTCAGAAGTTCTCCTGAGTCCCAGGCCCCCGGGTCCCCACGGCCGCTCCCGCCCCCTCCGCCGCTGGGGACAAGATGTGCCCGCGGCGCAACTTCTAGGAAACCGAGTCGCGCAGCGCCTCACCTGCCAGCATTAACTTTATCTCCCAGGGGACACATTAGCCCCGTCGTCCTTTTATCTTTTAAAACCAAAGAGGAAAGTTATCCTTGGCTGCCGCGCGGGGTCTGATGTACCCACGGAGGCTGAGAACTGAGAGTTGGTTAAACTCCTTGCAAAAGATCAGGACGTTCCTGGAGCTAGTGTGTCCCCGGAGCCTCCTGGCGGCGTCGCCATATCGGTTTTACCCCTTCTTGGCGTTTGGGGCGGGACGCGCCCGTGGGACCCGGAGGTAGCAGCGGGCAGCGGGTCCGACCGGGGCCCGATCGTGGCCCGCGGGGAAGCCCCGCCGAGCCCGGGCGCTGCTGGGCATTGGGGGCAGCGTCGGGAGCCCCCACTATTCGGCCTTGCATTCTGGGAGGTCCCCGGACCTCAGTTTCCTCGCCTGAACAGTGAGGGCAGTCATCGTCCCTGCCTTTTAAGGCCATACAGTATTTTGCACACCCTAAGCTCCTAACCGAGCTATTAATATTATTTCCAGAATTGGGCCAAGACCGGAAAAATGCCTGGGGGAGCAGAGGCCTCCGGCCAGGTCATGCTTGGGGCGTTTTTAAAAGCGCTTGGAATGTGTTTGTCCTCCCGCGTGGAGGTTCTATTTAAAGGCAGTGTGGCCGGCACTGTGTGGCCAGAGCGTTGGCCCCTTTCCTGAGCCTGGGCTGCCGTCCAGCCTCGGCCTCCGTGGAGGTCAGCGGAGCCTCCCTGCCTCCCCCACGCCCTGACTTCCCTGGCTTCCCGGCACTGTTCTCTGCTGTTCACACCTGGTGGGTCTAGTTTGGGTCATTAAGGAAAGCTGAATTTCGGGCAAACAAACAAACAAAAAAGCATCTGTAGTGGAGATGGAAACGCAGGGGGTGAATGGATCGTGGGAGCCCCTTCAATTTCTTTCTCAGGAGGGCTGCTCTGGCCCCTTTGCTCCCATGTCCCAGCAGTTCCTCCCAGTCCAGCTGCACTGGGGGGCGAGGAGGGATGCATCTTGGGGACCTCCGTCCTCAGGTTGCTTTGAGGTGACTTGGGCTTCTTTTATTTATTTATGGTGTTGCCTTTTTTTTTTCTGCACAACAATCTTTGTTGTTGTTGTTGTTTTAAGATTTTATTTATTTATTTCACAGAGGGAGAGAGATCACAAGGAGGCAGAGAGGCAGGTGGGGGGGGGGAAGCAGGCTCCCCGCTGAACAGGGAGCCCGATGCGGGCCTCGATCCCAGGACCCTGAGATCATGACCTGAGCCGAAAGCAGAGGCTTTAACCCACGGAGCCACCCAGGCGCCCTGCACAACAATCTTTGAAAGGACAAGTTTGTGCACTGCCTAAGGATAATACGGGGAGTCCACACAGGGTCTTGGAACAAGGTGGCATCCGTGAGGATATGGGGTTGAACTAAAGGGAAGGCAATGTGTGGTCCGGGGTCCCAGGCTGTGCGTGGCACTACGTGTTAGCCCTCCAGAGATGCGGTGTGAGGCAGAATTCGACGTTGCATTTTCTGTCACTTTCAACCCAAATTGGCATAAAGGAAAAGGAGGTTAATTGGCTCACAGTTGCTGTCAGGTATGGCTGGATCTAGGCATTCAGATGATGCTATCAGTGCTAAGTTTCTCATTTTCTTAAGCCAGCTTCCTCTGTGTTGTCCCCATTCTCAGGTGGCTTATCCCTGGTGGTGGCAGGCTGGCTGCAGCAGCTCCAGTAAGTCCAGAGGGAAAGAGTAACTGCAGCAAAGGCCTTATTGTCTCTCTCTTTCTCTTTTTAGCTTTACTATTGTTTCTTACTGGCTCTGAACCAATTGCTGTGGCCAGGGGAATTTGCGGCTGCCATTGGCCAGGCCTGAGCCATGTGCCACCCCTAGCAGCAGGGACTTGGAGGTGGGGAAGAATGGCTTTCACAGGCCCCCTCAGGGCTCTTGCTGAGGAAGGACGGTCAAGTGCTGGTTTGGCTGTGAGTGGCCTTCATAGGTCATCTTGGACCCAGAGTGTGTTTGCTCCCCTCCAGCCACGACTGTGCTGTAGCCCGATGGGCAGTTCCTGTCATTAGGGAGTGGGAGCTGAGGCCCAGGCTGGTGCCCAGAAGCCCTCCTGGGAATCACCCCACTGTGTCCGGAAGGCGGGAGAGGCAGAGTGGCCCCTCCGGTTAGAGTCGGCTGAGCCGGAGATGCCAGTGCAGCAGGGGAAACAGTGTCACCTTTAGATTTGGACAGACGTAGGGCTGACAGGGCCTCGGATCTGTGACCCTGGGCAAGCTGTGTAACCCCTCTAAGGCTTGGTTCTCTTGCTGGTAAGATGGGCACAACGGCTACCCTCCCCTGAGGGCCAGGTTTCCCCAGTGTTTGGAAAGGGACCCCTGAACCTGGTGTCAAGACCGAGTTATGCCTCATGAGTGTGGGGAGGGTGGGGACGTAGCCCCCTGATTCTGGGGTCCTTAGCTGTGACTGCTGACCCTGGGCAAGTTGCTTAACCACTTCTTTCCTTTCATCTGAATGGGGCAGTTGTTCCTTTCAGTGGGTTTTGGGGAGATGAATGGGTGACCTGCTGAGATGGCATGTGACCTAGAAGGGGGAAGCCCTTTGCTGCAGACCGTGCCCCCACATGGGCTCCTGCCCTGTGTCCTGTGCCCGGCCCCAGCTTCAGGCCCCCCAGAAACAGGGATTGCATGGCCCCAGCCCCCGAGCTTCCACAAACTCAGCACCCATTCTCTGAGCTCCTTGGTTTGCCCTCTGGGAGTGTCTGCCTGTTTCTCCCACGTGGGAGACAGCTGGGACACGGCTGTCCCTACCCCACAGGGTCAGCAGGCCCTGAGGTGGGAGATTTGTTACCTGGCTCCTTCTTTTTTTTAATAAAGATTTTATTTATTTATATGACACAGAGAGAGAGATCACAAGTAGGCAGAGAGGCAGGCAGAGAGAGGAGGAAGCAGGCTCCCTGCCAAGCAGAGAGCCAGATGCGGGGCTCAATCCCAGGGCCCTGAGATCATGACCTGAGCTGAAGACAGAGGCTTTAACCCACTGAACCACCCAGGCACCCTTACCTGGCTCCTTCTGACCCGGCTCAGCACATGGCAGACCAACCCCACAGCCGAGCCCTGATTCCCTGCTGACCCTCTTTCACGGGTGCTTCTTCCTGCTGTCCTGCATGATTTAAAAAAAAACACAAAAATCCAGCAACTCTTCAACTATGCATAGGGAGGTCCTCTTGCAAACCTGATTGCTCAGTTCTCTGTCCCTATGCCCACTCCTGCAGGGACCCCTAGCTGCAGCTGCCTTGGCCCCTCCCTGAGGGCAGGGACAGGAAACCCCTTACTGGGGTCTCCTGGGGTCCTATGCTGCCGGGAGGAGCCCTGCCTATCTGACCCCTCCCTGACTTTCCTCCCTGCCCTGTGTCAGCTCATCAGCCGATGCTGGCGCTGGTCATTTCCATGCTTCTGTCCCCAGTCAAAGCGTGGCCTCTTCATCCCTTTTCCTTTTTCCTTTGGTTTTCTTCGCATAAAGAAATAAAAGCATAAGTGTGTTAAAAATTCCAGCTGGTTTCCCATCGCCTGGCTTTCCAAACTTAACCCACTGTGGGAGCAGTACCTAGGCTGGGAAAAGCAGGAATGTGGAGCCAGGATTCCTGGGTTCAGACCCTGACTCTACCACTTGCTACCTGGAAGGTGACTTAAAAGCTCTGTGCCTCGGTTTCCCCTTCTGTCAAGTGAGGATGAAACAGGACCGGCCTTGTAGTGTTACTACGGGGATTAAATAAGCTAATGCATGTGAAGCAGTTAGCTCGATTCCGGGCCCACAGTGAGGGCCCCGGAGGTTTGCGTCACTTGGTTTCAGACGGTCACACCCCTGTCATTTTGGTGGACGTGCAAATTTTGTGTTGTCCTTTTTTGCTTAATAATTCAAAACCAGGGGCTCCTGGGTGGCTCCGTCTGTTAAGCATCTGCCTTTGGCTCAGGTCATGATCTCAGGGTCCTGGGATCGAGCCCCGCATCGGGCTCCCTGCTGAGTGTGGAGTCTGTTTCTCCCTCTCCCTCTGGACAGATGTGGGGCTCCATCCCAGGACCCAGAGATCGTGACTTGAGCTACCTGGGGGCCTCTAAATACATAAAATCTTCAAAAAAAAAATTCAGAACACTTTGCAATGTCTGAATTACCCTTCGAAGTCGATTTCTCCTGCAGTTTGAGCTGGCGCCCGGCGCCCTGGCGGCTTGCTGAGTGAGCGGTCCCACTGGGGCTGTGGTCTCCTTTGTTGCCCTTCCAGGCTCTGTGGGGGGGAGTTACTGGGCCACTGCTGGGGGGAGGAGGCGTGGCCTCGGGCTGCTGGGACAAGATAACCGTAACTCGGTGCCTTCAAACAGCGTGAACGTATTCTCCGGCCTTCTGGAGGTTGGCAGCTGAACGCAGGGTGTCGGCAGGGCTCTGCTAGCTACGGAGCTTCAGGGAAGAACCCTCCGTGCCTCTTGCACCTTGTGCTGGGCTTGGCACCCCTTGGCTTGTAGGCACCTATGACAACTGCACCTTGCTAGTGTCTGCTCAGTGTTAGTGATGTTCTTGACGTAAGGACACTAGTCAGTGGATCTAGGGCCCACCCTGATCTAGGATGACTTCATCCTCATTTAATTTATTACATCTGTGATGATTCTATTTCCAAATAAGATCACAGTCTGAGGGTCCGGGTGGCCGTGAATTGGGGGCGGGGAATGACCCTATTCGAGCTGTTACTCCAAGTGAGCAGTTTTCCAGTCCGTGTGGCCCCATGACTGGCTCCTCCTGGCCTCCTCTGAGTGGAAGGAGTGTGGGGGGGGGAGAGGCCCCCGCATTTGGGGATGTCAGAGCCTTAAACAAAGCCAGCATGATTCCCTACCCCCAGCAGGAGGGGGGGTCAGTCTTCCCAAAGCCCCATCCTAATGAAACAGAGTGGCCCTCTAACTACAAAATACAAAACCAGTGGAAAACCCCCCCACCTGTGCCAGGATGCACAGAATTCAGCAAGAATTTCTGTTTAATCAGAGTTTCTAGATCCAGGCTCTGATGTCGCCTTAGTTCACTCAGAACCTGACTTGACGGGTTTCTTTTTGTTCGGGGCAAGAGAGAGAGAGAAAGAGATTAATGCAGACACAGCAAAATGGGCTTTGATCTTTTACATTTGATTTTCCTATTTGAAAGTGTTTTGCTAAAATAAAGAAAGGAAAGAAAAGGAAAGGAAAGGAAAGAAAGAAAAGGAAGGGAGGAAAGAAAGAAGAAAAGGAAGAAAAGAAAGGAAAGAGAAGGAAGGAAGGAAGGAAGGAAGGAAGGAAAGAAACAGAAACAAAGAAAGAAGAGAAGAGAAAGTGTTTTGCTTAAGGATGTCTTACACTGTCAAGGTTTGGGGGAAGAACTGGATCCTCCCCAGCCTGCAGGCACGTTGGGGTCTTGGGCTGGGGGTCACTTGTCTTCGCATCCTTAGGGCCTCCTGCACCTGAGCCTGGCTCCCAAGTGGTGTGGTGTCAGAGGAAGAGAATTTTCAAGTGAGAATGGGAAGCCAGAGGCATCATCTGCCTGGCCAGAGAAAGTTCCCTCTTCGTTTCCAAGTGTGTTACCGGATAGCCCGAGCCAAGAGAACAGTGGCCTGATTTTAAATGAAGGGGAGAAGGTCCAGAAGAAACTGACTCTGTGTGCGTGTGTGTCCAGGGCTGTAACGTGAGCTGGTGCAGGTTAAGACTAGACAGGAAACTTTAATTACCCCCAGGCTTCTCCAGGGGGAGGTGCTGCGGGGAGCCGCTTAAGGGCAGGACCCAGATGCAGCAATCCTGAAATGTGCCTGCGATGTGTTTGCAGCTCTACTGGAAGCCTGCGCTCTGGTTCCCCGAGAGGGTGGGAAGAGGAGCATTTGGCTTTGAGAGAGTGGACTTTTTATGGAGAATCCGAAACGGTGATGTCGTGGCCGCCCCTCCGACCCCCGCATCCCGGCTGAGCCCAGGGAAAGGCAAGGATGGTGTGGAACTTGGAGGGGAGGCATTTGCTAGAGGTGAGGTCGAGGTTTACTGCAGGGGGGTGCAGGAGGGGAGGCAGGAGGAGGGGGAGAGACAGCGGACCCGGACCCACTCTAGGGTGCATCTTTGGAGTGAATTGACTTCGAAGATGGGAAAGGTGCATGAAAATAAGAGGAATCTAGGTACTTTTCTCCCCCTTCGAGAAAGGCAAGCGCTTCCAGATTCCCGATGGCTGGCTGCAGTCCACAGCGACCCACCTTGGATTTGACATTCCCTCACCTGTGCTGGGTTTGCACCTTTGACCCTGGCTGCCCGCGGGTGAGGCTGCCCTGGGCTCGTCTGAATCCCTGGGGAGCGTTCAGCCAGAGCGCGGCTGGCTTCCGGCACAAAAGGCACCTTGACTTGGAGCTGGAATTGTTTCTCAGATCCCCTCGGTTGCTCCCTTCCGCAGCTGCTCGCGGTGAGGCCTTTGCAGGGAGTTTCTTCCTCCTTCCCTGCCCCCCACGGCTCCCTCTGGGAAGCCTCCTCCACCGCCTTTCAGAGCCTTCCCGTGCTGTGAGAACTTGAATAAGAGGAATTTGAAACAGAGTGATTGAAGTTGAAAATCGGTGAGTTATCAAAATCTTGTATTATGCAAAAAACATCCTTTCCCCTTTCTCCCTTGCACGCTCAGGTTCCAAGTGCCAGCTTTCAAAGCCGTGAGGTCTAGGGGACTGTGACTTCATGTCTACTCTAGCCCCGTTGTGCCCCGAGTCCAGCTGATGAATAGAAATCCCTTCTTCTGTTGGGTTGGAGGAGGGTCCAGGAGTGTGGTTCAGGATGCGGCCGAGCAGGCGGGTCTCTAACCATGCGCTGAGCGGCTGGGGTCTTGGGAGCTGCGGCTGCCAGGCTGGTCTGTGAGCCGGGGCGGAGGTGCTCCAGGGAGGACCCCGGCCCAGGCTCTAGGTTTGACACACGTCCACCTTCAGTTTCCTCCTTCATGAAGATCTATGCCTCGTGGGCACCCTTGCACGTGCGCTCACACGCGTGCTCACATTCACCTTCCCCCTCGCACCCCCAGTGCTGGTGTCCCTGGGGTGACATAGTCTGGCCCCTAGAGCCTCTTTCGGCTCCTGTGTCCCTCCGTGTTGGTGATCAAAGAGCACTGTTGGTCCTAAATCCTAGATGCTCCTCGGAAGGCCTGTGGGCAGGGGCCTCTGAGTCGTTGGGGCGAGGACCACACCGTCCCGCAGGATGAAACCTGATTTATGGTCAGTGACCTGCCAAGAGAATGGACCCCACACATGGACTCGTTGGTTCCAAGGCTGCACGGTCTTTTGTGACACCTTCCGCAGTGTTCCCCCCTCGGGGTCCCCACGGCCAGCAATGTCTATACATTCGCTGACCATAATCCACGGTGGTGCCGTGATGATGGCGATGATGACGGCGATGGTGACCCTCCTTAGCTACCGTGGCTGAGCTCTCCACCATTCGTTCTTTCACTCATTCAGCAAAGCACCTGCCCGGGGGCTGGTTATATAGATGGATCCAGAAGAGTCGCTGCCATTGAGAAGCTCAAATAGACTTAATGGGGAGCCTGATTTCAATGATTGACAGGGAGGAATGCAAGTCCTGGGAAAGCCATCCACCACGCCTGCACAGGACACTTCGTGGGGCCTAGCTGCCCCCTGTGAAGATGCCTGGGCCACTGTGACTCCAGGCTGGTCTCTCTCATCCCCTTCCTGGGTTTCACTCCCTGAAGCAGGCCTCAGGGCCTGAGGGGAAAAGAGCCAGAAGCGGAAGGGGACCCAGGAGGGAGCCCGGAGCCCTCCCCGGCCACAAACGCATCCGCTTCTTTTGGCAGCAAAGGGGGCCGGCAGCTGGCACCCCGCAGCTGGGGTCCCCGGTGTGACGCTGTCCGCTGGGAAGGGCAGCCTGGGTGTTATTCCCCGGAGAGGTGGTCCACGTGTTTGAGCCATGCTGTGGACAAGCCCTAGAACGACTCAAAAACTCCAGATGGAAAGGAAAAGCCAAAGCTAGCTTGGTGGCAGAGACCTTGGCCTTGGGTTCCTGCCCTCCCTGAGCCTGTGGCTGGAGCAGCGGGAGCTCTTCGCCTCTGATCTTCGGGGCCTCTGAGGTCATGAGTTCAGGTGCAGGTGTCCCTTTGCCAAAGGGATCTGGTTTCTCCACAGGGTTTAAGGCCCATTTCCCCGAAGCTCAGACCCACTGGTCTGGAGGGAACAGACCAGAATCTCACAACTAAAAGAAAATGACTTTTTATTGTAAAATTGTGATGTCTCTGTTCAAAGTCTCTTATAAAATAACGAAGATTCTGTGACTCGGAGAGCGGAAGCCTGATGGTGTTCTCTTCCAAGGGGCCGCCGCCATCAGATTAGGTACCAATTCCTGAATGTGCACGTTGAGACTCTCTGTGCCATTCTCCTTGTGTTAGTCGGGAAAACTTTGGCCCAAGTGATGGAAAAACCCTGCCCTGAACTCATCAGAGAAGAATCATCTCGTATAAAAGGGAGTCCAGAGAACAAGGGTGGCCCTTGGGCATGCTTGGCTGCTGCTGTCTGAGCCATGGGTCCGGCCCTCTGCACCCCTCCAGTCCTGGTGTTGCCTTTATCAGGGGGCTGGTAGCAAGATGGGCGCTCCCTGGGTCCCCCACAGCTGTGACAAAATCAGAGGCAGGAAAGACCTGTGGTTTTTCTAAACAATGAGGAAGCCTTTCCCAGACGGATCCCCTAAGCCAGCCCCTGGCATCCCCTCGGCCAGCACTGGGTCTTGGCCCCACCCAGGCCAATCAGTGACTGCCCTTCCCTGAGGGGCAGGAACCTGGCCAAAATGGGGGTTCTGGAAGGGAGGAAGGGAGGGGTGGGGCCCAACAGTGCTCCTTTGGGCCTTTTCCTGACCATGGCTCCCTTGTGTCCGTCTTTGTTTTTGTGTGTGCGGGAGGGGCTTTCAGTAGCAGGCTTGGGTTCTGGAGACCAGGCAGGGAGCAGCCCATTACTGGGGGCTCTTGGCCCGAATGTAGAGGTCTTTGTTCCGGGACATTTGGCGCCGCCATTTTAATCAAGAGACCTTTCGATCTGTCTCTTTGCCTGTGGTTGTAGATTCTTGGGTGGGAAGGGGGACATGTCTGTGTTAGGTCCTCCCGGCCAGCTTTCAGTAAAGCTCCTCCTTTTGCCCCAGGTAACCCTTCCACTTGACAAAGAGCTTGGCGGAACACCACCACCTTGCCTCTGGGTTTGGAGGGCCCAACTGGCTTCCTTGGCCAGAATCGCCCATGGCATTCCTCGTCTGCTTTTTGTCTTTGAGAACCGTTTGCTGATGCTTCCCTTATCCCAGGTCTCCCTCCCAGGCTCCCTGTATTCTCTTTATCATCATGACTGTCGTATCTCTGATTTCCTCTCCTTTGAGAAGGGTCTCCAGGTGGGGAGACAGTGGATGCGTGGGGCCAGCCGCCATCTTGGCTGGGAGCCGTAGGCGTTGACGTCTCTCCTTCCTTTCAGCGGCTCCTAGTGTTGTGTTGCTAAGGGCCCCTCTCTGGTGCGAGGGGTGGGTGGGTGCATGGGTACGTGGCGGGGTGTCCAGGCCCTATTTTATTGTCTTTCTCTCTTGGCCTGGCTGCCCCACTATGTTGCAGGATGGAGGTAAATTCTCTGGTTTTGGAGGAGAAGACTGGGTTGCCAGTGCCAGCAGCAGACTCCTTGTGCCACTTCCTGGTTCCCGGCCAGGCAGAACCTCAGTGTGGGGGGGACAGGGCGGTGGACTCCTTCCGGTCACACTGGGGTCTGATTCTGAAGTGGTGAGTGGTGTCGCTGCCTGGTCTATCCCCCTGCGTGGCCGCCTCCGGGTGGGAGATCCACGCTTAGCCTTCTGCCAGCCTGGGTCAGATTTGCAGGAAGCAGGAGGACATTGTCCAAGACCTACAGACTGTGTCCCCGGGGCTGGCTCCTCTGCCCCTTCCTGGCAGGACGGATGGACCGAGGCTGAAGCTGATGCCAGTCTGGGGTTAGACACCTCCGAGGGGGACCCCAGGCGCCCCGGCTGCTGACCGCCTCAGCTCTATGCCCAGGGGGACCTGGTGAGCTCTGCCTTGGCCTTGGAAAAGCTCTGGCCCCCTATCTTGCCTAGCACCACCCTTCTTGGCCTCAGTGACACAGTCTCTGTCCCCTCCCTAAATGCCTCATGTTCCCCCACCCTACCCTATAAGGGTCAGCTTTATTGAGCATTGGGTTCCAAAGCACCAGATGGCCCCCACTTGTCAAGTATCTACTGTGTGCAGGCGCTGTTCTTAGTGTTTATGTATCACAACACTGTGAGGTGGGTGCACTCATCATCCCCCATTTCGCAGGTGGGAACACTGAGGCAGAGAGAAGCCAGGTCACTTGCCCAGCATCACACGTCACGTAGGTGGTGGAACTGGGCTTTGAAACCAGAAGGCCTATACTCTTGTTCCCTGTGCCGCTAGCCTCTCGATGTCCTTGCCATCCCACCCTCCCTACCCACCATCTCAGGCTCCAAACCTCCGCCATCCTTGACACCCTCCCCTGCACAGCCGGGCCGGGCCGGGCCGGGCCGGGGGTGGCACAGCCTCTGTAGGCTTCCTGACCACCCGGCCTGGGGCGGCTGGCCTCCCCCTATCCATCGTCCATGTTGTGACCTCCTCTTGCCAGAGCCCAAATCTCATTACCTTGCTTCCCTCTTCAGATCCTTAAGTGCGCGGGGGACAACATACGACATTCAGTAGCTCCCAGGTGCCCATGCGGTGAGGTCCAGGCTCCTCATGATAGCCTGTAAGGCCGGCCCCAGCTGGCTCCCCTTCTTACCGGACTGTTGCCTGTCTGCTCCCCCCGACTCTCCCATACCCCCCGATTTCCGATCGATTGCACTTAGTCATGGTTGATTCTTGTGATGTTCCCCTCCCTTTCATAGTGTTTGCCCTGGGAAAGCAGAGACCGGTCCTTAAGCTTGAATGGGGCTGACTTCTTCCTCTAATCCCCGTACCCACCCCAGGGCCAGCTCAAGGTCAGGACCAGGGCAGGCTTGCCTTGACCTCTGAAGAGGGGTCTGAGCTCTGCCTGGAGTGCACTGTGGCCCTCAGTGCTGCCCCTGGGATGCTTCTCAGCCCTCACGGCCGTCAGAGGAAGGGGGGCTGTTCCCAGGGCTGTCGTTCCCTCTAGAGGTGCCACCGACCACGAGCCACACAGACGCAGGCGTCTGTAAGTGAGATGTGGAACCAGGTCAGCGACCACATTCTCAGGTTGTCCCCGAGATCGTGTGACCACTCAGCATGCAGGCAGAGACTGAATTAGGTCCCGCTCGCTGCTCTGCTCGCTGCTCGTTCCAGCCCCGTGTTTTTTCCACTGAGAGCCTGTAGGTCCCTCGGCCCCCAGAAGGGCTACTGGACTTAAGGTGGTTCCAGCCCAGCAGAGACCAGAGGGAAAGGACTGGGCGGCAGGGAAGAAGTGCAGTGGAGATGGGAGACCCGGGGTCCACAGGCTGCCAGCCCGGGGTGTTTTCCTTCCTGTTTGGGGGGACAGCTGAGGCCCCCATCGTCCACTTGGGTTGGGCCTGGGACCCCTGGCCTCCCCTTCCCTCAGGGCCTCCCCCTGCCACCTGTCTCTCTGACTGCTGGGTTTGAGGGTGGAGGAGGGGTGGGGCACTGCCGGGGCTGCCCCAGGCCTGACCGAGTTGGTGCGGAAAGCCCGGGTCGTTTGGGGGAACTGTCGCCCGAGATCCTCAAGGCTTTTGGGAATTCCCAGGAGAATTAGGTTTCCAGGGGCACCCCTGGCCTCGTTCCCAGCCCCTTAGGACTTTTATAGGAAGGGTTGGGAGCCAAGGGGGCACCCCATGACCCTTGCAGCAAAGAACTGACCGTTTTCATTTTGATGTTCCTGCTCTGAAGAACCATTTTGGGCTCCCCACCGCCTCTGCTGGGGATTGTTAGGGCGGGCTCTCCACCGGACGCAGAGGGCCCTGTTCTCATCACCCTGCTCCTCCTCCCTCTCCTGTCTGGATGGATTGCCCTGAACTTCAAATTCCCAGATCCACTCACTCCACTCCCTGTTCCCAAACCGAGTCCCCGGCCGCCGGTACTTACCCAAGCCCAGCAAGGGTGCCCTGTTTCAGAAGGACCAAGGGGAGACCCCCAGGACTGGGGTCTTTTTCTTAAGGAGATATCAACCAAAACTAAAAAACGGAGTCCTCCCTGCTGAGTTGAGCGCTTACTGGCCTCTCTTTAATCGTGGCAACAACTGGATGAAGGAGGAATTGAAAGCCCAGAGAGTTAGAGTAACTTGCCCAGAGACACATAGCATGCAGTGTCACCTGGGCTTTGCACCAGAGGACTGTGACCTGGGGAACACACGCTCCCGGACGCTGCTGTCCGTCACCATCCTTGGAGGAGCCCCCGAGCTCTAATGGACCGGACTGTGCCTGTTACATTTGCGTTGCTGAGTCAGACTTTCCGAGGCCGAGCCCCCTCACCAACCGGTCACTCTTGCTCAGAGGGTTCTTGGCATCTGTGCCTTCAGTGTGGCCAGAGGACTTTGCACTGCAGGCCTATTGTCTCCCTGTCACTGGCATGTTCCCTTGAGGCTGGTCATGGGATTCCGGTGGCTTTGTTTGCCCGCTGGGCTGCTGGCATCAGCGGGAGAATTTGCATGTCGCTGAAAGCTCCCTATATGCCCCCCTCCCCGGGTGGGGGGGACCTAGGTAGGGTGAGCGGCCTTCCTGTGAGCTCATCCCCTGCCCTCTCTTCCTGAACCCACCGGGCGGTCCCTGGCAGGGGCCGTGCACGCCCCTGCATGCATTTGGGACAAAACAGATGTCTCGGATCCTCTTGAAGGCACTGCCTCCCCTCTGCTGTCTTTTTTTTTGTGTTTTTTTTTTTAAGATTTTATTGATTTATTTGTCAGAGAGAGAGAGAGAGCACAAGCAGGCAGAGAGGCAGGCAGAGGCAGAGGGAGAAGCAGGCTCCTTGCTCAGCAAGGACCCTGATGCAGGACTCGATCCCAGGACCCTGGGATCATAAACTGAGCCAAAGGCAACTGCTTAACCAACTGAGCCACCCAGGCGTCTGATCCCCTCTGCTGTCTTGTGAGGTGCTGAGCACACAGTGGGTGGCCCTGTGCCTCTCTGTCCTGCCTTCCCACCTCCTTTTATGAACTGCCGGCCACCGTGTCCGAGGCTGCAGGGTGCTGTGGCTGGTGGGTGGGAGGGACCCAGCCTCCAGTGGCCTCCTACAGCCTGCAAAGACACTGGCTTCTTACCAGACAAGGAAGGATGTTTGCTAAAAGTGAGCCCCCATGACCCAGGCTTGCACTCACTGCCCCCTCCCACCTCACCATCCCTGTTCCCTGCATCCCTCCGTAGCTAGGATTGGCGTGTGCTCCCCAGCTGGGCCCGCCCCCAGGAAAAGTCCATCTCACACCCTGAGCTGAGAGATCTTTCTGAAGAAGCAGGCTTCCGATGTCCTGATGTGTCGCTTCTCTGGTTCAAACTCTTTGGAGGCTGCTCCTTCCCCCCCAAACCACTGCCCTTAGGAAGACACAGCGCCCCCAGAATGCCCCCTGGGAGTTGGCTCCTCTCCCCCCTTCTGGGACATCCTAGCACCTCTGGGCTGGTGACAGTGGCTCCCTCCCTTGGCTCTGCACTCAGGTCCCTGTTAGTTCTTGCTCCTCTGTCCCAGCCACCTCCCTCCACTCCAGCTCTGCCCAAGTTCCGGCCTGATCAGCGCTCAACAGCCTCTTTGTACGTCTGCCTGCCCCCTAGGACTGGTCTTTGTGCTCTGCTCCTGCTCTGGAGGGGCCCCAGGTAGACAGGAGCCAGGTGGTGAGTGAGAGGATGAATGGAATGGGGAGCCAGGAACTGATTGGAAATCAGAGACTCTGGGCTCAAGTTTTGGCGCAGACTTAACCCCTCGGAGTCCCCCGTGTCATTATTGTACCCGCCCTCCCCCCAAGCCTTCTTCTGGGGCTGCTTACTCTTGCTTTGCATGCAGTTGTAACACTTGGAGATGTGGTTTCTGGATCTGCTCGCAGCCTGTAGCGAATTGGAGGGAAGGGAGGAAGGAGGAAGGTGGGGGAGGAAAGAAGGAAGGAAGGGAGAAGCTGATGGCTTGACAGCCAGAGAGGATCCTCCAAAGATAGGAAACCAGAAGCTCGGAGAACTGGGCAGCGGGGCGGGGGGGGGGGGGGGGTTGGNAATGAGAGTCCTGTGACCTTGGGGCATCCTGAGACTGATCTGGGAAGGCACAGTCGAGACACCCACCGGGAGAACCAGGGCGCCCCGGAAAGGCCGCTGGCTTTGGGCATAGTCTGACAGTGTCTTTCTCTGACTTGAAAGTGCCATACGGTGTTGTGAAAATGTAGGTTCTGGGGCGCCTGGGTGGCTTAGTGGGTTGAAGCTTCTGCCTTCAGCTCAGGTCATGATCTCAGGGTCCTGGGATCGAGGCCCGCATCAGGCTCTCTGCTCAGCAGGGAGCCTGCTTCCTCCTCTCTCTGTCTGCCTCTCTGTCTACTTGTGATCTCTCTCTCTCTCTCTGTCAAATAAATAAATAAATAAATCTTTAAAAAAAAGAGAAAAGAAAAAAAAATGTAGGTTCTGATTCAGCTGGTCTGGGGTGGGCCCCAGATTCTGCATTTCCAACAATCCTGGGTGACCTTGAGGCCCTGGTCTGGGGACCACACCCAGAGTAGCCTTTTTCCGTTCAAGGCCTTTCTGTGTAAAAGAAAAGCAGGGGAGTTCCAGTCTCCTGGAACGGAGGCGAGCCTCTCAGCCCTGAGACATTTTCTGGGGCACTGCCATCCTCCTGTGAGCCCCCCCTCCCCGCCCCCACCGGGATCCCTGGGGAATTTCTGATCGCTGAGCTCCAGCAGACAAAGGCGGCTGGCTTCTTTCTTCCTTATTGGCAGGATTATTCTGGTGAAGGGAAAACCAAGAAAACCCAGGGGCTCTGCACAGTGGAAGCTGAGAGAGAGCAAGTGATTCACAGAACCGGGAGAGGCCCAGCGCCAGGGGGACACTGGACACCGGCCCCTCCCCCCTTGTCCCCTTTGCTAGTGGACCTTTGCTGGGGCCAGGCCAGGCGCTTTCCAGGGCCTTGGCACCCACAGAGGTGGGCATGCTGGTGAGGGATCTCAGTCTGTCTCTACACCACCCCCCGACACCCCCCCGCCGCCACCCCTCCAACCAGGGATGTCCCGATCAGTACAGAGACTTTCCCAGTGAGCCCTGGCAAGAGCCCGGATCTCTCACACAGCCTGGGCTGGGCTGGCACTGAGCACGGGCTTCATGGAGATTCTGCATAAGGGGCCTCGGCAGGCTGTGCATTTGGCTTTCCCCCAGATTGCTAAAGATGTTGACAGCTGTGTGAGGCCCAGTCGAGAGAGGGCCGCACTTCAGAGCTGGGGCCCGGCAGGCCATCTTCCTCTTCGTGGCTGCAGACAGGTAGTCCTTTTAAAAAGAGCTCCCTCTCCTTGGCTGCCCACGGGGTGCCAGGGCGGAGTGTGGGTGTGTTTTCTCCCTGCCCGAGCGTCTCCCCAAGCAGGTGGCAGGGCCGGGTGTCAACGCCCGCCCGTGTCTGCAGGGCTGTCCCCAGGGCTGATGGGACTAATGTGTCTCCCCAGCAGATCCTGGAGAGGATAAATGACAGGGACTGAGGGTCTGGTAAGGCCAAGAACATGGGAAAAGTCACCAACTCAGAGGACGGCTAGAAGGAAACCCCAGGCGTCAAGCAAGGGTGCATGGGCTCGAGTCTCTGGGTGGTTTTTCCTTAACATCTTGGCTTGCCCTCGATAAGAAAAATCGGGATTAAAATTTAAATTATTGCAAAAAACTGGTATTAGGAGCTAAGATGTTGGTAGGGAAGGAGCCAAGGGCTTCAGGGGACCCCAGCAGCCTGTAGGCGTTTGAAAGACAATAACTGTGGGGAGGGAAAGGGGATATTTTGATGGTTTGAAATAGAGGGAAGGGAATGCGGGTTTAGGCCAGGCTTGTAGGGAGAAAGCAAGCCCCAGATGTGCCTTCAATTTCCCCTGAAGCCTGGTCCCACACCCCACTGCAGCAAAGGCTTTCTGTCCCCAGTAGCGGGGGCTGCGGACCTGGGGGGGGTGTCTTGGTGGGTGAGTCTAGCCTGGGTAGGCTGTTCTAGGTGCCGTTCCCTTTACATGGGGCCGGGTTCCAGATCAAAAGGAAGGTGATTTTCTTGGGGGGAGGGGAGGAGGCAAAGGAGGTTTCCAGAATGCAGGAAATGAATCCAACTGCCTTCACCTTCCCCACCGGCACGAAAGTTGGGTAAGTTAGATAGTTTGCCCATGGCCTTGTCTAATGGGGCTTCCACACCGGACTGCTTGTGGCGAGGGCCTCTGGGCAGGCCACGGATGACTGTTTTGCCCCCTGGCCCAGCCTTGGGGGCCTCTGCTTCCTGTCACCTCCAGCTTCCTGCAGTCACACCCACCCTGGGCTGTGATAATGAAAAGTCCTACAGCCTTCAGAAAGGCCTTTATCTTTATAATACCTTACTTCCCCGGGAATCTTCTCTCTGTGTTAGCTTTGAGGGGCAACCTTGGCCTTCTTAGGACTGCCTGAATATCGTCTTATTCCCCATCCCCCGCAAAGTAACTCTGGTGGCTATGTTGCTCAGCCCAGTGCTTGGGCCAAAGGCTCAGGCATCCAGCGAGGGGTCCTAGTGACCTTGGGCTGGTTGACCTTGATGGGGCCCAGGCTCTTCATAAGCCGGACAGTCCTCCATCCCTCAGAGCCGTGCTGGAAGGTTAAATCAAATGGAACTTATGTGAAGGGCTGTGGGGCACGGAGTGGAGACTCAATAACCATCCCTGCAAAGCCAGGCGCCTGCTGGGAAGTCCCAGGTTCGTTCTCACCGGCAGGAAGTGGCTTCACGGCACACTTCTGCTTTTCACCATCTATCCAGGGCGGTGACTAATGACCACTTCACAGCGCTATCGGATTAAACGAGGTGATTTTGCACACGGCCCAACGCTTAGTAAGCACTCGATAAACCAGAAGCACAGGCGGCTACTGTTAATTCTTTGTAGGGCTGGTGTAAAGATGAAAGGACGGGCATGTGAGACAACGCGCTGCGAACCGCAGAGCAGACCTGTCGGAGCTGTTAGCTTGAGCTTGAACTTGAGCTTGAGCCCTACGGCATGCATGGCCCGTATGGTTGCCGGGGGCTGGGAGAGGAACAGATACAACAGAGAAGACGACCCAGGGGCCCTGGGAGGTTTTTCCTGCCTGTCTTGCAAAGCCAGGCCCTGATGGAAATGACCGTGGACCAGCCCTTGCAGAGAGGGTCACTGTGAGGAGGGAAGGATGCCCTTCTCAGCCCTGCCTCCACAGGGAGGGGTGAGGACGCCACCCGTGTGTCACTTTATGATCCCGCCAGACTTACCCCAGCTGGCCCTTGGCCAGTGCTTCAGGCAGGAACAAAGGCAAGCAGCCTCTACTGAGTTCCGGGGAGTGAACCCCACTCTTCCCGGCCCTGCTTGGGTTTGGAGATGCCCTTTCCACATCTACACACTGGCTTCCTTCCTGTGCCAGGTGGATGGCCTGCTCTACCAGCCAGATGGGCCCGCCTGGCGGCACCTGAGGCCCCTCCCTCTCCCTGGGACTTGCCCACCGGGGTGCTGGCCTCTGCTTCTGGGCCCTGACTCACCAAAGTGGTCACACTGAAAAACTTCTGCCCATTGAAAGATTTCTTTAAATTCCCTTAACCTGGGTACCTGGGTGGCTCAGTGGGTTAAAGCCTCTGCCTTTGGCTCAGGTCATGATCTCAGGGTCCTGGGATCGAGCCCCACATCGGGCTCCCTGCTCAATGGGGAGCCTGCTTCCCCCTCTCTCTCTGCCTGCCTCTCTGCCTCCTTGTGATCTCTCTCTCTCTGTCAAATAAATAAATAAAATCTTTAAAAAAAAAATCCCCTTAACCTGTTTCCAGACTTTGCGGAGGCCCTCTCTGAAATAATTGTCCTTTTTTGTAGACTTGGAGAATGTTTCAGGCTTGTGGGCCTAAAAGGAAGTTTTTCCAAAACTTTTTTATTTTTTTTAAAATCTTTTTAAAAGATTTTATTTATTTATTTGAGAGAGCGTGTGCCTGGGAGAGAGCATAAGGGGAGGGGCAGGTGGGGAAGACGGAGAAGCAGACTCCCCGCTGAGCAGGGAGCCCGATGGGGGACTCCTCCATGCTCCTCCATGCTCCTCCATGCGGGGCTGGATCCCAGGATGCTGAGATCATGACCTGAGCTGAAGGCAGACACTTAGCAGACTGAGCCACCCTGGCGTCCCTTTTCCAAACCTTCTTGACCGTGTGGGTCAGAACCCCAGAAGAGAAGCAGCAGCTGACATCTCAGCCTGTGCGTGACCCCGCAGCGCCAGCCGCACTGTGCAGGGGGAGGCCGTACTTGCTGGAGGTTATGTGAGCAGGACGCCCCGGTCCGTTCTTCCCCTGCTGGGTGAGGACCAACTCCTGCGAGTTCCCTGACCTGTTCCTCCCTCCTCCTTCCTAGCTTCTCTCTGGTTCTGGGACCCTCCCCCCGTACGCACCTCGGCTTTTCGCTGCTCCCTTTTCTCTTTGTGTTGAGACCCTACCCCTCTTTGCTTTTGCCCCCAGTGATTCCCATCTTAGATGCACCTCCTTCCACACTCGGGTGCTCCTCCTCCCTGCAGACTTGGCTGAGACATGCACTGTGTGCCGAGCAGTGGGCAGAGGACATTTATGCAAGATCCCAGCATGGCTGGTACCGTCGTGGTAGTAATGCCAGGAGGCATTTCCCAAAGTGTTTTCCTTGGAACACCAGGTTGCCAAGATGTGCCGCCTTCTAGTGGAAAGTTCCCGAACACGGAGGGTTGTGTGATCAGATGAGTCTGTGTGCTCTGTTTCCCTGCGGTAGGTTTCAGATGACCATAGGAAGGCTCTGGAAAGTTCCACACTAAAGAAGCCTGTTTATTTTGACTAGGCCTCTTCGTAACGGAGACCGGCCCTCCAGCCTGTTGGAAAGAGCTCTTCTTACCTCAGGTCTTATTCTAGTTGGCTCTTTTTGCCAGAAGGCTCTTCCCTGTGTTGGTTCATGTCCTGCTCTGTCATGTCTATGCACACAGCCTGGTGCTTTCTGCTCCTTGGGAATGTTTCTGGAAAGTTTAAATGCATCATCGGAAGACAGTGCTCTGCTTCCTGGGGCCAGATATTGCTGGTTGCTTCCACTCCCATCCTTGGTGGGGTCGTAAGTCCATTGACCTTCTTGGGTGCCCCCCACTGACCAGGCCCACGTCCCACAACATGTGGGGCCGGCCTGGAGTGGACAAGACTGTCACAGGGTGGGGAGGACTTGGCCCCCATCCTTCAGGATTCGGGATTGTGGGAACTCAGAGCTGCTGTATTAGGAAACATCCAGCAGGGGAAGGCGGCATCTGCTGAGTACTAGAGGACTGACAATGGGGGTGTTGGCTATCAGAGAGGGAAGGGGGCAGCTCCCTGACCTTCAGGGTACAGAACGGCCACTAAGGACAGCGGGGTGGTGGGAGGTGCATTCTGGGTGTGAGGAATGGCATGAGTGGGCCGCTGTGGCTGGAACAGAGCACGCCGGGGGTACGGGGCCTCATCTCCGGCCTGACCACGTGGGCCTCAAAATACCACCGGCCCCAGAAATTAGATTTCTGATTGCCCACAGGCCACATTCCTTGGTGGGTGGTGGTGTGCAGGCCAACAATGGTGGGCTTTTGTTGTTGGGGGGGTGGGGAGGGAGACATAGTGAAGGAGCCCGATTGGTTGATCTATTTTTTTTTAAGATTCTATTTATTTATTTGACACAGAGAGAGAGAGATCACAAGTAGGCAGAGAGGCAGGCAGAGGGAGAGGGGGAAGCAGGCTCCCTGCTGAGCAGAGGGCCCAACACGGGGCTCCATCCCAGGACGCTGAGATCATGACCTGAGCCGAAGGCAGAGGCTTTAACCCACGGAGCCACCCAGACGCCCGTATATTCATCCTCGTGTGTGACCATCACCGCGTCTGTCTCTGGACCTTTTCCTCATCTCAGACTGAAGCTCTGACCCGTAAAACAGTCACCCCCCAGGTCCGGGTAGCCACTGTTCTCCTTTCTGTCTCCATGCTTTGACTTTTCTGGGTCCTTCGGACAAGGGCGGTTACACAGTATTTGTCCATTTCTGTCTGGCTCATCCCAGCCCTGCCTTAATGTTGTCAGGGTTCCTCCCCGAGGGGGCGTGTGTCAGATTTTCCTTCCTTTTTATTGTGAGTAACATCCTCTTGTAAAAATATACCATATTATGGATATATTGCATTTTGTTTATCCATTCATCGAAAATGGACACCTGGGTTGTTTCCCCCTGTTGGCTACTGTGAACTGATTTGGTTTTTAAAGCAAGGTGTTCATACCTGAACAACAAGGGATCCCTGAGGGGCGCCTGGGTGGCTCAGTGGGTCAAAGCCTCAGGTCATGATCTCAGGGTCCTGGGATCAAGCCCCACATCGGGCTCTCTGCTCAGCGGGGAGCCTGCTTCCTCCTCTCTCTCTGCCTGCCTCTCTGCCTACTTGTGATCTCTCTCTCTCTGTCAAATAAATAAATAAAATCTTTAAAAAAAAAGAAAAGAAACTTACAGCCTCGTTAAAGGGATAAAGACATGACAGCAGCCGTGTGGTACAAGATCCCCTTTGAATCGTGTCGTGCAGTGCCCGAAGACGTTTCAGGAAGGGGGTCCCTTCCGATCCTGTAACCTGGGTAGGCCCTGCAAAGCAGCAGGTGACTGAATTATTTTCCAGTAAATGAGGCTGAAAAAAATCACATGTTTGGGACAGTGACAAATGTCCTATGATCCTGGCCATGGTGGTCCCTTATCAGCCTCCTTCCTTTGACCCTGCAGGTATGACGCCGGACGAGACGGCTTCATTGACCTGATGGAGCTGAAGCTGATGATGGAGAAGCTGGGGGCCCCCCAGACCCACCTGGGCCTGAAAAACATGATCAAGGAGGTAGACGAGGACTTTGACGGCCAGCTCAGCTTCCGCGAGGTACCTGCTGGCCCTGAGCCCCTGCGCGGAGGGCTCCTGGGAGGGAGGTGCCCCGCAGTTAGGGGCCCCTGGAGCACAGGTAGCTTTGACCCCTCCAGAGTGCTGATCGGACAGTCTACCCAGTGTTCTTCCAAAAATATCTTTTTTTTTTTAATTTTTTTAAATTTTTTTAAAGATTTTATTTATTTATTTGACAGAGAAGAGATTATAAGTAAGCAGGCAAGCAGAGAGAGAGAGAGAGAGAGAGAGGAGGAAGCAGGCTCCCTGCTGAGCAGAGAGCCTGATGTGGGCCTCAATCCCAGCACCCTGAGATCATGACCTGAGCTGAAGGCAGAGGCTTTAACCCACTGAGCCACTCAGGTGCCCCCAAAAATATCTTTAAAAAGCTAGCAAACCGTGCTTCATGGGAAAATGGTCAGTGAGCAGCTGGAAAGTCACTGTGGGTAGGACAGCCTCCTTTGGGCGAATGTTTGGGTGTTGAGAAATCTGGAAGGATGTTTACCAAACAGTGGGTATGTGTGGGTGCAGAGTTTTGGTAGTTTTATAATTTTATACTTTTTTAGATATTAAAACTTTAAACTTATGTAATAAGCAGTTTTAAAGATGGTCAAAAAGCAATTAAACCGGGCGCCTGGGTGGTTCAGTGGGTTAAAGCCTCTGCCTTCAGCTCAGGTCATGATCACGGGGTCCTGGGATCGAGGCCCACATCAGGCTCTCTGCTCAGCAGGGAGCCTGCTTCCTCCTCTCTCTCTGCCTGCCTCTCAGCCTACTTGTGATCTGATCTCTCTGTGTCAAATAAATAAATAAAATCTTAAAAAAAAAAAAAAGCAATTAAACAAAGGGTCTGGGCACCTGGGTGGCTCAGTGGGTTAAAGCCTCTGCCTTCGGCACAGGAGATGGTCTCAGGGTCCTAGGATCGAGGCCCGCATCGGGCTCCTGGCTCTGCCAGGGGCCTGCTTCCTCCTCTGTCTCTGCCTGCCTCTCTGCCTACTTGTAATCTCTCTCTCTCTGTCAAAAAAACCCGAAAAAACAAAAAACAAAAAAAAACCCCCAAGGGTCTTACCCCGTGCTTAGGGAGCTCCCTGTGTCCCCATAACAGTCCCAAGAATGGCCTTTTTGGCCTTTGAACCCCTGAAAGTGCAGGCAAAATTTCCACATACAGATATCTCGTAAGAGTGCACGTAGATTCAACGTCTGATCTAAATGTGTGAGAACTTCGGTGATAAGGCTGTTTCTGTCTTCAGGGAAAGTCTCAAGGACACTGGGTTTCTTCCAAGGCAGGGCGATGCAGCCCCGCAAGAAGGGGTTCCATGTCTTACGTGCTTGAGTCTTATTGCAAGGCCTCCGGACGTGTCCGTGTGCGCTGGTGTTAGAACGGGTTTGGGGACAACACCCGGGCTCAAAGCTCTGAGCATTAGACCAGCTGCTCCAGTCCCCTTCTGTCCTATCTCAGCCGGGCCCTCGGGGGCTGGGACTAGAGAGCACTGTCCTTGCTTCCTGGCGTGTGACCTTGGTTATTCCAGAAATGGAAGGTTTCCAGAAATGGAACCAGCATCCTGGTTCCTGACAGTGAGAACTTTGGCCGAGTACGGGTCCTCTCTCCAGGCTCGGTAGGGCCCATGGACATTCTTCCTGAGGTCTCTGGGGCCGAACCGGCAGCAATGAGTTCCCTCCCCAGCTGTGGTGAAACCGGCCTCGCCTCTCACTGCTGGCAGATCAACTCCAGATCCCCCCTTATCTTCCTTTCCTGAACTGGCAGGTGCAGAAATAGAAGATCATGGAAAACCTGTGCTGGGCATAACCCTCAGGATATTCTAGGCCAGGCTTCTCGCTTCAGAGCTAAGGAGCTAGAGGGCCGGCACGGTCAGCACTTGGCCGGAAGTCACGTTCCAGCTCAAGGCTGGACCTGGGCGGCAGGCTCGGTGCCCACGGCCTCCCCTCGTCAGCTGCTGCGCTCGCCTTCACAGCTGTCCCTCTGGCTCCCTCGCCTCTCATTTGGCTCCTCTGTCCCATTCGTGCTCGGCATTGGCTCTTTCAGCCCAGCTGTCCCTGGGGTAGAGAAGGTAAAAGCTCTCATGTGGGTGAAGCTTTGGAAGCAACACCGGGGAAAGAGCTTCTGTGGCAAAGTTGTGGCCCATGGGGAATGGAAATTGAGAGGGTATCAAGAGGTCTGTGCGGGTCACTAGCTGAGCCAAGACACAGTCCCAGGAGCCACCCACACGTGCTCCCCCCCAAATCCAAGATGCTTGGTTGGCTTTTCTTAGCTGCAGGTTTGGCCATTTCCCACAGAAATGCTCACAGGTGGACATCAGCGGTTTGGAAATCTCCCAAGTATTCCTGTTATTACGTTCTCCCCACCTCACAAAAGCCTCAGTGACGTTCCTGTCACTCCTTGGCTGTTCAGAGGCCCCTTGTGGTCCCATCTCTAGCAGTTGTGCCCAGAAGGGCAGGATTTGGAAGTGGGGATATGTTTGCCATAAATACTCACAGCCCAACCTCCTGGTTTTGGGGGGTTTTTTCTTTTCTTTTTTCAGATTTTATTTTATTTTATTTTTTAAGATTTTATTTATTCACTTGAGAGAGAGAGAGAGATCACAAGTTAGGCAGAGAGAGAGGAGGAAGCAGGCTCCCTGCTGAGCAGAGAGCCCGATGCGGGCCTCAATCCCAGGACCCTGAGATCATGACCTGAGCCAAAGGCAGAGGCTTTAACCCACTGAGCCACCCAGGCGCCCTCAGATTTTATTTTTAAGTAATTTCTGTACCCAATGTGGGGCTTGAAACTACAACTCCAAGATCAAGAGTTATATGCTCTACCAGTGCAGCCAGCCAGGCACCCCATTCTGCTGATTTCCACCAGTATTGGGAGCTGCTGGTGTGCTGGTGCTTTGCTTAGGTAATGACATGAGGCTTCCAGTCAGAGTTCAGTCTTCACACAGAGCTGTGTACCTTGAGCAACTTATTTTACTTCTGGGCCTCAGTTTTTCTGTCTTTAAAATAGGGGTGTTGGGACGCTTGGGTGGCTCAGTCAGCTAAGCGGATGCCTTCGACTCAGGTCATGATCCCAGGCTGCTGGGATCGACTTCCATGTCTGGCTCCCTGCTCAGTGGGGAGTCTGCTGCTCCCTCTGCCTGCCACTCCCCTTGCTTATGCACACGCTCTCTATTTCTGACAAATAAAATCTTAAAAAAATAAAATAAGAGTGTTAAGGGGGAACCTGGGTGGTTCAGTTGGTTAAGCTTCCAACTCTTGATTTCAACCCAGATCATGATCTCGGGGTCATGGGATCAAGCCCCATGTCTGGCTCTGCACGCGGTGGGGAGTCTGCTTGAGATTCTCTCTCTCCCTCTGCCCCTCCCCCCTGCTCCCCCTCTCTGTCTCTCTCTCTCTATGTAAATAGACTCTTTAAAAAAATACAGCCATGTCAATAGCTCTCCCTCAGGACTGTTGTGAGAAGGGAGTTCTCTCTCCATGCCCGAATCAGTTAGAACTCCTGATGGCAAGTGACAGAGAATGCCAGCTCATTTACCCAGGAAAAGAACAAACAAAAAACTCTCAGCGACAGTAGCTGAGAGACGAAGAAGAGGAACTGTGTTGGGCACAGTAGTGCAGCTTCTTTCTCTGGTCATATCTCAACTATGCTTTCTTCTGGGTCCACCTCACCTTTTCTTTCCACATTGTGTGTTCCCCTGACGCCCGCCAAGATGGCCGCCAGCAGCTCCAGGTTCCACTGTCCCAGGTTAGCAGCGCAGGGGCCCCAACCGGTCTCAGCGGGCCTCTGAATGGCGCTATTGGGGACACATGCCCACCTCCTGGGCCAGTCATTGCATTCAGGGGCCTGTGACTGGCTAGGTCCAGGTCGTGCACCACAGGGCACCATAGCCAACGGTTCCACCATCATCATCATCATCACCACGCGGGGTCCAAGTTGCCAGACAGACAAAATTGCTCACTTCTACAGTTCTTTCCTCGCAAGCTGGCATTTAGTAGGTGCTTAGTGAATGTTCCTGTTCCCTTTCTTTCTCTTTGGATTAACTTGACCAAAGCAAGTCACATCCACATAAAAGCTCTTTGACATGGAAGGTATGTCTCTTTTAAGCACTGTTATGCTACTTTTCCCCAATGTACAAAGCAATTGATCTTTCTTTTAAACCATTTCCTTTCCAGTTGTGAAAAGAATGCATGCGGGCTCAGTCGGTAGAGCATGTCACTCTTACGACTCTTGATCCCAGGGTCGTGAGTTCAAGCCTCACATTGGCATGAAGCCTACTTTAAAAAAGAAAGAAAAAGAAAACAATGCATGCACATTTGGGGCATTTTAGGAAAATGGCCTATGTGGAACCCTTAAAAGTGATTATGCATCAGTGTTTGATGACCAGAGACCAAACGTTGACAGTGTGATCAGTAAGGTTAGCAATTCTATCTCCATAGCTGTAATGATTTTTTTAAAATGTATTTATTTGACAGAGGGGGAGAGAGCACAAGCAGGGTGAGTGGGAGAAAAGCAGGCTCCCCGGTGAGCAGAGAGCCCAATGCAGGACTCGATTCCAGGACCCTGAGATCATGACCTGAGCCAAAGGCAGACACTTAACCGACTGAGCCCCCCATGTCCCCCTCCAATTGCTCCAAGACCACACGTGCGGTGGTTTTGTACAAAGGTTGGGTGATGGGTTTACCAGATACCTGTCTGTACTAGGAACTGTGGGTTCCATTTTCTCCTTCTACCCTACCCTCCTTCAGGCCCTCACTGGTGCTGGGTTGCCCATCGGCCTCCTCATTGTCGATTGGACCACAGATGGACCCCTTGCCAGACTAGGTCCACTAGATTCTCTGTCCTGGGAATTTGAAATTGAGGTGAAGTACAGCAAATTGCAAGAATAAATCAACGTTTTTCTATAACAAAAACCTCCTTTTTGCTTAAGTCAACAAATTTGTTTCTGTCACTTGTGATCTTTGAGTGCTAACTAATTCGGAGCAAGTGTTTACATTACCAGTCAGAGCCATGAAATTAAGGGTTTTTTTGTTTTGTTTTGTTTTCTTTTGTTGTTGTTGTTTTTTAAATTTAGGGGCTCCTGGTTGGCTCAGGTAGTAGAGTACGTGACTTTTGATCTTGGGGTCATGAGTTCAAGCCCCACCTTAAGGGTAGCGTTTACTTAAAAAAGAAATTAAATTTAAAAATCCTTTAAATTTATCAGAAGCATTTGATAGCTTGTGTCTGAAATTATTGTTTTAGCCTTGTTAGTTCTCTCTCTATTTCTTTGTTTTCTGCTTCTTCTCTCCCCCCTCTCTGCTTTGCTCATAGTCACAGCTAGGACACTTTCCAATTCCCCACAACATACCAGTCTTTGTGCACTATAAATAGGGAGACAAACAAGGCTGGGCAGTCAGAGAAATTGTCATTCAGGAGTTGGTGATTATAATAAAATCAAATGGGAATGCCTGGCATGCTTTTCTGGAAGGCTGAACATGTTCAGGTTGAGCTGGATTTTTTTTTTTTTTTTTACTGGCTGGGATTCGGACTTCTGAAATATGACAGGGCTGCTTTGGTCCTCCGTGAGCTGGCAGAGTGAAAGTCAGCACACGTGGGGAAAAAGATCCATGAGGAATACTTTAAGCCTGCCTGTAAATACCACCTCCACTGTAGATGTGAGAAAAATGAATCTCACGGGTAAGGAGACACTGCCCTGCCCGCTACCAAGGTCACTTGGATTTTTGCTAAGCTGGGGCCATTCTCCATCTTTAAAAAAAATATATATTTTATTTATTTGACAGAGAGAGAGAGAGAGAGGAAATACAACCAGGGGGAGTGGGAGAGGGTGAGCAGGGAGCCTGACTTGGGGCTCGATCCCAGGACCCTGGGATCATGACCTAAGCCAAAGGCAGACGCTTAACGACTGAGCCACCCAGGTGCCCCATTCTCCATCTTTCTAGAGCTGCCTTCCCAGTGTGGAGGGGCTACCTGTTTTGTATTTGCCTTGTGGAGTAAGGGAGGGATGGGGGGGGGTGTTCCGTAAGCTGTAAATATTTTAAGGGTGGGCAGGTTCCCGAGGGACCTGGTTTTCACTCCTTCCCTCTGCAAATGGCTCCCATTTCCATTGCTGACCTCTTGGCTGCTGCATTCTCTTCCACGAGGGCCCAAGGGCCCGACTACAACCATCCCCCAACCCCCTTGCCCTCCACCCTGTTCTTGGGAGCCTCACCTCTGAAAGGCTTGTTTTCCAAGACTTAGAGCCCATATTCTGGCGCTGAGAGTCTGCAGCAAACTGAGTCTTTGCCGGCCTCTAGTGAGGAAGTTGGAAGCTGCAGGTGGATGAACGTGGCATTTCTGTGGAGCTGATCGGCCAGCGGCAGCCTCCACAAAGCTATGTGTCTGAGAATCTTTGCTTCATCCCTTGCTTCGCACCCGGCCAGGTCCACAGGGGAGTTAGGAGACCCAAAGCAAGAATTGCAAAGACAGGCTTGTCTGCGAGGCATTTTGGAGTGGTGGCGGTAGACGGTGGGACTTCCCCTTAAAGAAACACACTTCCCTCTAGGGACTAAGAGTCTTGGCAGGAAAACACACCCAAGCTGGAATTTGGAAAGCCCGTTGGAGTTGTTTGGCCCCTCTGTCTACTTTAGGTAATGTCCTTTTCCCTTGGAGAAGCCATTCTTTAGAGGAGATGGTCATGAAGGGGGGAAAAAAAAACAACCCTGAAAACTCAAAATTCCCCTGTAGACCCATGTATTTTACATAGCACCTAAAACCTGGAGAGGCCTCTTTCAGTGCTGACTTGGAGAAAACAGATTATAGAAGTTTGGAGAACGTTTGTTTGATAAATAAATTCACCAAAATTCTTTAGAAAAGTAAAAGTCTAAAATCACCTTGGGGGAGGGCCGGAAGATGGGAGACCTAGCTTTTCAGCCCGGCTTATTTATTTAAAAATATGTCCTGTTAGGGGCACCTGGGTGGCTCAGTTGGTTAAGCAGCTGCCTTTGGCTCAGGTCTTGATCCCGGAGTCCCGGGATCAAGTCCTGCATTGGGCTCCCCATTCTTCGGGGAGTCTGCTTCTCCCTCTGACCTCCCCTCTCATGCTCGCTCTCTCTCTCAAATAAATAAATTAAATCTTTTTAAAAAATGTGTCCTGTGGTGGGGGGACATATTCTGGGGAATCTTTTTAGTACACATTGGCTTTAAAGATTCATGCATCCAGGAAAAAAAAAAAAGGGATGAATGGATTCAGGCTACAATTTGAAATCTGGAGGAAGAAGATGGGTTATTGCATAAATGGTGTGGGGACTGCTAACTAACCATTTGGAAGAAAATGGGGTTAATGATCAACCTCCCAGGATAGATCAGAATAAATTTCAAAGATTAAATATTTACACATTTAACAAAAAAAGGAGTCATAAAGCAAGAGACAAAAACATCGGTGATTGTTTCTGTAACCTTGGTGGCAAGAAGGGTTTTTCTCAGACTAACACTGGTGCCCTGGTGAGAGAGTAGAAAAAGACTGATAATTTATATAAAATTTTTGAAAGTGAAAAGTGATTATAAACATGATGAAAAGGTAAGTGATAGCTGAAATATTTGAAACATACCAGGTTCTATAAAGATTTCTTATAAAACACTTGTGAGGGGCTCTTGGCTGGCTTAGTCGGTAGAGCGTGTGACTCTTGATCTCGGGGTGGTGAGTTCGAACCCCACATTGGATGTAGACATTACTTAGAAAAAAAATCTTGAGGACACCTGGGTGGCTCAGTTAAGCGTCTGCCTTCAGCTCAGGTCATGATCCCAGAGTCTTGGGATCGAGCCTTGCATCGGGCTCCCTGCTCAGCGGGAAGCCTGCTTCTCCCTCTCCCACTTCCCCTGCTTGTGTTCCCTCTCTTGTTGTCTCTCTCTGTCAAATAAATAAATAAAATCTTAAAAAATAAAAATAAAAATAAAAAATAAATAAAACAAAATAAAATCTGGAAAAGACAATAAAAATAAATTTAAAAAATTTTTAAAAATCTGGAAAAGAAAAAAAAACACTAGCAAAAGTAAACAATCTAATGCAAAAATGGGACACAAACAGAAAATATGGATGATTAAAAACATCAAAATTGTTTAGTTTTAAGAAAATAGTCCAAATGGGTCTATTGGATTGTTTTCTTTCGGGGCTGTAAACTAGGACATTGCCAGTTTTTTGCTTCTAAAGACAATTCTTAAACTGTTGTGCAAATGTTTCTGAGGGACAGATGCCCGGCCGTGGAATTAATGGTCGGAAGGGTGAAAGCGTTTTATTTTTGGTAAATATTTCCAAAGTGCCTTCCAAAAAAATTGGAATCGGTTTACATTCCCTTCCACTGGAGGTGAAGGGGCCCGTTCCTACATTCCTGTGGAAAATGGGTGTGTGTTTGTTTCTGCCGGTGTGATAAGGGAAGATAATTGGTCCCATGCACATGTTGACACCCTTTCTCTGTTTTGTTTTGTTTTTAAGATTTTATTTATGTATTTGACAGAGAGAGACACAGCGAGAGAGGGAACGCAAGCAGGGGGAGTGGGAGAGGGAGAAGTAGGCTCCCCACGGAGCAGGGAGCCCAATGCAGGGCTCGATCCCAGGACCCTGGGATCAAGACCTGAGCCGAAGGCAGACGATTATCGACTGAGCCACCTGGGCGCCCCGACACCCTTTCTCATAGGCTTGGCAATCATGACATTCCCCTGGGCTGGAGGGGTTCGCTGTAAGTCTCCGTGAGGTTGACCTGGACCCTGATCAACCCTTTCCTGCAGTTCCTGCTCATATTCCACAAGGCTGCGGCGGGGGAGCTGGAGGGGGACAGCGGGCTGATGGCGCTCGCCAAGCTCTCAGAGATCGATGTGGCGCAGGAGGGCGTCAAAGGTGCCAAGGACTTCTTCGAAGCCAAGGTGGGTGTTTCCTTCTTGTGCAGGACGGTCCTCCCTCCCTTCACCCCGCCCGACAGGGGCTCCCAGTCAGTGACTACCTCATTCGCTCGCCCAGGACAGGCAGAACGGCAGTAGCTTACGTGTGCGTATCGTGTGTGATTGAAGGGGAACGAGTGTGTGCGTGCAGTCTGAAAATGAAAAGCAAAATGGAAAAACGATCCAATGGCAGATGCGTTCCATCCTGGTTTCTGATTCAAATGGGTTTGCTGGTACAAGGCTCCCGGTGGAGTCTGGATCCGGACTTCCCAGCAGAACTCCTGTCTACCCCAAGTTGCTGTTGAATTACTAGAGCAGGTTCCTCACTTTATTTTTTTTATTTTTTTTAAAGGTTTATTTACTTATTTTATTTTTTAAAGATTTTATTTTTATTTATTTATTTGACACAGAGAGAGACAGATCACAAGTAGGCAGAGAGGCAGGCAGAGAGAGGAGGAAGCAGGCTCCCTGCTGAGCAGATAGCCCGATGTGGGGCTCGATCCCAGGACCCTGGGACCATGACCCGAGCTGAAGGCAGAGGCTTTAACACACTGAGCCACCCAGGCGCCCCGGTTCCTCACTTTATATCTTAAGTGCCTGTGTGTAACAAGTGGGCAATGGGGCCCGAGGAGGGAGCCCCTGTGGCCTGCCGCCTGCCCCGATTTGAACCAGTATTTGCTCCATTGACAGTGGTTGGGGGTTGGGAAGCAGTCCCCAGTGCACGGCCCCAGAGCCAACCCTGGCTGGGCGCTGTCATTTTCATCTCCACAGAGCACACCAGCAGCAAGAGAAATCAGAGAGGCTTCCAAATGCCTGGCCAGCCAGAATAGTAGCATGCAGTGGGGAGGGCTGCCTGGGGTCAGGTCCTGCCTCCTCCACTGACCCTGTTCCCACTCTGTGCCTCAGTTTTCTCATCTGTACAATGAAGGCAATAACAGGATGGCCTTGAGGATTAATTGAGTTCACATATAGAAAGTGTTTAGCGAGTGCCTGGCTCACTGTGAGCACTGGATACGTGATAGGAGCTGTTGGGACCCCCTCCCATCCCGGATGGAAGCCAGCCTCTTGGGGAATGTTGGCTTCTTCCAGGAGTTTTCCTGGAGACGTAGTGTCCCTGGCAACCATCCTGGCCACGCTGGCCCCCGAGTAGAACTGGCTCTTTGCATCCCTGTGGTGCCGCTGGGAGACAGGGTCAGTCATCGTTCTGCCAATATGCACACTGGGAATCATGGCAGACCCCTAACACCCGGGTTCCTCCTGCCGTCATCTGAGCACTCTCGGGACAGGCCAGCCACTCACCGCGCTTTCAACACCAGCATCCTGTGTCCAATCCTGAAAGTGGCTCGGCCCTTCCTTCATGACTTAGCATTGATTCAACACGGCTCTGGGAATCCCAGGCACTGTAAGCTCTGGAAATACAACTTCTTCACGAGGAGCTAGTAGACAAAACTTTTGCCTTCCCCAGGGCACACATAGTCGTGTGAGGAAAACAAACTCTCAGCCTCGAAAGAGGGAATAGAGAGGAGGGATGGGTGCATTCTGGAAGGATGGGTCCTCTCCAGTCATCGCCGATGAGCCAACACTTGGGGATCTTTGGTGATGCCTTGGACAGGGGCCAAAGATTGAGACCCAAGTTTAGCATGACGCTCTTGGGGCCATTGCTGCAGCTCAGCTTCCTGAGAAAGTCCACCCTCTTCTGTGTGCCTCTACTACGAATAGAAGTGGTTTTATATTTTACCCGTTCAAGGGGCACCTGGGCGGCTCAGGGGGTTGAGCGTCCGACTCTCGAGTTCAGCTCTGGTCCTGAGAAGCATGGAGCCTGCTTGAGATTCTCTCTCTCTCTCTCTCTTTCCCTCCCTTTCCCTCTGCCCCTCCCCTATTCTCAGACATTCTTGGTGAGAGTGTAGAAATGGTGCCAGTTTTACGGACAGCGGTTTGGGGCTGGCTGTGAATGCTTCCTATCGTTTACTTTTGGGATTCTGCCCCTAGGATTTTATCCCTTAGAGGCACTCATGCAAATAAATGGAGACGTGTAGACAGGGATTTTTTTACAGCATTAGTAGAGAAAAACTGGAAACAACCAGAGCTTCCACTATCAGGGAATTGAGTCCCTGGTGATGCATTCATTTGCCCATTTGCCCTGAGTGTGGACAGATGTCCAACATGAAGGAAGCAGAACATTATATTTAAAACCCAATTCTGTTAAATACTAAATACAACCTGGATAATTACATACCTGAATATTAGTAACAGCTATGACTGACCGAGGGACTGCTTTTTTATATTTTCGGAATGTTTTACAAGGTGCGTGCACGATTTTTATAAAGAGGAGAAGAGATTAAAAGAATAGCAACGAAATGTTTTGAACTTGTCTGTCTGCCTCCTCAACCCAGACTCAAAGGCAGAATGGGTGTGTTATCTTTGTAATTACAGAGCCTGGCACATAATGGCCCTCAATAAATGTTTGCATGAATGACGAATGGAGGGAATCATCACGCAGATTTGGGAGAGGGCCATAGAGGAGCTGACATTGGCGACAGATGTTCAGAGATGAATGGGGATTCACCTTGTAATCAAGGAAGGGAGGGCGTTCCTGCCGTGGGAACACAAGCGCAAAGGCTCCGAGGCGTGGAGGGTAAAGAACGTTGGGAGGCTGGCCCCCACCCATACCGGATGCAGGTGCACGGAGGGCTCTCTGGTCTCCCCTGAAGGTCAGGCCTCCCCAGCCTGCTAACCACCAGAAATATCTGCAGACCAGCTTCTCGGGTCTCCCCCCACACCCCCCAAGACCTACTTGGAATTTTCCAGGGTAGGGCCCAGGAAACGTGGAGCGGAATGGGCTCCGCACAGCCTCGCCCGGGAACCCTGGCTGCAGGAGCCCGGGGGCCTCAGAGGGCCTCCACCTGACCAGTGCTGGGCACGGGTGAGAAGCTGGAGTCGGGGAGGCTTCCACAGACGTCCGGAGAATTGTAGGTCCACTGAGGGTAGTGACGGTGGGGCTGGGGAGGATCCCAAAGTAACTGGCACTCTTAGTATTTATGTCTGCTTGCTTGGAGGGGGCTAGTAAAACATCTCACTAGGACTAGGCTTGTGGAGCTGTATAGAGATTGATGATATTTTAAAAATTAAGATGGGGGGACACCTGGGTGGTTCAGTTGGTTGAATGACTGACTTCGGCTTAGGTCATGATCCCAGGGTCCTGGGATTGAGTCCCACATCAGGCTCCCTGCTCGGCGAGGAGCCTGCTTCTCCCTCTGCCTCCGCCTGCCACTCCGCCTGCTTGTGCTCTCTCTCTGACAAATAAATAAATAAAATCTTTAAAAAAAAATAAATCAAGACAGGGACGCGCGCCTCCCGAGGGAATGGTTTGAGGAAGGGGATGGTAGGCCCTTTCATTTGAAGGGCACCGTGGGGGTGCCTGGCTGGCTCAGTCAGAAGAGCATGTGACTTTTGATTTCAGGGTCATGGGTTCGAGTCCCACGTTGGTGTAGAAATTGCTTAAATAAATTAAAAAAAAAATGAAGGTCACAGCGTTAGTTGTAGGTAGTCTCGTTCGTGTCCTGTGGGACAGAACTTGGTCCCACCTGGCTGCACGGGAGAATCCAAAATGCCTTTCTTCCTAGGGACACATGTGTCTGACTGTAATTCTGCTGCTAGGATGGGGACGCTAGATGTTGAGGGTCATGGAATAATCTCTTCCACCCACGTCTGTCGCTGACCCGAGCACCGGCAAGAGCTGGAATTGCATCACCCTGACTGGGCTTCCTCCTGGAGCCCGGGGTGGGGTCAGTGTCCCCAGACCCTCGGACTGCGTGGCAGGGGAATGTCTCAGATGACGAGAGAAGGGGGGAAATGAATGCTTCACGGACGTCCAGCTGCACAGACCCCGGGAGCCGCCTTCACAAGATGCAAGTGATGGCTCGAGAACTGGAGGACACCGACCGTGGTAGAACACAACGGTGACGGGGCTGTGGGGCGGGAAGGGAGCAGAGGTAACGAGGAAAAGGACAGGAGCACTCTTCCAGAAGAGTTGAAGTCAGATGAGGCCAGACTGGGGGTCTTGGGTCTGGCAAGTGGGTCAGTAGAGATTGTTGAGAGACCAGGTTCCCCGTGGAGGCCAGATGGCAGTAGGGTGAGAGGTAAGAGGTAAGAGGAGTAGGGTAACAGCCCAACTTTCCTAGGTAGACTGCTGGCAGAGGAGGCCTGGACAGGGTGGGAATGGTAGCTTGGAATCGGAGAAGAACTTTTGGTTTTGTTTGTTTTCTTTACTTTTTTTTTTTAAGATTTTATTTATTTATTTGACACAGAGAGGGAGAGAGATCACAAGTAGGCAGAGAGGCAGGCAGAGAGAGAGGAGGAAGCAGGCTCTCCGCTGAGCAGGGTGCCCAATGTGGGGCTCGATCCCAGGACCCTGAGATCATGACCTGAACCGAAGGCAGACGCTTAGCAACTGAGCCACCCAGGCACCCCAAGAGGTAGCTTTTATAGAGGAGAACAAGGACCCCAAGTGAGGGAGTTGCAGAGGCCCCTCTCCCTCTGACCTGGCCAGCAGTAGTGGGCAGGAGGTCTTAGGTTCTTGTCTTATCTAACACTCACACGGGAGGTGGCATCCTGCTCTGTGGATGAGAAGACTGAGGCTTAGACAGTGGTTTGTTGGTGAATGTTTAGCAACTGGCTCTCTGAACAGAGTATGCATATACATATATGCATACGTTTTTATAAATTTTAATGATATAAAGGATAGCACACGATTTACAAATAATAAAGTGTACACTACTTTTATTATAAATTCCACGTAGTCTGTTGATTCTTAACAATCGACTTCTTGATTTTTTTCTGGGCTCTGTATCTGTTGCCAACCTATGGTTGCAACTGACAAAAGAATCTAGATCCAACATGAGTGTTGGTTGATATTTTGTTTCAGTTAATTCTTAAGAAAAAGTGAAGGGATATATGTCAGAATTTCATTCATTCCTCAGTGATGTGAGCAACTTCTTTGCTGAAGTTTTTTAAAAGATTTTATTTATTTGAGAGAGAATGGATGGGGTGGGGGAGCAGAGGGAGAGGGAGAAGCAGGCTCCCCGCTGAGCCAAAAGCCCGATGTGGGGCTCGATCTCAGGACCCTGGGATCATGAACTGAGCCGAAGGCAGACATTTAACTGACTGAGCCACCCAGGTGCCCTCTTGCCGAATCTGATAATAGTTTTCTTTTTTTTAAAAGATTTTATTTATTCATTTGACACAGAGAGAGAGATCAGATCACAAGTAGGCAGAAGGGCAGGCAGAGAGAGAGAAAGGAGGAAGCAGGCTCCCCGAAGAGCAGGGAACCCAATGCGGGCCTCGATCTCAGGACCCTGAGATCATGACCTGAGCCGAAGGCAGAGGCTTTAACCCACTGAGCCACCCAGGCGCTCCTCCCATTACTTTCTTAAGATAAGATTGTCAATGGGGCACCTGGGTGGCTCAGTGGGTTAAAGCCTCAGCCTTCAGCTCAGGTCATGATCTCAGGGCCCTGGGATCAAGCCCCACATCAGGCTCCCTGCTCAGCAGGGAGCCTGCTTCCTCCTCTCTCTCTGCCTGCCTCTCTGCCTACTTGTAATCTCTCACTCTGCCAAATAAATAAATAAAATCTTTCAAAAAAAAAAAGAAAAAGAAAAGATTGTCAATGAAACAATAAGTCAAACCCTACTTTGTAGCATTTTGTTGGGTTCCAAGGTGTAAACGGGGTTGCTTTCAGGCTTCCAACAGGATGTTGCTAAACGTGCATTTGGAATCAGCATTATTGTGTAGGATTCCCACCTTAGAGATAGAACAAAAACAGACAACTTCCAAAAGGAAAGAGTAGAATGTAGCAAGATAATTAGGAAGCAATGACTTCGTAATATGTATTTCTTTTGTTTCTAATTTAATTTTAGTTTTATATAATTTAACTTTTAATATTTATTTTTTTAACATTTACTACTTAACAGACAGCTCCTAAAATTCCTGAAAACCAAACAAGGAAAAAAATAAATAAAGGTGAAAGAGGAGAGGTGTCAAGGCTAGACAAAGGGACCTGGGGTCCAAATTTTCAGCCTGAGTCCAGGGACAGAGGTTGATGAGAGTCAGCATGAGCCTGGCTCTACTCTAGGCAGTTAAATCTGTCTTCTAGTGACTCCGATGTAGGAGTTTGGAAGAGACAGAGCAAGGCTTCAAGTGCCTAAGAAGTACCTAGGAAATTTGGAAAGCATAATTTCCTAGTCCCTACCCCTGGGAATTCTATTCCATTCTTTGTGGTTAATATTTTTAGAGGGACCCTCTGTTCAGACACGGACCCCTGTGCAGTGCAGGAAGAATGTAGGAAGGGATGTTATCATTTTTCCTTGAGATGTGAGAATCTGCATTGTGCCTCCAAGGAGGTAATGGATTGAAAACCAGAACGGACAGGATAAAGAGCATTGTGGGAAATGGTAAATCTCAGCTGCACTGGCAGAGAAGTGAATGAGTGAACCAGAGAACACACAAGGAGACACCCAAACGTGGAAGCTCATGATGGAAACTAGCATGAACCCAGGAACATGCTAGTTAAAAATAGTGAGAGGTCTGGGCACCTGGCTGGCTCAGTTCCTCATTCAGGCTCAGAATGTGGAACTCTAGATTGCAGGGATCAAGCCCCACATTGGACTTGGAGCCTACCTAAAATTAAAAAAAAAAAAATAGTGAGGTTAGGACACATTGATTTAAAATCATTAAACACTCAATGAAAGGGAATGCTTTTTTATAAATTTGAGATAGTAGGTAGACAATGTGATGAATTATAAAGACATTTAGTAGGTTAACTCCGCCCCCCCCCCAAAACCAGTTAAGTGGTGGGGAATTTAGGGATTAATTCTTCAATGTCACACATTTTTTTCAATGTCACAAACTAGTTCAAACATACTGAAAAAGATTATATCACATTCATTCTCTAAAGCCATCGTGATTCTGATAACATCAGATAAAAACACATCAGAAAGGGGCGCCTGGGTGGCTTAGTGGGTTAAAGCCTCTGCCTTTGGTTCAGGTCATGATCTTGGGGTCCTGGGATTGAGCCCAGCATCGGATTCCATGCTCAGCAGGGAGCCTGCTTCCTCCTCTCTCTCTGCCTCTCTGCCTACTTGTGATCTCTCTCTCTCTGTTAAATAGATAAATAAAATCTTTAAAAAAAAAACCAAACACATCAGAAAAAATATTAATGTAATGAATATAGCTGTGGGGATCTTAAAACATTTGAAGTTTATGTTAAGACTGCAGGGGTAATTTTTTAAAATGTCATAGGTATCAAATATAAAAAATGTGATCATTTTCAGTGAGACATCTCAAAACATTTGGTAAGCTTAATACTCATTCATACGACATTTAAAAATATGAAAAGAGGGGCACCTGGATGGAGACAGTTAAGCATCTGATTCTTGATCTCAGCTCAGGTCTTGATCTCAGGGTCATGAGTTCAAGCCCCATGTTGGGCTCCATCCATGCTAGGCGTGGACCTACTTTAAAAAAAAAAATGGGGATGCCTGAGAGCCTCAGTTGGTTGAGCATCCTGCTCTTGATTTCAGCTGAGGTCATGACCTTGGGGTTGTGGGCTGGGCCTGCATTGGTTGGGCTCTTTGCTGGTGGGGTGGGGGGGGCGTAGGGGTGTGGAGTGTGCTTCCCCTTTCCCTTTGCCCCTCCTCCCCACTCATGTGCATGCTTGCATTCTCTCTCTCTCTCTCAAATAAATAAATAAATCTCTTAAAAAAATATATAAATCTTTTAAAAGTGAATAAATAAAAATAGGAAAAGAATGTGCTTAGCATAATGGAGGAATATTTTCCTCATTGATATCAAGACATTCTATAAGCAGTAATATTAAGTAATGTGGTGCAGGAATAAAATCAGTTAATGGAACAGGAGAGAAAACAATGAAGACAGACCTTCGTGTGGGAATTTAGTACATGAAAAAGATAATTTTCAAATCAGAGGGAAAATGATGGGCTATTCAATAAAAGGGCATTGAGAAAATTGGCCCTCCACTTAGCAAAATGAGATAAAATCCTTCTAATATATATATCCCTTCACTAACATGCAGTGTAGGCAACTTTAAGAGCTGAATGGGAAAATAAAACAAGAAAAATAGGAAAGGAAATGGGTTTAGAGCTCTGGATATAGAAGACCTTAAACATGACATAAGAGAGAAAAGCCATGGGGTGCCTGGCTGGCTCAGTCGGTAGAGCATGTGACTCTTGGTGAGTTCAAGCCCCACCTTGGGTGTGGAGCCAACTTAGAGAGAGGGAGAGGGAGGCAAAAGCCAGAATGGAAGTGGTTGAAGATTTTGATGACATCAAAATTTAAATATTCCCATGGTCTCTGATAACCTTGAAGTTAGACAAGCAAAAGACTAAGTAACTGAAAAATATGTAACAAGGGACTAAGTCTAAATATGTAAAGAATGGCGAAGTGGGAAACCCCAGGGAAAGGGGTTATTCAGCAAAAAGGAAATAAAAGAAGGTGCCAGATTTGTGGTGCTTTTTTCTTCCTATCAGATTGGCAAACAGGATAAAGGTTACTGATAAACGTTGGCGAGGCTGTGGGGAAATGAGTACTCAACATTCCATGATGGTGGGGGTGTAAATTGGAACAGCTACTTTGGAGAGCAATTTGGCAATCTTTACTAAAATAACGTGCACACCAGTGGGTTTGGGAATGTGACCAAACTGATGAAACACTGAGACGGCGGGGAGAGGGCGCGGGGTGGGGGGAGGAATCGGTTATAGAGTAGAGGGTTTTAAGATCGATGTATCTGATACGGTATTATTACAGATATAAGGAAAGATTTGGCACCAAATCCCATTCACAACATCCCCCAAAACACATAATACTCGGCTGTCAATTCAGAATGATTGATCTATTATAAAAGTATCCGTTTGCCACCAGCAGAACGATGCAGTTGGAATCAGCATCCCAGCAGGGAGTTCATTTGGTTTGGGTTTTGCTTTTCTCCCCCTAGAACAAAACAATATTATTGTGCAATTAAAGGTTGACGTAGGGGTGGGTAATAGGCAGGATATTAAACAGTGTCCCGGAAAAGAAGTGCAGTGGAAAGACCAGCCATGGCAGGTAGAACCACGTACAACTCGGGGGCAGATAAAGGTTGGCATCCTCAGTGATGGATTGAGCAAACTGCTGCAGAGGATTCTTGGCTCTGGGGGATGAGGGGGTCCTGCCCTACAGCAGGACCGGGTTCCCGTGTCACATGGCCCCAGCCAACTTGATGGGCTGCTCCCTCTCCCAAGCTTCTCCTCCTCTCCCTCAGTCTGTTGGTTTGTTTTGGCCCTTTCTCTGCAGGTCCAAGCTTTGTCCTGTGCCAGTAAGTTTGAAGCTGAGCTAAAAGCCGAGCAAGAAGAGCGGAAGCGGGAGGAGGAGAAGAGGAGTCTCCGCCAAGCCGCTTTCCGGGAGCTCAAGGCTGCTTTCAGCACATAGTCAAGCAACCTTGACCTCCATCCACACAGTGCCTCGCAGATGCCCCCGAGAGAGCTGGCTGGGCACCCTCACCCCTGCCGCTCCCGCCCCCACACCCACCACCCAGTGCAAACTCCTCACCCTTATGGGGGGGGCAGGGGAGGCTCTCGTCCCTGTGTGGGAGCCCCTCCCAAGGGCCCTGGGATGAGCCAACTGCCCCCCTTGCTTCTGTTTCCTGCCCTCCTTCCTCTGTAGCCAGATTGTGCCTCTACTTGGCAATTTGTACTTTGTCCTTGTCCCTTTGCGGTTCCACATCAGAGTGTTAATTTGTGCAGATATTTCTTTCTCTGATGGTCCTCAGAGAAGGTAGTCCCCGGAGGGCTCTGATGTTAATGTCGCCCCTGTTTTCTTCCGTGATTCTCTGCCCCTCTCCTCTCTGGGTCCCCCTCCCCTTTGTTTCTTATCCAACTTCCCTGTTTTCATTCTGAGCTTGATTCTGCTAGTTGCTTTTGCATCTTCTGTCTTTCGATGATGGTGAGGTTGAAGGCAAGCCAGGCTGGACCACTGCCTGTCCCCTCTTCAACAGGGGGTGGCATGCTGCTGAGATGACAGAGTAGTAGAAAAACCAAACATTCTGTTCCTTCCTATCACCTTTCTCCTGTCCTCTTAGCATTCCCCACAGACCCACCCTCTGCAATCCCCCTTCCTTCCTGTCTTCTAATCTCAGCCTTTCCTCCTACTCTTAAATGCTATGCTATTTACCTGTAAGAATAAGAGAATAATCAGAAGTGATATTAATGCGTAGAAGAATCCCTGTTAAGTCTGACTATGCAAATTCTATTCCAGCAGACCCCTACATTTGCAAGTGGCAAATCCAGAGCTTTTCAAAATCCCCAAAGTCATGGCCGTCCTCATCTGGCCAGTTTCCGACTTTTGCTCCCAAGACGTCGAGGTGATGCTGTTCTTACCCCCTGTGCAAATTTTTATATGTTATGCGGTCTTGGGATTGCTCACAAATACCGGGGGTTTGCTGTATTTTTAAAAATACTTCCTAGCGTCATATTTATTACTTCTCTTTTGTAACTGCTGTCTTTACAACAGGAAAACATCTGCATTTCTACTTTACAGCTGTCTCTTTATAAATAAACTGTGCAAATGGACTTTGCCATCACATCCATGTGTTTTTAGTCTTCTTCGATTTGGGGGGAGAGAGGAGAACGTTTTTTGCAGGGGCCACATCCAGCCCAGGCTCCTGTTTGACACCAACTCCTCCTGGGAGTAGAGTTAGAAGTGGTAACCAGAGGGACGCCTGGGTGGCTCAGTCAGTTAAGCTCCTGCCTTCTGCTCGCGTCGTGATCCCAGGGTCCTGGGATCGAGCCCTGCATCCCTGCATGAGGCTCTCTGCTCAGCGGAGAACCTGATTCTCCCTCTGCTGCCGCTCTCCCTGCTTGTGCTCTCTCACTCATTCTCTCTCTGACAAATAAACAATAAATAAAATCTTCAAAAAAAGAAAAAAGAAGTGGTAACTAGAGGCTCAGGTTTGCTCAGGGGCGTTCTGCGTACTGAGGTTGTGTGTCGGAAGCTCTTCCCCTTCTCATCACAGCTGAGGATTCTCTCAGCTGCAGGTAAAACCCACAGCTTAATTTCTCTTGCTTCTGAGACCCCTTGAAACTCTGATGAGGGCCAATGACCCCTCCCGCCTTCCCGTGTTGATTCCGGGGCATTTGGGGGCATCTCTCTCCTAAGAGAACACCCACAGCTTCCCAGGGAGGACCGTCCCAGTGTTTGCACAAAACCAAGACCTAAGATTCTGAGGCATTTTTCCAGGTAGGGTCACCCCCCAACCTCCTCATCCAAGGAAGTGGACACGAAAAAGGGATGGAGACACTCCGACTATAACAATCCAGGAAGCGTGTTTCTTGGCATTTTCTCAAACAAACTGAGAGCCTTTGTCTACACAAAAGCCTGCAAATGAATGTTTCTAGCAGCTATTTCTTATTTTCCAAAACTTGGGAGCAGCCAAGATGTTTTCCAGTTGGTGAGTGGATAAACTGGTCCATCTGTACAATGGAATATTAATTCAGCCCCGAAAAGAAATACTAGCAATGAAAAAAACTGAGCTCTCAAGTCACAAAATGATAGAGGAAACTTAAAATACGTATTGCTAAGTGAAAGAAGCCCATGTGGGAAGGTTACACACGGTATGATTCCAACTATGACATCTGGAAAAGGAAACTGAAAATCGTGAAGTTAAAAAGTAAGGGACTGATGGGCGCCTGGGTGGCTCAGTGGGTTAAAGCCTCTGCCTTCGGCTCAGGTCATGATCCCAGGGTCCTGGGATCGAGGCCCACATTGGGCTCTCTGCTCAGCAGGGAGCCTGCTTCCTCCTCTCTCTTCTCTCCCTGCCTGCCTTTCTGCCTACTTGTAATCCCTCTCTCTGTGTCAAATAAAAAAAAAAAAAAAGTAAGGGACTGAGAGGGAAAGCGGACAGGATGAACAGGTGGAACACGGGGGATTTTTAGTCGTCCTATAGTGACCCTATAAGAGGTCATTATACACTTGTCAAAACACACAGAATGCACAACACTAAAAAGCATCCCCTAATGTAAACTAGGGACTTCAGTTGACAATAAGGCATTGTTACGGGCACAGTGGTTGTAACAAACATAGCACACTAATGCCAGATGTTAGTAATGGGAAGGGGGGTTCAGGGAGAGAGGTATATGGGAAGTGTACTTTCCCCCAAGTTTTTCTGCAAATCTGAAACTGTGCCTGGGTGGCTCAGTCGGTTGAGTGACAGTCTTTGGCTCCGGTCGTGATCTCAGGGTCCTGGGATCCAGTCCTGGTTCAGGCTCTCTGCTCAGAGGGGAGTCTGCTTCTCCCTCTGCCCTCCCTCCTACCCCACTCTTTCTCTCGATCAAATAAATAAGTAAAATATTAAAAAAAAATAAAGTCTATGGATAAAGTGAAAAATAAAAGGAATGGAGACAACAGTGTAATTACTTCAAGCATCCACTTGCCTCTCTGGACCGCTAGGCCCATGCAAAAGCTAAAAACTCATGATTGCAAATGATAGAAAATGTAACACAGAAGGGCTGAAGACAAAAAGGACAAATAATTGGATCATGTAACAGGAGGCCAGGGATAGGGCTTCTTTGCCCCACCTTGACCACAGAGATCTCTAGATGTTCCCTTCACGCCTCTCTCCCACAGCACCCATCCTTCCCCTCCATGGCCATGGCCATGGACTTCATTGGTTCTTTCTGAGTCTCTGCAATGGCCTCCTGACTGCTTTCCCTGCCCCCCGGTTTCCCAGATGGGCCACCCTGCAGTTAGGATAACATTGGTTTCTAACATCTCTGCTTCCATTTTTGCCTTCCCCACTTTTGGGATCTAGTCCCCACTCACCTGTCCTGTCCCATCGCTTGCCCCTCCTCCCTCTCCTCTCTCCTTCCAAACTGCTCTTCAGGTACACACGATACCTAGTGGTTCCTAGAAAGTGGGGTTCCTAAGAGCTATGCACGACTGCTTCGAACACCTGGCACTCCATCCCCCCCTTCCCCTGGCAAAGGACTCATTGTTGGTGACTCAACTCAGAGATTATCCTCAGGAAGCTTTCCTGATGCCCCCAGGCTAGGTGAGTTGCTCCATGGAGTTTCTGTTTCATTTTTCCCTAGTATAGTCTTTATGGCATTATGCAATACTTCTCTTTTCTTTAGACAATGAACTTGAAGGAAAGGAACTCTGCCTTACCCACTGCAGTAGACCTAGCATGCTGCCCGGCCCGTGTTTCTCTGCCTGTTTGTTTCACAAGGACACACTGGGTTTGTCGCAGCAGAGATGGGAAGAAAGGACCTCTATCACCGACTCAGGGACCTTCTAAACACCCTGATATGGGAGTCTGGCCTGAGGGAAGAGCTCTGAAAGTGAGGATAGTGGAGATGGTGGGGAGATCCTTTTCACTGGAAAAATGATCAGTCTACTCCCCAAAGGCCCTCCTTTGACTGAGCAGTAGGGAAACCAACAAATCAACAAACCAGTTCTGCCTCTGCCCTGGGGGCTGTGTGATGTAATGGGGTTTGGAGTCAGATGGAAGCTAGCATCTTAGCTTCTCTGATCCTCAGTCCTCCACCTGTAAAACACAGATGATGATCATTGACCTGGCCAATTCCAACCAAGCCTGGTACTTATCAGTGCTCAGGATGTAACTGGTTCCTTCTCTATCTTCTACCTCGTACAACTGCAAGCCTGTTTCCTCCTGAGCCCTGGGCAAAGGATCCCAGGCCAAGGTGCCCAGTTCTGGCTGCTGTCTTGGCCCCAAGCACAGGTGCCCTCTTTCTTACTTCTCTGTTCTTTTGAGGCTCCTGACCCCACCAGCCCAGGGAGATCCCTGCTCCCCTGCCACGCCCCCTGCAGCTGCCACTTGCTGAGCCCTCCTGGCTGGATCACTGGGTCATGTGACCCGACACCTGTGGCCTTGCCCCTGCTCAGATTTCTGCCTGCTGACCCTGCCTGCCCACCAGGCCAGATTCTGGCCACATCTCTGACCACGGGGCTGAATTATAGGAACAGTGGTTCCATAGCCATCCCCAGGGTCTGGTCCTGGGAGCAAGTTAGGGTTCCACAACTTAGGGAAGTGCTGAGGATAGTCCTTCTCAGGGGTCAGCTTCCCCTCCCCTGCATCCTTCCTGAAACCAATCGCTTTCGGTACTCTGCCACATGGTATTGGTAGAAGGGCACAGCTGCTCTTGCCTTCTTGAAGGGCAATTTGGTAGACGTTAAAATTGAAAATTTTAGGGGCACCCGGGTGGCCCAGTCAGTGAAGCGTCTGCCTTCAGCTCACGTCATGATCCCAGCGTCCTGGGATTGAGCCCCATGTCCTCCATAGGGCTCTCTGCTCAGTGGGGAGCCTGCCTCTCTCTCTCCCTCTGCCTGCTGCTCTGCCTACTTGTACTCTCTCTGTGTCCAGTAAATAAAATCTTGGGGCACCTGGCTCAGTGGGTTAAAGCCTCTGCCTTCGGCTCAGGTCATGATCTTAGGGTCCTGGGATCGAGCCCTGCATCGGGCTCTCTGCTCAGCAGGGAACCTGCTTCCTTCTCTCTCTGCCTGCCTCTCTGCCTACTTGTGATCTGATCTCTCTGTGTCAAATAAATAAATAAAATCTTAAAAAATAAATAAATAAAATCTTTAAAACATTTAAAATTGTATCTGTATTATTTATTTATCTTTGCTTTAATGAATCATCCCATAACTTAGTGGCTTAACACAATAATTAATATTCATCATCTCACACGGTTTCTGAGGGGCAGGAATTCAGAGGCAGATTAGTGGGTGGTTCTAACTCAGGGTCTCTCATGAGGCTGCAAAACGTCAGTGGAAGCTGCAGTCATCTGAAGGCTCGCTTGGGGCTGGAGGATCCCTCCCAAGGTGGCTCTGGGGCGCCTGGGTGGCTCAGTGGGTTAAAGCCTCTGCCTTCGGCTCAGGTCATGATTTCAGGGTCCTGGGATCGAGCCCTGCATCGGGCTCTCTGCTCAGCAGGGAGCCTGCTTCCTCCTCTCTCTCTGCCTGCCTCTTTACCTACTTGCGATCTCTCTCTGTGTCAAATAAATACATAAAATCTTTTTTTAAAAATTAAAAAAATTTAATTCAAGGTGGCTTCATCGTACGGTTCCCAGGTTGATGCTGGCTGTTGGCCGGGGGACTCAGTCACTTGCCACATGAACCTCTACAAGGGGCTGTTCGAGTGTCCTCAAAACATGGCAGGTGGCCTCCCTCAAACAGCCGATACAAGAGAGCGGAGATAAGCCACATCGTCTTTTTAAACCTAGCTTCAGGAGCTCCTGGGAGGCTCAGTCAGGTGAGCAACTGCTTTCAGCTCAGGTCATGATCACAGAGTCCTGGGACTGAGCCCCACATTGGGCTCCCTGCTCTGCGGGGAGCCTGCTTCTCCCTCTGCCTGCAGCTCCCCTTGCTTGTGCTCTTTCTCTCTCTCTGTCAAACACATACATTAAAAAAAAAAAATCTAGCTTCGGAAGTCACACTCTGGTGCCTAGCTGGTTCAGTCAGTAGAGTGTGGAACTTTTTTTTTTTTAAAGATTTTATTTATTACTTTACTTGACAGAGAGATTGAGAGAGAGAGAGAGAGAGCACACAAGCTGGGGGAGAGGGAGAAGCAGGCTCCCTACTGAGCAGGGAGCCCCACATGGGACTCAATCCCAGGACCCTGGGATCATGACCTGAGCCAAAGGTAGATGCTTAACCAACGGAGCCACCCAGGCGTCCCAACAAGGGTGTATTTAGAGCGATACTCATTATTGCCTTGCTCGTCATAGCAAAACTACTGGAAACAATCAGGATGTCTATCAGCAGGGGATCGATTAAGTGTATTTATGGTACAGACATGTAAATGAACACAGGTAGGCAGTCATTTAAAAAATGTGGAGGACGCCAGGGCGTACTGTTTCTTGGAAAAAGGTTAGGGTCAGAGCAGCATGCATAGGGGTTTTGTTTTGTTTGTTTCACATGAGAATTACATCTTGGCTCTGCCCGTGCAGACTAAGGTGCATGAAGTCAGAGATCAAGTGGATTTGGAGCAACCATTGTATCCTCGGAACTTGGTGATGCTGAGAATGGAGAAGGACATCATACTTGTCTATGCATCCAACGCTTTGGGGGAAGCCATACCAGAAACTGTCAACAGTGGGTGACCTCAGTGGGGGAGAACTTGAGGGTCTTGACTAGGTCTTGGGGGGATTTAAATTTTTTTCTTTATATGTGTTTTCATGCTAAAGATGTAAAAACCATAAGCATGTATTGCTTTACTACTATTTATAACAGTTAATGAAAAAGAGAGGAGACTGTCTGGCCACCATGAAACTGAGAAGGGCAGTTTGTACATCCATGTGGGAACCCTCTGGGACAGCTGCAATGTGAAATCTTAAATATGCAAAAGATTCAGGAGAAAATGAAAAAAAAACATTTTGGGACACGTTGTGGGATCATTTATGTGTAAGGATACATTTATTATATTCCAAGATAGCTTTTTATGATTTAATTTTCTTGGTATACATCTGAAGGTTAGAAATGAGAGTAGAGTTTAAAATATGCAAGTACTTTTATAATAAAAAGTGTTTTCAAACATAAAAATGGATCTGTTTCCATAGTTATCATCTGAGCAGCCTTTCCCTGATGTTTGCTCAGCTCTCTGGCTCTGTATCTTCTCCCACTCTCTTACATGTATTTTCTCTTTGGTTTTCAGTTATGAACATAACAATTTTAGTTAGGGTCCCAGTCTGAGTGGCCCCTGCCCTCTTCACTAACAAATCCATCCTCTCTTTTCATCCACTTCCAAACTTCCACATCCTCCCTTCCCTATCTCCTACTCTCTCCTTTTTTTTTTTCTTAAGATTTTATTTATTTATTTGACACACAGAGAGATCAGGTCACAAGTAGGCAGAGAGGCAGGCAGAGAGAGAGGGGGAAGCAGGCTCCCTGCCGTGCAGGGAGCCCGATGCAGGACTCGGTCCCAGGACCCTGAGATCATGACCTGAGCCGAAGGCAGAGGCTTTAATCCACTGAGTCACCCAGGCACCCTCTCCTACTCTTTCCTAACATGCTGTTCTTCCTGCTCCATAGGCAATTCTAGTCACCATATTCAGTGGCTGTTTCCCCAACCTCAGACCCCTTGACCATCCTGCAGATTGGGCATTGCCAATCAATTTCTTCCCCCCTCTGTTCTGAGACTAGCTCCTTCTCCTAACCGGGTACGACCTGTAACTTTTCTCTGCCTACCAGCTGCGTGTTTTCCTCCCAAGAGCCTCTCTTAGCTCCATACTTTTCCTTTCTGCAATTGCTGGTTGTAGGTGATAACCCATGGTTTCAAAGATCTCTCTATGGATGACTCAGATCTGCAGCTCAGATCCCTGAAACTTCAGCTGGGACTCTTGCTGGAGGCAACTACATGGGCCTCTCCTCATAGTCTGGGCTTCTTCACCAGTGACCTCGGACGATTTGGATTGCTTATCTGACGCTCTTTGCTTCAGAAGAGACTGTTTTAGCAAACAAGGTGGAAGCTCTATCACCTTTATGGTCTAGCATTGGAAGTCACCTCCTTTCACTTTTGCCATGTTCTATCGGTTACCTGTAATGGTCCCAGGGGAGCGGAATTAGACTCCACCTCTAGAAAGGGTAGTGGTGGGCGCCTGGGTGGCTCAGTGGGTTAAAGCCTCTGCTTTCAGCTCAGGGCATGATCTCAGGGTCCTGGGATCGAGGCCCGCATCGGGTTCCCTGCTTGGCGGGGAGCCTGCTTCCTCCTCTCTCTCTCTCTGCCTGCCTCTCTGCCTACTTGTGATCTGATCTCTCTGTGTGTCAAATAAATAAATAAAATCTTAAAAAGAAAACAAAAACATTGCATCAAATTTAGAAAAAAAAAAAGAAAGGGTAGTGGCAAATTCTAGAGGAGTACGTTGGATGGACTATATTGGTGTTGCCATTTTTTAGAAAAATGCTATCTGTGGCAGTTGGGTCAACCAGTATTTGTTACATTCTAAACTTTTTTCTGGTTAAACTCCTTAACTCCATCCCCCCTCCCTACGTCCCACAATGATCTATTATTATTACCTTCTCTGTTTCTATCAATGATACAATAAGGGCGAAACTTTGTTATCCCTAACTAGAGTGGGTATCAGTCTACCGTTGTAACTTTAAAACCACTATTTAACGAAACATTGGAAAGACACAGTGAATACCGGAAGGGGAGGGCACCCTTCCTGAGAAGTAGATAATCAAGAATTGATTTGATTCTGTAGGTATTTACTTAGTATCGACTGTATGCCAGGACAATGTCAGCCATTGAGGATGTAAAGTCATCTACTCCCTCCTCCCCCCTTTCCTTCTTCCCTTAGATTTGGTTCTTGCTCTCTAGAAGCTTTTATTTTGGGGCTGAAAACATGGCTGAGGCGCGCTGAAAAACAGTTGCACAGTTTCTGATAAAGTTAAAAACACCACATAACCAACAATCCTATTCTGAGGTATTTACCCAAGTGAATTAGAAACCTATGTCCACACAAATACCTGCTTGTGAATATTTATAATGGCTTTATTAATAATCTCCCCAAACAGGAAACAACCCAGATGTCCCTCAGCAGGGGAATGGATAAGCAAATACACAGAATAAAATGCTACTCATGAAGAGAAGGAGAAGGAGAAGAAGGAGGAGGAGAGGAGATGGACAGAAAACTTAACAGAGCTTTAGGGGCCAAGAGTGGAGGTTAGCGCTGACGGTAAAGGGTTATTAATGGAACTCTAGTGGATGGTGGGACTATTTTGCACTTCAGTTTTACTGGTATTACACACACCTGTATGCATTTGTCAGAAGTTGCAGAACAGCCACTAAAAATGCTGAATTTTACTGAATATAAATTATACCTTAATTATATATATATTAATTATATCTCAAATAAATACATAAAATAATTATATCTCACATATATAAATTTTCTATATATAAAATAAAATAATAGGTTGCCTGGGTGGCTCAGTAGGTTAAAGCCTCTGCCTTCGGCTCAGGTCATGATCTCAGGGTCCTGGGATCGAGGCCCACATTGGGCTCCCTGCTCGGCAGGGAGCCTGCTTCCTCCTCTCTCTCTGCCTGCCTCTACCTACTTGTGATCTCTCTCTCTCTCTGTCAAATAAATAAATAAAATCTTTAAAAAAATAAAATAAAATAAAATAAAATAATACATATAAAATTACAGGCACTGGTGGCACAGCATCAGTGGTGCCATGACAAGCTGGTTGGGGACATCGGCTCAGTAATCAGTCAGCCTGGGCCAGAAAGTCCTGACTGGGATTTGGAGAAGGTAAGCACTTCTTCCAGGTGCCTGGTTGGGTTCCTTAGCGCTCCAAAGTGCCATCCCCAGGATTACAAGAAAGAATGAAAGTCAAGCCCTTAATGAGGTAGTTAACACATAACAAGTATTAGTATTGTTTTTTTTTTTTCTTAAAAATAACAGCTCAAGCGGCGAGGTCTGCGGTCTAAGGGAGGGGATTAAGAAAAGCTTCACAGAGGCAATAACATACGATTTATGCTTTTTTTTTTTTTTTTGACACAGAGAGAGAGATCACAAGTAGGCAGAGAGGCAGGCAGAGAGAGGAGGAAGCAGGCTCCCTGAGCTGAAGGCAGAGGCTTTAACCCACAGAGCCACCCAGGCACTCAACGATTTATGCTTTTAAAGATGAGCAGGAGTTATGCAGGTTGGCAGAAAGTGGGGTAGTGTTGGGAAAATCATCGTAACAAGAAGGAATAGCACATGCAAATGTTAAAGCAGAATGGCATATTTGAGGACCTTTATTTTTTAAAATATTTTATTTATTTGTTTGTTTAATTTATTAGAGAGAGAGAGAGCCCATGAGTGTGGGGGTGAGGGGAAGCAGACTCAATGCTGAGCACGGAGACTGATGGGGGCTCAATCCCATGACCTGAGCTGAAATCAAGGGTGGGATGCCTAGGGTGCCTGGGTGGCTCAGTCAGTTAAGTGTCTGCCTTCAGCTCAGGTCATGATTCCAGGGTCCTGGCATTGAGACCCACGTGGGGCTCCCTGCTCAGCAGGAAATCTGCTTCTCCCTCTCCCTTTGCCTCTCCCCCTGCTCATGTTCTTTCTCTCTCTCAAATAAATAAATAAATAAATAAAATCTAAAAAAAAAAAAGTGGGACGCCTAATGGACTGAGCCACCCAGGCACCCTTGAGGACCTTTAAATATGGGCATATCTGAAGCAGTAAGTTCAGGAGAAAAAAGGAAGGGGGAGGGGGTGATATGGGTCTAGAGTTCAGCAGAATGAGACTGTAAAGGGTCCATTTGAGATTCTGCATTTCTAACAAGCTTCCAAGTGATGCTAGTGCTACTGGTTCATTGACCACATTTTAAGCATCAAGGACATAAAGATCAAGGGAATAAAGTACTGCAGAAAAAAGGGAGTGGTCAATCACGTTGAAGATGGGAAAGCACTAAGCCAAGATCGGGACTGAAAAACTCCAGTTATCAACTTGTAGGTTGAGGTATCTAAGAGTGTGGAAATTGGGTGAATATAAACAACTCTTTTTTGTGGTTTGGCTTTGAAAGGGAACAGAGAGGTAGGGAGGTGGTTGGAGGGGGAATTGTAGTTTTTATTATTAACTTTCAAGATGGAAGACATTCGAATATTTTATTTTTTACTTTTTATAGTAAGCTCTATGTCCAACATGAAGCTTGAATTCACAAGCCCGAGATCAAGAGTTGCATGCTTTACCAACTGAGGCAGCTAGGTGCCCCAACTTTTTAGTATTTTAAAAAACTGTTGAGGGGCGCCTGGGTGGCTCAGTTAAGCGAGGGACTCTTGATCTCAGCTCAGGTCTTAATCTGAGGATCATGAGTTCGATCCCCTCCTTGGATTCCACACTGGGTGTGGAGCCTACTTTAAAAAAAAAAAGCTGTTGAGAAGGATCCTGTAAAAAAGGAAGAGGGTTGGATATATGAGGAAGAATGGGATGAACTGAGAAGGGTTGAGTTGTCAGATATAGAAATAAAAATATAGGATGCCCAGTTGAATCCGAATTTCGGAAAAACAACGAATAACTTTGCAGTGTAAATATGTCCCCAATATTTCTGGGTGTCTTGTATCTTATCTGGCAGCCCTCAGAAGTGAGATTTTTAGGCGAAAGGGTTATAGCCCCTAGTACGGTACCAGAAGGGGGTTGGGGCTGTACAGTCCGTCTCAGCTGCCGTATTTCAAGACTCTAGAATGAGCTCCCAGTTCTACCAGGACCATTAACAAGTCGAGACACTGCTTTGAATTTCAGCTCTTGCCGTTTCCTCCTTTTCTCTAGGATGGCAAACCGGCAGGAAAATGCTGCGTGAAGAGCTGTGGAAAAGTTCTAGTGTTGAAAGTCAGTTCGTACATGATGAAGAGCTTTTTGAACTGCGAACGGGCTCTGGATTGGGTGCACAGGACGGTGAGTCACAGGGTGTCTGGCCGGAGTCCAACTCTGGACACCAACTCTACTCAACTCAAGGGCAGGCAGGGAGCCCCGTCCCAGGGAGCCGCAGGCGCCTGCGCCCTCCCGCGGCCCCGCCCTCCCCCAGCCTGGCATCCGGGGCTCGGGCAGGGGCGTGTCCGGGGAATAGGGGCGGGAGGCAGCGGAAAGGAAGGATGTCGTGGGAGGCTGGATAAGCGGGTAGGGAGGCGAGGCGGGGCGGGGGCGGAGCAAGGGGCGTGACGGAACGGGCGCGCTGTCACGTGACGTGCGTGGCGACGTGTCGGCCATCTTGTGTTGTTGAGGCTGAGGACTGACTTGGGTGCTGAGAGACTCCCTGTCCCGGACCGCAGGTAACCAGCGACTCCGTCTCACTCCCCTGCCCGGCTCCGCTCCGTGCCCCGACTCCGCCGTCTCCCGCCACCCCACATGGAGCCGCCAGGGCCTCCCGCCCGCGCTCGCGTCCTCGCCGCTCCGGCCCGACCCGGCCCAGCCGCATGGACACCCACAGGCCGCCCCGGCAGCGGCCGTGGCCGGCTCGGGCGTCAGGCGAGGGGACAGGTCAGGTGCGGGGCCGGAGGGAGCCTCCTCCCCGGCGGGGGACACGCCGGGCCCGGGCGCGTCTCGGCCGCCGAGCCGGAGAGCCCCCTCCCCCGGGGCCCGTTGGCATCGCGGGGGGAGTCGAGGAAGGGAAGAGGGTGGTGGGGTGGGCAGTGTCAGGCCGATTCGCTCAGGGCCAGAGGGTTTGCCTTCTGCCCCCTGCTTCCCCGGCCGCCCCCCGCCCAGCCTGGGGGTGCCCGGGGTAACAGCTGCTTCGGCCAGACAGCTGCTTCTGCCGGCCCTCCTCCCCACACCTGGCCTCCTCCGGGAGGTGCGCCTTTGCCTTCCTCAGCGAGCATCTGCACTGGGGAGACTCCTTCCGTGGCGAAAGGACTGGGTCTGGACCAGGCCTGAGGCAAGGTGGAGTCATGATCTGAACCTGGGACCGAGGTTGGGAGAGTCAAGCCCGAGGCAGCTTTGGGACCCGAACATTCACGTCAGGTTGAAATGGGCATTAGTCTTTACGTGTCAGCAGTTTCCCACGAAGCACTTTGAATACTTCAGTTTTGTGACTGAGACATACATCAGATTTATGTTTTCGACCACAGAAGGGTGTATGAAAGCAGCAGCTTATATGATCGTGTTTGGGAAGCAGTAACGTTGATTTGCCTTTCTGTAGCCCTGTGATTTGTTTTTTCCTTTCCCTTAAAGTCAGAGCACTTAGGCACACCTAGTTTCTCTGTCAGGAAGGTAAGTATTCCAATTAAACTTAGAAGACATCGAGGACGGGGTCAAAAGCTGTGAACAGTTTCTTATCCAGTGTTGCATATCTTGAATTATCGGTAGTTTGGATTCCCAGTATCGTGTGCAGGGAAGATATTCTCTCCCGTAGCATTTCCTTTTTAGAATCTAATGACTTCTTAGATTTAAAACAATTTTCTCTTTTCAGTCGTTTTTGTACATTAACTTAAGTCCATCTAATATTTGCAGTTCTAGCGTTACAGAGTTTGTCCATTTTGGTTCAAGCATAAATGTGTTCTCTCATTCATTGATGATTTTGTGTGTTTTACCAATTAGTGTACCAGATTTTGGAGTGCTCAAACTGGATAGAATGTGTACTTTTCTGTTCTGTCAGATGTTGACATCAGTAGAGGACACCAGGAAAAAAATTTAGAAGTTGCGGGTATCTGGAAAAATGTCACACGGTTCTTCCTTTACATTTAACACCAAGGAGATGGTACACTGGTGTTGGTAGTGATTTATTTGGAAAGAAACGGTTTTACACCTTTTCTGTACTTGACAGAACATTTTAGAGTTTTGAGGCTGAGGATGCAGAAGGGACTATGTACTTCCATTCATTCATTCATTCATTCATTTATGCATTCATTTATGTGACAACTGTTGAGACTACTAACACTGTTGGGTGCTGGGAGCAAAACCCAAAAATTCCAAAAGACCAAAAATTCCTTTCTTAGTGGAACTCATTTCTACACAAATAAATAAAAGCTCAGGTAAAATACATAGTGTTGTGGTAAATGATGTGGGGGAAAAATGAGGCAGGGAGATAGGATGATAGGGATTTGGGGGTTATTTTTTGGGCGAGGGTGGGGTTGTTAACTTCAAGTAGAGTGCTTTGGGAAGGCCGCATAGAGAAGCTTATGTTTGAGGAAGGACCTGACACCGACCGGTAAAGGAGCAATTCCTGTAGCTATATGGAGAAGGAATGCTGCAGGCTAGGAAAGCTAGGGCAAAGATACTGAGGCAAAAACTGAAGTGGGAGCAGGTCAGGTGCTGGGAAAACATGGAGGCTGGCTTGGCCAGAGAGGCACAAATGAGAGGGAGGCTAGTAGAACATGTGTACCCTAATTATTGGTACAAAGATGAGAGGGGTTATTCAGTGACTTAGAAATTTTTTCCACACCTCTTGTGACTATTAGAAAGGGAGGTCAGATTCTGGAGATGTGGGCCAGTGTGCCCAGATCCTCTTCCCTCTGTGTGACACACTCTCCACCCCAGTTTTGAAAAATTCAGGCTGCTCTTATAGCATATCTCAGGAAATTGTCATGAAATATCTTTCTTAAACGTTTTTAAATGAGGTGGATGATAAACTGCCTAAAAGAATTGTTTTCAAAGAAGGGGATCTTTGGAGTACTTCTGAATATTTGAAAACGTAGGGAAATTAATTTGCTTTGAAGTTTAGACACATCATTAGGAAATATAACCTGGAAGAATGATGGAATCAGCATATTAATTTACATTGTTCTTAACCTGATTAGTAGGAATTGAGAATTTCTCTTAATTCTGTTCTGTCCAGCCTAGTTTTAAATTTCTCAGGGTCTCTTCCACTAATTTGTTTGTATGTCTTTTATAACATTTTACATGTGTAGAACTTTTTGTGCTGAGTTATTTATTTCTCCACTTTAACTTTTCAGACTGTTCTTCAATTCTTAGATACCTAATGGGCTTCTTTTCTTTGGAAAAAAAATTTTTTTTCTGATTCCCCTCCAGCTTATCTCCATATGCTTATTACTGTGCTTTCAAAAATGTTTTCTTTCATTTTAATTCACCTGAGGAATTTAATATCTTGGTTTTGAAATGCTTTTGCTGGTGAGTCAAGTTGCATATATGAAAAAATAATTTGTCATAGCTTGCTTGAAACTCATGAGAAGAGAGGAATTACAACTTCAGGGTGCAAGTGGAGCTCCTTGTCTAAAAGGAGACATAGCAGTGATAGGGATGAAGTGGTATTTTAACGAATTGCCTTTTCCCTTCTTATTCCTTTGCTGAATTTTTGAAATGAGATTTCCGTATTTTGTCTTTGATGTTGTATCAGCTCATTCGTTCTCATGACTCTGCATTTTAATACTCTTACATGTTTTTTGTATGTGTGTATGTGTGTTGACTTTCACATTGGAAGATGACACTACTGATAGTGATTGTTGTCTGGGTGGAAAGATTATTCCTGTCCCTTTTGCCCTTGCCATTCTAAAATATCTTTGATTTGTGCAATTTTCAAAGACTGACTTCATTTGTAGTTTTCCATTATCTCCTGCTGATTAAATTTTCAGTACTTTATGTTTTATTCTATTTCTTATAGATTGTAGTGGGACCAGTCTCATTAGGTTGAATCTACAGCCTATGTTGGTGTTAATCCGGGTATCTTAGAGGCAAGTTAAATGTCCATTTTCCTTCAGCAGTTTGAATTGCCTTAACATTATTTGGTCATCGTTGTAATATTCTGAACCCGAACCTAAACCTTTTTTCCCCCTTTTAAACCTCCTAGGATTTTATGGTAATAAAGTTTTAGGATTTTTATTCATTTTTAATGTACTGAAAAGTTACATATTTTTAAATATGTAAGTAGATTTTCACTCCATAGGCAAGCTTACTTATAGAGCCCTAATATTTCTTGACCTGATTAGCATGTTTTCATTTTTTTATGCTCTCAGGTGACTGAGAAACATAGATTAATTTTACAGGGATACAGATTGATACCTTTGTTGAATTGCCCATGCGTGTGTGTGTGCATGTGTGTGTGTGTATTTATATTTATTTATTTATATATAGATATTTTTAAGCTCTGTGCCCAACTTGGGGCTTGAACTCACAACCCCAAGATCAAGAGTCGTGTGTTCTACCAACTGAGCCAGCCAGGTACCCTGAATTGCTCATAATTTTTTGTATGACGTTGAGGGAGGAGATGGGGGAGGTTTGAAAAACCTCCCTTAAGTGGCCACAATTAAGTTTATAAAAATATTTTCAATCTATTATATACCTACCTACTTCAAGTAATTAAAGTACACAATACTATATTTTCTTGTTAACCACGGAGTTTCATTAACTACAAAGAACTTGAACTTAGTTTATACTTGTAATAGGGGATACTCTAGAGCTTGTTCTCTTGAATTAGGCCTTCCCAGAGAAGACTTTATTACCTAGTTCTTAACTTTTTTCCTTCTGCCTGCCCTTATAAAAGTAGACTTAAGTGCATAAAGTTGATTGACCCTTTGGACATTATAACATGGCTACTTTTTTGCAAAATTAAATCAACGTGGCTTACATTGCTTTTTTGCTGTTAATAAAATTATCGACTTTAATTTGTAATTATTGTTTTTTGACTTACAGCAGCATTCAAAGCATTATTTGATTTTAACTGAGAAACCACTTGAAGGGACTGTTTCAGTCCACTCCTTGTCACTTGAAATATCACCATCCTGTGGATTTTTAAGATGCTGTCTCAGTAGAGCCTTAAAAGAGGTTGCGATTTTGCATCTGAAAGCACACCTGGAGCTTTCCTCCTTGGGCATTTTGGAGTGATTATATTTCTTGGGGGCACCGATTATTTGCATAGGATACATCCTGTATTACTGTGTTGCTGGCCATCATTTTTCTATCAGGTATGCTTAAGTAATACCAAATCCCTGTAATTTGGTTTTGAATGAAAACCCCAAGTTATCACTTTCCTAAACCCTGTATTTCCTTAACCCTCATTTGTTAGCTTCATCCGAATCACTTAGAACTTCTTTTGAAAACATATATTTTTTAGTCCCACTCCAGAGCTACCGAGAGAGACTCTCTAAAAATGTTAGGAAAGTGGAAGTTAGTTCATAAGCACACAACGTGATTCTAATATTATAACCAGGTTTGGAACCTTTCCTGTTAAAACTATTCATGATAAGAAATTATGTTTTTAAAGTTTCCTAAGAGATTGATTCTTGGGTCAATTATTTTAATACTTTTGTTATTTACAGTGTTAAAAGGACCTGAACAAAATCTGCTCACACTTCCTGCTGTGAACCAGCAGAACTTTTGAACAGGTGAGTGTTGAAGGGAAGCACAGAGCTGAGGGCTTACGCAAACATTATTTTTCTATTTAAGGTTTCAGGGGTTTTTGTCCTATTTTTTTTTTCCTGAGGTTATAGATAATGATAGAAACAACTTCTCAGGTACTGCTTAGATTTCTTATGAACCATAAGGACAATCCTGCCCTTTCTGCATTGATCCTGGTATGGAATTTGTGTCTTAAACTGTTGTAATGATTTTCTGATGGTGTGCAACAGGAAAAGGAATGCTTTGGGGTCAGGAGTAAGGAGGTATCTTAAAGAACCCTAGGGCTGTTGGCTTTCATGAAGGACACGAACCAGAAACTGGAAAACATTCAGGAGCCAAGACAGTCCAGATAGCACTTACCTCCCTGCTGGCTAGTCAGTGTCCCCTCTTGTCTCTTTTTAGCCTGCTTTGATTGTCTTTTCACAAGCTGGCCTTTTTCTGCTTTAACACATGGGAAGAAAATCACCACTTTATTCCTGGAACCACATGTGAACTCAGGCTCTAGTGCCTCTAGCCAGCTGGTTACTAGCTCATTGTCTATGTTTCAAATTCCTGGGAGAGAAAATTTGATTGGTTGAAGTTTGTTCAATTCTCTGTCATTGGTCCAATTAGTATGGCCACAGGGTTGGAGTCTAGAAATACAAATGTAGTTGAATGATCCCACTTCTAAGAGTGGGTGCAGGTCTCAGAGAAGGTGTAGTGTTGGCTGTTCTAGGCAGAAACCCACAGAACCTTCTGGATGTTTTTCCTTTCCTAGAAAAATTTCCTGTATAGGTTGGCAGTTTCAGTTTATATGTCCTGAAGAGTTAAAATATATGCTTATCTTTTGGTCAGTGAGACCTAGTAGGTCTCACCGAGCATTCTTGCTTGAACTTCCTAGTGCAACTATTTTAACAAATGTTCTTGATTTAGGGAGTTCAGAGGAGTTTTTGCGATAAAGGTTTTTAGCAAATGAACATAAACAAGTGAGAGGCTTGGTTTGTGGAAATAAAAATTCATTGGTTATTTTTCATTGATCGCTTTTACAAATTTTAATTTCTGGGTACTTTTTATAGTATTAAGCACCCTTGAGTATTAGGAAGCCATGGAGTGTTTGAAGTGTGGGACTGACTGACTTTCTCTTTCTCTCCCTTCCTTCCTTTCTTTCTCTTCTTTCTTTCGATTCCATTTCTTTACTTGAGAGAAAGAGCACAAGCAGGGGGAGCAGCAGAGGGAGAGGGAGGAGCAGACTCCCAGCGGAGCAGGGAGCCCGATGTGGGGCTTGATCCCAGGACCCTGGGATCATGACCTGAGTTGAAGGCATACGCCCAACCGACTGAGCAACTCAGGTTCCCAAGGGTGGGGCTTCCTAATATGAACATATATTCACATTATTTGAATTACAGCGGGGATTTTTCACTGTTGAGAAAGAGTCGGTGAGATATAGTATAAACTTTTATATTGACATGTTTTTGTATTCTAGAATTACTAGGTAATACCGAAGCAAGCTTTTTTTATTTTTTATTTTTTATTTTTTTTATTTATTTAAAAAAAATTTTTTTTAAAGATCCCATTTATTCATTTGACACAGAGAGAGAGATTACAAGTAGTCAGGCAGGCAGAGAGAGAGGAGAGAGGAGGAAGCAGGCTCCCTGCTGAGCAAAGAGCCCGATGTTGGCCTGGATCCCAGGACCCTGGGATCATGACCTGAGCCGAAGGCAGCGGCTTTAACCCACTGAGCCACCCAGGCGCCTGAAGCAAGCTTTTTTTAAATGGGGCATTTCGAAGCCCTGGTTATTTTATTTTTTAAAGATTTTTTATTTATTTGAGAGCAAGAGAGAATGAGAGCCAGCATGAGGAGGGAAGGTCAGAGGGAGAAGCAGACCCCTGCTGAGCAGGAAGCCCTGTTCGGGACTTGATCCTGGGATCATGACTTGAGCTGAAGGCAGTCAGTCGCTCAACCAACTGAGCCACCCAGGTGCCCAGCCCTGTTTATTTTTGTTTGTAGCTTGTATGTACTTGATGATACCTAGTTAATTTTTAACAACTTAAATCTTGTTGGTATATTGGTATATTGAGATTTTTGATGGAAAGCTTAGGGATTACTAATAAAAGTTGGTATTGTAGAGTATGTATCCAATGACAGGCCCTACCTGTGACTTCCTATGATACTTTTTTTCAGCCAGGGTTTCTTTAGCAGATTGCAGCTGAATTCATTTTTAAGGTAGAATAGCCTTCTCTTATATTGTATGTTTTCTTTAATCTGGATTTTCTGAAAAGGTATATTCAGGCTTATTGAGCTAAGGCTTTGTGAGGTTTAAAAAGATTTCCACACAATCTGTGTACAACTTCCACAGGCTCTGGGGATCCCTCTCTGGAAAACATTGGCTTGTGATGAGATTATCAAATGATATGGTAATGTTTGTGGCATTGTAATTTTTCCTAGAATAGTTTACCGGGTGCTAGTTTTGTTCTTCTTTCACCAAAAGGGGAAAAACTAGAAATGTTTACATATTGTTCAGAAGCTATGGGGAGAATGACAGTTATAGCTTTTCTTCTTATAGTGATACTGTGGCCAGTATGTTCTTTGGGAACAAAGCTCCGTTTATTCAAGTTGTCCTGGGCCTGGAGGAAGTCTTGGGGTACTCTGGTCTCTTCCGTATTGGTTCTTTGGTTGCAGTTAGACAGGAATTGGCAGAGGTACTGTCCCCGTACTTTTTAATTGGTAAATCATGGCTCAGGCCTTAAAGACATGGTCACATCCAGGGGCTCTCATGATTAGCTCCTGGAGAATTGAGGTGATACCTCCAAATCATAGTCAATTGAGGGACTGGATCGGAAGCCATCCTGTAAGATCAGTGGGTGAGAGAGCCTTAATTTATGTTTTGCAATCTGACACTATTCTTTAGTCTTTTAAACTATTTCTACCATTTTTTTTTTTAAGATTTTATTTATTTGACCGAAAGAGAGACAGAGAGCCGGTACAAGCAGGGGGAGTGGCAGGCAGAAGGAGAAGCTGGCTCCCTACTGAGGAGGAAGCCCTATTATACAGGACTCAATCCCAGAACCCTGGGACCATGACCTGAGCTGGAGGCAGACGCTTAATGGACTGAGCCAACCAGGGGCCACACCATTGTTAATGAAGTTTCTGATAGTGTTTTCGGAGAATCTATTCTCTTCCCTACCCAGAGGGCTTCCTATATTGCTTAATTGAGTGATGCAGAGGGATAGAAGTTGAAGGATAGTGGAACAGAGTGGGAGATTGGGAAAAGGAGAAAAAGTGTCACAAAATGGATTCCTCTGAAACTTGCAAGGAAATGGAGGAAAAAGGAAAAGGTAATCAAGCAGTATTGAACACTGTATCATTACATAATTAAAAGTTTGTGGCCTTTTAAAGCAGTGAAATGGGAACGACTGGGTGGCTCAGTTATTAAGCTTCTGCCTTCCGCTCAGGTCATGATCCCAGGCGCCAGGGATCAACCCCACATTGGGCTCCCTGCTCAGCGGGAAGCCTGCTTCTCCCTCTCCTACTCCCCTTGCTTGTGTTCCCTTTCTTGCTGTCTCTCTGTCAAATAAATAAAATCTTAAAAAAAAAAAAAGCATTGAAATGTAGGTTTAATTTTCTGTTGTTACTTGTAACTTTAGGTAAATAAGTTAACCTCTTGTAGCCTTATTTCCCTTACCTGTGAAGTATATTCCATATACTTATTAATTATGAGAATTAAAAATCTAAAATGTCCTGTGTAATGCCTGGCACCCAGTAAATGGGCTCTCAATAGATGGTAGCTTCTGTGATTGTTATGGCTATGTAAATAGGTACATTTTGATTATAAAATTTCATCTTTATAATCTGAATAGAGATATCAGTGCGTTTCCTTTGTAAGTCTTTTTTGTTTTGTTCTCAAGCCAACAAATATTTGAATAGCTGCTTTGTGATGAGTCCTGGGCTCGCCATAGTGGTGAGCAAAACATACAAGCACCTATCTTCATGGGGCTTATAGCCCAGTGGCAGAGTCAATCAAAAAATCACTTAAGTAAATTCAAAATATGAAAAGTCTCTCTGTCCTTGGAAAAGATACCTTTTTAAGACCTAGATACTTTTTAAGTAAGTGTCACATTTTGAATCTTGGTGTTCTTGTCAGTGATATTTTATGCCCCTTGATAATGCTTTCCAGGGTATGTATGTTCCAAGTTAATTTATGTATTTCTTTTGTCTTTTTTTTTTTTTTCTCTGAGATAGGCATTCTCAACTTTTTGATCTTAGGTCTTCTTTATCCTTTTAAAAGGTAGAGGACCCCAAAGAGCTTTTTTTTTTTTTTTTTTTTTTAAGATTTTATTTATTTGTCAGAGAAAGAGAGACCACAAGCAGGCAGAGCAGCAGGCAGAGTCAGAGAGGGAAGCAGGCTCCCTGCTGAGCCAGGAGTCTGATTCGGGACTCAATCCCAGGACTCTGGGATCATGACCTGAGCCGAAGGCAGCTGCTTAACCAACTGAGCCACCCAGGCATCTGCTCCAAAGAGCTTTTGACTTTAGTTCTGTGTGTCTGTATTATATTGAAAAATTTAAAATGATTTCTTCATTAAAAAAATGATAATCTCATTACATATTAACATAAATATATTTTTAATGAAAAACACCCATTTTCTAAAATATTTTTAAATTTGGTGAAAGGAGTGTCATCATTTTACAGACTTTTCGCGAAATGCTTTTATGTCTTTATGGAAGGCAGCTGAATTCTCATATCTGCTTCTGTATTCAATCAGTTGCTGTTTATTACTTTGGTTGAAGTATAGGAAGGACATTCATCCTCACAGAAATATGTGTGTAGTTGGAAAAGGGAGGAATATTTTAGGAGCTTTTCCAGTAATTGCAGATATTCTTTGTACACCAAAATTCGACAAGTAGCAAGGTTTTTTTTTTAAGATTTTATTTTAATTTATTTATTTGTGAGAGAAAGAGCATGAGAGGGGAATGGTCAGAGAGAGAAGCAGGCTCCTTGCTGAGCAGGGAGCCCTATGCGGGACTCTGTCCTGGGACTCTATGATCATGACCTGAGCCGAAGGCAGTTGCCCAACCAACTGAGCCACCCAGGTGCCCCGACGAGTAGTAGTTTTTAAAGGTTAGTGTTTTCTTTTTGTTTTTTTTTTTTTAAGATTTTATTTATTTATTTGACACAGAGAGAGAGATTACAAGTAGGCAGAGAGGCAGGCAGAGAGACAGGGAGAGGAGGAAGCAGGCTCCCTGCTGAGCAGAGAGCCCGATGCGGGCCTCGATCCCAGGATGCTGAGATCATGACCTGAGCCGAAAGCAGAGGCTTTAACCCACTGAGCCACCCAGGCGCCAAAAAGGTTAGTTTTAACATGAAATTTGAATTATATCAATGCACCTTTTATGTTTCGTTACATTAAAATCCATTGGTCTATCTCCCACCTTAAACGAATATTTTATATAACACAGTATCAAAAAATGCATTCATATAAATCATTACCCATCAGGAAAGCCTTTAATTATTGGGAAAGACTTAAGTACTGGAAAACCCATAAAACTTATGGTGGTGAATAGTTTTCCAAAATTCTAATTTTACTTGAAAGCTCAAATTTTATTATTGGCAACAAATACAATTGTTTTTGTTTTTTGTTTTGTTTTTGAAGTGATAGTGTCAGTTCATTCATTTTTGAAAAAATATCTGCTAAATACCCGGGTCTGGTGTCATTTAACTCTTTGCTTTGCATGATCAGTGCAGTGCCAACACTGAAAATTGCAAATAATATCTTAGTATCGTTATAATAATAGTTTTGACATCATGGATACCTTGAAAGAGTTTCAGAAGACCTTACTTTGAATTGCTACTCTTGGGAATGGGACAGTTTTCAATGTTCTATTTACGTATGATACACAGGGTTTATTGTTTTGTTTTTGTTTTTGTCTTTTAAAGCATTAGAAAAATAAGTAATGGTTTGAAATAGAAACTGGAATAAACATATCATTGAGGTTTTTTTTAGATTTCAGTGAGGGTTTTTAGTGCTGAATAGATATGGATTTGTTCGTAAGTTGTGATTAGTTATAAAATAGTTGTCTTTAATAGTCCTGTAAAATCAATCTTCTGTGTCAGTGCTGTCTTAACAACTTTCTGCTATGATGGCAATGTTCTGTAAATCTGTACCATCAGATACGTGTAGCCATTAGCTGCTTATGATTGTTGAGCACCTGAAATGTGGTGTGATTGAAGAACAAATTGCATTTTTTAAGTCCAAAAAACTCTGAGTTATTACAACTCAAATTCCTTTATTTTTATAGTAGTCTTTTTTTTTAAATGGCAGTCTTTATTTTTAAGTATTTAGGGATGTCTGGGTGGCTCAGTTTGACTCAGGTCATGATCCCAGGGTCCTGGGATCGAGTCCCACATCAGATTCCTTAGCCTGCTTCTCCCTTTCCTTCTGTCCTTCCCCCTTGCCTGTCCCCCACCACTCTCTCTTTCTGACAAATAAATAAAATCTTTAAAAAAATTATTTTTTTTGAGAGAGAGGGAGAGAGTGTGAGGAAGGGCAGAGGGAGGAGAGAGAGAATCCCAAGCAGGCTCCACCTTGGGGGAGTTGGGTGGGGATCCAACCCAAAATTTGATCCCACAACCCCAAGATCACCACCTGAGCTAAAATAATCCAAGATTTGGTGCTCATTCAACTGAGCCACCCAGGCTCCCCTAGTGGTCTTTATTTTTAAGAACAGTTTTAGATTTACAAAGAAACTGAGTAGTACAGAGATCTCCCATATATATCACACCCAGTTTCTCCTATTATTAACATTTCATATTACTGTGGTATATTTGTTGTAATTAATGAATCTGTAATGCTACATCATTATTAGCTGAAGTCCATAGTTTATTCAGACTTCCTTTGTTTTATTTAGTGTGTTTTTCTGTTGTAGGATCCATCTAGGATATTGCATTACATTTAGTCATATATTCATAGGGTCCTCTTGGCTCTGAAAATTTCTCAGCTTTCCCTGTTTTTAACAGTCTTGACAGTTTTGAGGCGTTACTGGTTAAGTGTGTTTGTAGAATGCCTCTCTGTTGGAATTTAGGTGTTTTTCTCATGATTAGAGTGGGGTTAAGGATTTTGGGGAAGAAGACCACAGAAATAAAGTGCCATTTTCATTATGTCATTTTAAGGGCACGTACTATCAGTGTGATTTATCACTGTTAATGTTACCTTGATGTATGGTTGACTTTGATTCCTTGTCAGGTTTGTCCACTATAAAGTCACTCTTTCCTCTCCCCCTTGAGGACCTGAATTAAATTTTATTAATTTTACTTCATATAGCCACATGTGCCTAAAGGGTGCTATATAAGATAGCACAGTTTTAGGCAGTGTTCCTCAGTTTTAAATTTTATCCAGAACTTTATTTTAATCAATTTAAAGAAAGATGATTTAATGTAAAAGAAATATAAAATGTTGGTCTTGGAATGTATTACTCTTTGAGGGAGGCAGTCTATTTTTAATAAGCTTAGTCTTTTTTTTAAATTTACCTTTTTTTGGAAGTATAATTTACATAGAATAAAATGCCTTCATTTTAAATACACTCATATTAAATGTACATTTTGATGAGTTTTGATAAATGTATATACCTGTGTAACCATTACCACAATTAAGATACATAACATTTTTTTTCATAACATTTTTATCACCTGTAGAAGTTTCCTTCTACTTTTTGGGTTTCATTTTCCCTCACCCACTGCTGAATCTGTTTTCTGTGACTGTAGATTAATTTTGCTTTTCTAGGATTTTACATAAATGGAATTATTCAGTATGTATTCTTTTTGGGTCTGGCTTCTTTTGCTTAGCATAATGTTGGATTCATTCATGTTGCTGCATGTATCAGTAACTAGCTTTTTATTGCTGAGGATATTGGGTGTGACTACTATAGTATTTGTTTATCCATTCATCTTTGGATAAACAGTTGAGTTGTTTTTGCTGTTAGGAATAACGCTGACCTTAGTTTCATGGCATGGGTAGTGATTGAAATTGTGCTGGATTACAGTGCTTATCACAACACTGTGTATTAGGAATTTAAATTTCTTTTAGGGTGAGGAGAAAAGCCAGCAGAACATCTATAGTTTTTTTTGAAGATGTGCTATAAAAAGGGTAATTAAGAGAAATAAATAATATTTTGCAAGGTTTCATATATAATGTGTGGTCCAGATAGATGTAGATAATTCTTTTGATTTTTGATGACTTCCTGGGAAAAAAGTTCTTTGTTCCTTTTCCTAGGGTTAACTGTATAGTAATAAAATGAATAACTGAGGTCTAATTTTGCTTCATGAAGTTTTGTCATCAGTAAGTGTGTTTATACATCAGTAAATGTATATATTTAAAATTATTCAAAAATGTTTGCATGTTGGGGTACCTGGGTGGCTCAGTTAGTTAAGCATTTGACCTCAGCTCAGGTTATGATCTTGGGGACCTGGAATCAGGCCAGACTTTGGGCTCTGTGTTTAGTAGGGAGTCTGCTTGTCCCTCTCCCTCTCCCCCTGCTTGTGCTTTCTCTCTCTCTCTCTCTCTCTTTCTCAAATAACTAAATAAAATCTTTTTTTTTTTTTTACTAAATAAAATCTTAAAAAAAAAATGTTTGCATGTTAGGGCACCTGGCTGGCTCAATCAGTAGAGCATTTGACTCTTGATCTTAGGGTTGTGAGTTCAAGCCCAGGTTGGGCATGGAGCCCACTTAACAAAAAAATTTGCATGTTTAAAAATGAAAATCAGATGGGTGCAAAAGGAAAAGGTGTTTTCTGCTATAATAGTTGGGAGGAGAGGTTCCTTTTATTTTTGTACCTTCAAATTTTTTTTAAGTTGTTTTTTTTAGTAATCTCTACACTCAACGTGATCCTTGAATTCACAACCCTGAGATCAAGAGTTGCATACTTCACTGACTGAGCCCGTAAGGTACGGCCTTAAAATTTTTTTTTTAAACTGAGTTAATGTTCAAAAAAACACTAACTTTTGGGGCACCTGGGTGGCTCAGTTGGTTAAGCTGCTGCCTTTGGCTCATGATCCCTGGGTCCTGGGGTTGAGCCCCATGTCGGGCTTTCTGCTCGGGGGCCCTGCTTCTCCCTCTCCTTCTCTCTCAAATAAATTAAAAAAAAATCTTTAAAACAATTAACTTTTTAAAAAATTTTTAAAAAAGATTTTATTTACTTTTTTGAGAGAGAAAGAACGCATGTATGAGCACAAAGAGGGGTAGGACACGGGGTGAGGGGAGGGCTCCATCCCAGCACCCTGGGATCGTGCATGACCTGAGCTACATGCCTTCAATGTTGTTTTCTGTTTTTCTTTTTAAGATTTTATTTATTTGAGAGAGGGAGCACATGTGCAGGTGCACGCCCAAGTGGTGGGGAGGGGTAGAGGGAGTGGACGAAGCAGACTCCCCACTGAGCAGGGAGCCCAGGGTGGTGCTCAATCCCAGGACCCTGCAGTTGCCACCTGAGCCGGAGGCAGACACTTAACCAACTGAGCCACGCAGGTTCCCCTTCAATGTTATTTTCTAAGAATAAGAATATTTTCCTATATAATCACAATAAAATTTCAGTCATAATTAACATTGATATAGTACTATTACCTAACCCATAGCTCTTATTCAAATTACTACAGTTGTCTCTTTAATGTTTGTTATAGCATGATTTTTGTTGTTTCAAGTTGAAATTAAGAATCATTCAGGCACCTGGTCTTTATATCTCTAAGTCTCCCTTAATCTGGGATGATTCTTCAGTTTGTTTTGTTTTGTTTTTGACTTATGACATTGATATTTTTGGAGAGTATAGTTATTATTATTTTTTTTAATATTTATTTATTTCACAGAGGGAGAGAGATCACAAGGAGGCAGAGAGGCAGGCAGAGAGAGAGAGGGGGAAGCAGGCTCCCCGCTGAGCAGGGAGCCCGATGCGGGCCTCGATCCCAGGACCCTGGGATCATGACCTGAGCTGAAAGCAGAGGCTTTAACCCACTGAGCCACCCAGGCGCCCGAGAGTATAGTTGATTAATTTTGTGTCTGTCAGTTTGGGTATATCTGATTTTTTTTCAAGATTTGCTTTCAGTTTATGCGTTATCGTCTGGAATGTAACAAATACTGCTGTATTCTCAGTGCATCATATCAGGAGGCACATGGTGTCCATTTATTTCAGTATTAATGATGTTACCTAACTTAGTAACAGCCGATGGAAGAGATGCATAGGGCCAGGTATGTGGGAATGGGTCCAGAGCTTCAGTGCTTTCTTTGCGTACCACCTTCTCCTTGAAGCTCCACTATAGTTTGTTCTTTCATCTGTTGATGATCATTTGTGGTGATGAACATTGTAGCCTAATGTCAGTTTTTGGTAATTATGAATAAAGCTACTGTGAATATCTCTGTCTTTTGGTAAAAGTTTCCCTTGAATATATATCTAGCAGTGGACTATGGGGTAGGCATAAATTTAGATTTGATAGATACTGCCAAACTATGTTCTGAAGTCTTTGAACTAATTTGCACTAATGGAGTTATTAATCTTGTGTTATCTTAATCCATATCTGGCTAAGGTAAAAATAGCTTGCTGCTGGAATGGGGACAGAACTATTCATTTATTTGAGACTGTGTGTGTGAGGAGTGCTAGAAGGGTAGCTCTTTTTTCTGCCTTTGGGAAAATGGAGTTAAGGAAGTGTGGAGGGAGATTCAGGTTCCCATGTGTTTATTCTGGTAGTCTTTGTTAGACTATGCATAGTACTGGTGGACTTCATCCCAGATTTGCCATAGTGTTTTGGGGGCTAAGTTTTACATATCCAGGAGATGGAGATTTGTAGCAGTGGACAATTGTATAAGAAAGAGTCAGGTTTTAAAGGAGTACATGTTTTGAATTGTTAGTAGTGGTGGCTAATCAGGTTGTCAGGACTTCTAGAAGCAGTATCAGGGAACACTTTCAGAGTCGAACTGTCAGCTGCTGTGCTGGGTTCTGATTCTGCTTTGGCTTCTCCTTGCTGTGTTTTTCCAGTTAGGACTTAAACTACATAGATCTGCAGCTCTTTCAGGTTAGTAGTGATTGTGTGTGCCCAGAAGTTGTCTGGCTTCTTGACACTATGCGAGGTTGTGAGAAAATGGTAGCGTTAAGCACTGAGAGGCCAAGGTCTCCCTTTTCTTTGTTGCATACCCAACTATAAGAAAGAGCTGGGTTGAGGTCTTGTCTCTCCTCTCTTAAACATGCATTCACATGCACACAGAGTGATAGATGAAATCCCGAAGAGGAGCTGAGGAACCCAGGAGAACTAGAAAAATACATAGAGAAAAAGGAAAATAATTATACTAGTAGTCAGAGATAAAATAATTGCTAGTGGGGGCTAATTTAGCACAGAGTTGTTAAGATGTTGACAAAAAGGCCATGTTATATCATATTCTTTGTTAAGTACAGGATGCAGTTTATAATAGAAGACCAATTTCCAGGTGTTAATCACAGAGGGAATATATTGAATTCACTTAAAAAGAATTTTGAGTAATGGACAAGGTCTGAAGAGTGGTTATGTAGGAATATTTTGTCAGCTATTTTTTTTTTAAGATTTATTTATTTATTTATTTGACACAGAGAGAGAGATTACAAGTAGGCAGAGAGGCAGGCAGAGAGAGAGGGAGAGGAGGAAGCAGGCTCCCTGCTGAGCAGAGAGCCAGATGCGGGCCTCTGTCCGAGGACGCTGAGATCATGACCTGAGCCGAAAACAGAGGCTTTAACCCACTAAGCCACCCAGGCTCCCAATTGTCAGCTATTTTTAAGTCAACTCTCAGAAATTTGAGGGTAGACCTATGTCTGAGGTCCTTATCCCAGAATTGGAGTAGTCAAAGGAGAGAAAAGATCAGAGGAGGGAGGTGAGAGCCTTACCTTCTGTTCTGTCAGTTGCTTAGGCATGAGAAAGGTATGCTAATAGAGTGGTCTTTGTTTTTTTTGTTTTTTTTTTTAATAGAGTGGTCTTTGAACTAACAGTATTTTGCATGCATTCTATCAGAAGCACTTTATACCGTTATGCCCATTTTTTTTTAAGATTTTATTTATTTATTTGACAGGGAGAGAGAGATTACAAGTAGGCAGAGAGGCAGGCAGAGAGAGAGGAGGAACCAGGCTCCCTGGTGAGCAGGCAGCCCAATGAGACACGGGGCTCGATCCCAGGACCCTGAAATCATGACCCACTGAGCCACCCAGGCGCCCCCCATTATGTCCACTTTATGTCCTTTACCGACCCCTCCCTCAAAGGTTTGGGTGCTTCTATATTTCAGAGATGCTAGGACCAGGACTTGGTCTCAGAATTTTTGAGACCTGCTAACTCCACTGTGTCATGTGTTACTGTCATCACTGGTCATGAGATGAATGAAAGTCCCATCTGGTTATTCATCCTTTTTGTTGTTTCATCTCCATAACCACTGAGTTTTTTTCTCCCATTGACCCAGTCTCATGGTTTCATTTCTTTCCAAGAATTTTTATTGAGGTTTCTGAAGTGTCATTTTTTGGGGGCACCTGGGTGGTTCGGTTGGTTCAGCGTCTGCCTTCGGCTCAGGTCACGATCCCAGGGTCCTGGGATTGAGTCCCCCATTGGGCTCCCTGCTTGGTGGGGAGTCTGCTTCTCTTTCTGCGTTTTCCCTTGGCTTGTGCTCTCTCTCTTTCAAATAAATAAAATCTTTAAAAAAAAGTGTTATTTTTGTGTGTTAAACCTTTTCATATGTTAAACTGTTCAGAGGATGGTTTTCAGGTTTATTGAAGCCCATCCTGCCTTGATAATTTTGCCTTCTCTTTAGCTCTCCGAGGTTACCAGTACATTTTCCTGCACAGTGGTAGCTGTGTCAGTAGGTAGAATCAGGAACTCTATTCTCTTCCATTCATGGCCTGTTCTGTTCCTTTGCTAGGGTGACCATTCAGCTTGGTTCACTCCTGTTGTCTCTATGTAATTATTAATATTCTGCTTGCACACACATTTTCTGGTATATGTGTGTACATAAACTGTACTCCTGATGTGGGGCTTGAGCTCACAACCCTGATATCAACAGTCCCACACTCAACTGACTGAACCAGCTAGGCGCCTCCCCCTCACCACATTTCCGTAACTACTCTTCAGGTCACCAATGACTTCACTGTGGAAGCCAGTGAAGACTTTTCAGTCTTTGTCTTTTTTAATTTCAGTGTTTGAAACTTTCGAACTCTTCTATAGAAAAAAAATTGTGCCAGTACTATCTTTGTTGTATATACAAGTTAGAAATTTACTAGGAAAAGAATTAGCTATAATTCTACCATTCAGAAGTAAGTATTAACATTTTGGGGCATCCTTATGTATACCCACTAAGAATATATTTCAGAATATGTTGAATGTTATATTCTCTGTACTCTATAATTTGCCTTGAATACATAATATGTTGTTGACATCTTTTTGTGTCAGTGAATGTAGTTATTATTTGTTATTATCACCTGTCTCTCTATGGGTATGTAGGTCTGACTTCCACAGAATCTGCTGAATTTCTAACACCCCTCCTTTCCTTTTAGCTCTTGCTAATTTGTTCTCCTCCTGGTATCTTGAATAATTTTCCTAAGTACCACTTTCATCCTAGACATTGTCTTGCCCTTGAGATACACAAAGTCTTCTATGATATGGACACGAATTTACCAATCTCCACTTTAGTTTTTAGCTTTATTGAACAAATGGATAATCTCCCCAAAGATCCTGGCTCTTTCTCCTATCTGTTATAAATTCAGTGAATATGGAGAAAGTGAGAGTCCATGATAGGATGAAAGGTTAGTGCTAGAGATCTCTAATTGTGTGGTCTTTCTCTTCTTGCCAGTATTCTTCTGCATTGTGATTGCTGGGCTTTGTTCTTGTCCCTTGAGCTTGTACCTGCTTGACTTCTGCTTTGGGGTAGTTTCATTCAATTTTTGGTTATAGTTATGTAGATTTACTTCCAAATCTGTTTTCTCATCCCCATCCTGACTCTGTAGTGGGGTTCAAAGTCTGTATTAATGGTCTTTTGGGGTGTTTGCTCAGGTGCATTCATTTTGACCAAAACCATGAGTGTCTTTCCTCCCAGATTTTATTTTTCTATTTTCTGTTTACTTTTAAGCCTTATATACAGACTGAAAGAGCAGTCCACCTCAGTATTGAATCCTGTAGGTTCCATTCCATTAATGTATCCTCTGTTTAGATTTTCCTTTCCAGAGGGACCAGTCCCGCTTCTACTGAGGAAATGGAGTAGATAATTAAATGGACCCTGGTTTTATGCATGCCATTATAAGGGAGGGAGGGCAAGGCAGTCCTTCCGGGGCAAAGGAATGGCATGAACAGAAGCACAGAAGAAGGAGAATGCAGTGGAGAGTAGAAAGTTCTCATTTGGCCTTGAGTTTAGAGATAAAAACAGTAGGAGGTTGAATTGAGGAAGTATCAGATTGCTGGGGACCTGAAATACCAGGAGTTTTGCTATATATGGTAGGTTTGTTTATTTTTTTATTTTTAAAGATTTTATTTATTTGTTTGAGAGGGGGACAGAGAGAGCCAGAAGGAGAACACAAGCGGGGGTGGGGGGGGGGAGGGAGAAGCACACTTCGAGCTGAGCAGGGAGCATGATGCGGGACTCGATGCAGGGCCTGATCTAGGACCTTGGATCATGACCTGAGCCAAAAGCAGAGGCTTAACTGACTGAGCCACGCAGGTGCCCCATACATGGTAGGTTTAATTGACCATTTTACAAAGGGGAAGGCATGACCAGAGTGGTGCTTTAGGAAGAGTGATCTTGTTGGTTGTGAGTAGTTAGAGAGTGATTCAGGGAAACAAATTAGAAATTTTATTGTAATAATCCAAACATGAGTTAACAAAGGCTTAACTATAATGAAAGGAGAGTGCAAGAGGACTCTTGGAGGAGGATGTGACCAAATTTGAGACAAAATGACAGGGTATAAGGAAGCAGGGAGGAAGGAGTTGCACATAATTCTGTGTTTTTAAGTCCGGCTGACTACTGAACTCTGAGAACTATGGTACTTTGATCAGTTGTTGATGAGATAGATATCTAGGAGGAACAGGCAGCTGGAAATGCCATCTAGGTCATGGGAGAAAAAATCACATCTGTAATTCACAGCAGGGCGGGGGTAGCGGGGCCCTTCCCAGGGGAAACGGTCTGGAAATTTTTTTTTTTTTTAAAGATTTTATTTATTTATTTGACACAGAGAGAGAGATTACAAGTAGGCAGTGAGGCAGGCAGAGAGACAGGGAGAGGAGGAAGCAGGCTCCCTGCTGAGCAGAGAGCCCGATGCGAGCCTCGATCCCAGGACACTGAGATCATGACCTGAGCCGAAAGCAGAGGCTTTAACCCACTGAGCCACCCAGGCGCCCCAGTCTGGAAATTTGTGGGAGAATTTTTCATTGCTCTTGTTATAATGACACCCCTAATCCACGTGTGTTCCTTGTTATCCTGTGATTTAGTAGGCAGAGTTCCACCATTGTGGTAAAGAATACCATCGTAGATTTAAAAAAGGTTCAAAGGGCCCCTGGGTGGCTCAGTCGTTAATAACCATCTGCCTTTGGCTCAGGTCATGATCCCAGGGTCCTGGATCAAGCCCTGCATCGGGCTCCCTGCTTGGTGGAAGGCATGCTTCTCCCTCTCCCATTCCCTAGGCTTGTGTTCCCTCTCTCGCTGTATCTCTCTCTGTTGAATAAATAAATAAAATCTTTAAAAAAAAAGTTCAAGACAGTATGTAAATGGAGTTTATAGTTAAACCATGGATATGCTGAGGGAAGTCAGAAAAGAGAAACTTTTAGGGAATGGCAAATAGGAAGAAAACGAAGATAGGAAAACTATACCATTACAATGCTGGTCATGGAGAGAAAAGGAGGGGAGTTTCGAGAAAAGCCTATCTAGAAAGGCAGAAGAGCACAGCATCCAGAGTCTGGTTCAAATCCTGACTTGCTGTAAATATTCAGGGCTGTTTTCTGATGGTCACAAGTCTCCTGAGGCTTTGAGATGATAATATATATATATATTTTTTTAGATTTTTTATTTATTTGACACAGAGAGAGAGATCAGATCACGAGTAGGCAGAGGCAGGCAGAGAGAGAGGAGAAAGCAGACTCCCCGCTGAGTAGGGAGCCCAATGTGGGCCTCGATCCCAGGACCCTGAGATCATGACCTGAGCCGAAAGCAGCTGCTTAACCGACTGAGCCACCCAGGCGCCCGAGTTGATAATATTTAGTTCAAGGCAGAACCTATACATTTCAGGACCTCCTTGCATCCTTAGAGAGGACAGTTGAAAAATAGGCCCAGTTTCCATTCTGACTAATTTATAATTCAGAGGCATTGGGTAAGACTATTTCTCTAGTACACATATAAACACATTAGAACTGGGGTCATTTAAATAGATGTGGAATGAGCAGTCTGAGGTGGGGAATTCAGAATTAGAGATTACAGTACTGTAAGCATTTAAATGAGATTTCTTCAACGGTCATGACTCTTAGATTTCCTGTTTTAATTGATAAATGAGAACAAATAGATCACCTGAGTAATATAGTTCTCTTTAGTGGATAATGAAATCACGGATTATTATTCTTAGGTTCTTAAGAGTTCTTCAGAAATTTTTACATTAGGAAGTAATCTTTTTATGGAAACCATGTTATAAATGATAGTTACATTTCCAGCTCAGGGCATTAAAAAAATAGCTTTTTTTTTTTTTTTAAAGAATTTTCTTTCTTTCTTTCTTTTTTTTTTTTTTAAAGATTTTATTTATTTATTTGACAGAGAGATAGAGAGTACAAGTAGGCAGAGCTGCTGGCAGAGGGAGAGGGAGAAGCAGGCTCTCAGCCTAGCAGGGAGCCCGATGTGGGACTCCATCCCAGGACCGTGGGATCATGACCTCAGCCAAAGGCAGCCGCCCAACCGACTGAGCCACCCATGCACCCTAAAAAAATAGCTTTTAATGTTTGTGTAGTATGGTAGGTAGTTTGGCTACCTGAAAGGTTTATAGGTGGAATGGTAAACAGGACCGAAACAGGATTTCCTTGCTTGTTTCTTAGATGCTGCCTAAGTCTAAATCTAAGTCTAAGGCTTCTCCTGTAATTCAAGACTGCTCTCTGCAGATGGGAAGGTTAGGCATTCCACAACTCTGGGGACTCCATTTGCATCCTTTGTGGTAATAGTGCCTGTGAAGTTTTGTGCTTCTAAGAAGACCTGTGTCTCCTTAAGGTAATAATTTAAAAGGGGAAATTTTTTTAAAACTCTTAAGTGATTTTAATATTTTCACAACTCTCAATTCAGTTTTTATTTTTTTATTTTTTTAAAGATTTTATTTATTAGAGTGAGAGAGTTTGTGATGAGAGCACAAGTGTGGGGGGGGGGAGCTGTAAAGGGAGAGGGAGAAGCAGGCTTCCTGCTGAGCAGGGAGCCCAATGCGGGGCTTGATGCAGGGCTTGATCCCAGGATCTTGGGATCATGACCTGAGCTGAAAGCAGACACTTAACCAACTGAGCCACCCAGGCCCCCTCAAATAGTTCAGGTGTTTTTTTTGTTTTGTTTTGTTTTTTTAAGATTTTATTTATTTATTTGACACAGAGAGAGATCACAAGTAGGCAGAGAGGCAGGCAGAGAGAGAGGAGGAAGCAGGCTTCCTGCTGAGCAGAGAGCCTGATTCGGGGCTCAATCCCAGGACCCTGAGATCATGACCTGAGCTGAAGGCAGAGGCTTTAACCCACTGAGCCACCCAGGTGCCCCCAAATAGTTCAGTTTTTAATGGAGAGTCATTTGCCTTGTAAATTCAGTCTGGTTCAAATCTTGACTTCTTTATAAATTCAGAGCTGTTTTCTAATGGTCAAAGTCCCACGGGGGTTTGAGTATAAAATATTTGGCTGGGTGGGGTTTAAAATGGTGGTAGAAACACTCCTTCAGGATGTTTTGTATCACAATCAAGTCTTATGGTTAATGTAGTCTCTGCAGGTCTTTGTTAGCTAAGTAGGTCCACATACTTTTTAAAAGCACACTGATATAGGGCGCCTGGGTGGCTCGGTGGGTTAAAGCCTCTGCCTTCGGCTCAGGTCATTTTCTCAGGGTCCTGGGATCGATGCGGGCCTCGCTCAGCAGGGAGCCTGCTTCCTCCTCTCTACCTGCCTCCCTGCCTACTTGTAATCTCTCTCTGTCAAATAAATAAATAAAATCTTTAAAAAAAAAAAAGCACACTGATTTGATTTATGCCAAATATGGCCACAGGGCTGATTTGTAAGCAGAATACCTGTATTGATTTACAGTGGGCACCTTCTTTGGGTCTGATCATCACTAATCACTCACTACCTTGGCAAGTCATTATTGGAATGTACCATAATTTAATTGAATCCACCATGCATCAGTTGTGAGATTCTTTATGTATTACTAAAAGAAGAAATCATACCGTGAAGTAAGCTCTGCCAGTTTTTTCATTACTTAAAATTTTTTTTTTAAAAGATTTTTTTTTTTATTCATTTGACACAGAGAGAGAGATTACAAGTAGGCAGAGAGGCAGGCAGAGAGAGAGGAGGAAGCAGGCTCCCCGCCGAGCAGAGAGCCGGATGTGGGCCTCGATCCTAGGACCCTGGGATCATGACCTGAGCCGAAGGCAGTGGCTTTATACCCACTGAGCCACCCAGGCGCCCTTAAAATTTTTATTTTACATTTTTTCCCTTCAGTTGTCTGCAGTGGCTCGCTTATTTTACATTTTTAGATTCAAAAGACATTTTTTTAAAAGATTTAATTTATTTATTTGTCAGAGAGAGAGCGAGCGAGTGCACAAGCAGGCAGAGTGGCAGGCAGAGGGAGAACCAGGCTCCCTGCCGAGCAAGGAGGTTGATGCCTGAATCAGTTCCAGAACCCCCGGATCATGACTTGAGCCGAAGGCAGCTGTTCAACCAACTGAGCCACCGAGGCGTCCCTCAAAAGACATTTTTAAATTATTATTATTTTTTAAGTAATCTCTACACCCAACGTGGGGCTCGAACTCATGACCAAGATCAAGAGTTCCATGCTTTTTTTTTTAAAGATTTTATTTATGAGAGAGCAAGCAGGCATGTGCATACATACACATACACACACACACACACACACACACGGGCGTGCACGAGTGAGCAAACATGAGTTGGGGGCGGGGGTGGGGGGGCAGAGGGAGAGGGAGAAGCAGACTTCCTGCTGAGCAGGGTGCCGACTCAGGGCTGAACCTGGGACCCTGAGATCATGACCTGAGCTAAAGTCAGATGCTTCAGGGAGTAAGCCACCCAGGTGCTCCAAGAGTTGTATGCTCTTCTGAGTCAGCTGGGTGCCCATTATTTTACATTTTTAAAAAAGTTCTTTTAAACTTATTTAGCAAATAAGTCTAATAGATTTTATTTTGTGTATATTTTAAAGAGAAAATAGAAATGAAATATATTGGTTAAGGTATTCCTCGAATTTCTACATATTATGTCTGACTCTTTTAAATAATGAAAAATTTAGGATTATGGAAGTTTCCTTCCTCTCCTCTCCCCACCAATGTAGTATCACGTTATTAAGGGTATTAAGAATGAAATGTTTCTTAGGGGACTGCTCCGTTGTTTTCTCATCAGTGCAAAATTCAGTGATGTGGTGCTTCTGAAGTTCTTAAAAGCAGTCTAAGTTGTTTAATTTTCCCCCTTTAAATACTTTTGGGGCTGGTGCAGATGGCCACATGTGGTTTGTGCATTGTCCACTCTCAGTAGCAAACTGTAGCAGTCTTCATCTGCGTGTGGTTTTTTTTGGTTCTTTTTCTCAGGTTCTGTAAAGCACTTAAAATCATTTCTCTGATGACAAAGTTACTTCACTGATATCCCATTGCTGTGTTTGCTTTCTCTTACATACTACATTTCGTTTCAATTTAGTAAAATGCGAAAGATTTATACGATCTGAAGAGAAACCAGAGTATTCGTTTCAATTTAGAACCGTATTATAATCTTTTGGGAGACATTTTAAGCAGCAGTTTAAAATCAGGTACTAACAACAACGCAGTTGAAAGGATGATAGTAAACACCTATGACTAAGTTTACTATGGGCAGGCAGTGACAACTGTGGCACAACTTTTTTTGGGCTGAGAGCAGTGGTAACAGGACACTAAGATGTATTCCAATTTCAGAGAGGCTAAAAGGTGGGAAACCATGTGTCTTATGTGTTGTTGTTTGGAATCACCAGTTGCTTAAGAGGTGGGGAGGGCACTAAATTGATCTCCGCTTGAGTCTGGTGTGCGAGCTTGTGGGGCCATGTAGCAGGTCAGACTTAAGTTAGAATGTGGGTGTCCCCATGGAGCCCTCAGGGTTGAACTAGGGCTGGAAATACCTTCCAGGAGGAGGGCAGATAAATTATTTTTTATTTACTTTTATATTTTTCCCCACCCACTGAGCTTTTCCCCCGTTTTCTTTTCTTTTTTCCCCAGAAGGCAGATAAATTAATAGCTGATTATGGATGTTAACAGACTTTTTACTTTGCCTTTTCTGCATTTTTGACCAATTTCTAGTTAATATTTTTAAGCAGTCTTCTAATGTGGGGCTTGAACCCACAACCTTGAGATGAAGAGTTGAATGCTTTACTGAGCCAGCCAGATACCCTGAGGCATTTTTTCTAGTTAATTATTTTTTGATCTTTTTTTTTTAAGATTTTATTTATTTATTTGGCAGAGAGAAACAGAGAGAGAGGGACACACAAGCAGGGGGAGTGAGAGAGAGAGAAGCAGACTTCCTGCTGAGCAGGGAGCCCGATGTGGGGCTTGATCCCAGGACCCTGGGATCATGACCTGAGCCAAAGGCAGACGCTTAACGACTGAGCCACCCAGGCGCCCCTATTTTTAGATCTTATAAACAGAAATAAAAGGGTGAAGTGAATTTTTCTTGGAGATACTTACAGTATATTTACAATATTTACATTTAAAAAAAGATTTTATTTATTTATTTGACACAGAGATTAGATCACAAGTAGGAAGAGAGGCAGGCAGAGAGAGAGGAGGAAGCAGGCTCTATGCTGAGCAGAGAGCCCAGTGTGGTGCTTGTGGGGCTCAATCCCAGGATCCTGAGATCATGACCTGGGCCGAAGGCAGAGGCTTTAACCCACGGAGCCACCCAGGTGCCCCATTTTTTTCATTTTTAATCTTTTTTCCCCAGCTTTATTGAGATATAGTTGACATAGCATTGTATAAGTTTAAAGCATGTAGTGTATTGATTTGATACATATATTGCAGAATGATTATCACCACAGCATAAAGCTAACACTTCATTCCATCACATACTTACTATTTCTTTTTTTGTGGTGAGAACATTTAAGATCTAATCTCTTCTCGACTTTCAAGTATGTAATGTGGTATTATTAGCTGTAATCACCTTGCTGTACTTTAGATCCCCAGAAGTGGAACTTTGTACTCTGTGACCATAAAGCTCACTGTTTTCCCCACCTCCCAGGCCCTGGTGACTACCACTCTACTCTCTCTTTCTCTTGAGTTTGGGTTTTTTTTTTTAAGATCTTCAATATAAGTAATATCCTACAGTATTTGTCTTTTCTTGTCAGACTTACTTTACTTTAAGCTCTTGATATTTTAAAATGGTTTTTGAAAGGTCATTCATGAAACTTATTAGCAAATTTTTTTTAACTTAATGATTCAAGATAATTTTTTTAAAAGAATCACTGGTGTTTAGGGGCGCCTGGGTGGCTGTTAAAGCCTCTGCCTTCGGCTCAGGTCATGATTTCAGGGTCCTGGGATTGAGCCCCGCATCGGGCTCTCTGCTCAGCAGGGAGCCTGCTTCCTCCTCTCTCTCTCTCTCTCTCTCTCTCTGCCTACTTGTAATCTCTCTGCGTCAATTAAATAAATAAAATCTTAAAATATATATACATATATATTAAAATGTAAATCTGTTACCCTTCATTCATTCCCTGTTGCTCCGTGGCTAATGAAGAAGGTCCTTTATTTGGTCCCTGATGCCCTGCCTGATCCGCTCCGACCTCTCTCCTTGGCTCATCTTATACCATGCCTCCTTTCCCCAGATAAACATAAGAAGATGGTGAACTGAAATGTTAGGTGGTTTATGAATTTTATATTGCCTGCTATACTGCTATAAACAGGGATTAAAAAATCTCATTCTGTTGACTCTGCTTAAATGGAGCGAGGGAATAAGTAAAACACCCTAGATAGACTTTCTGGGCTGGAATTCTGCATTTACTCTTGATTAACTGTATGGAGATATTTTTTCTCATTAACAGGTTTCTCCACATATAAAAATCTATTGTAAAAATCCCGGAAAATAATGGCAGCAGAGACGCAGACACTGAACTTTGGGCCCGAATGGTGAGTTTTCAAAATCTCATCCTGTTTGGTATTGGATATACTACTAGTATAGTAGTAAGGTACTTGTACAGATGTTGGGTGGTTTATAAATGTACATGTTTTTGAGACTTTGATTTTTGTGCCTAGTTGAAAACAATGCAGCTTGTCTAGGAATAAATTATATTTGTTTAGTGACTGTATTCTGTATTTGAAGATCTGGCTTTGTAATGATAATGGGATTTTTGGTCTGGTTTTGCACTGAGAATGGTTATGTAATGATAATGGACTTCCTGCAATCCCACCACCTTATTAGCAAATTATTTGCTGTTTCTTTTGAGCCCTTGTCTAGGTGCATATAAAATTTTACATATAATTGTTAACAGTTTTATCTGTATATGTTTTCTGCTACAATACTGTTTTGTGAGTGCTATTCATAGACTTACTTGAAAACATAGTTTTTATTGAATTATTATTTGAATTTTGTTTTATTGATGGGCGAGGCAGGTAGTCCAGAATTATACTGGCTATTAACTGTAGCTCATTTATGATTGGGATAGCATTTGCCATAATAACAATTAATTGACCTTTGAGTCTCTTACAGATGTGTTTGGACCCTGAATATGGAATTCTCATGGAATTTTGAGATCCATCACATTGTAGTGTGACTTTCCCCCCCTCTTCTTCCTTTCCCCCCAATGTTGGTGATTGAAGATCCTCTCGTCAGTGGCATGAATAGTTGCTTTTTCTATTCAAATCTTGGGCCAGAGGCAGTTTATAAAGTAGATAAATTGGAATGGTGTCTTAAACATTCTTGATTGTTTAGGTGAAAAATGATGCAGACTTCTGTAGTAACTCTGTTTGAAGACACTTAACTTATGCATTTCTTTTTATATGTAATTCCTAAATTTTTTTGGCCCTTATAGCTAGCATTTGGAAATTGAGGAGAAATCACTACTTGAAGTTCTAAAAACTGAAGCAGCTTCTCTACTTTGAGAATTTATTTTGGAAATGTTGACCTAAGTAATGCTGTACCTGTTTTAGTTCTTAGTTTGTATTTTAAAAATAATTTTATTGCCATATCAGTATATGTTTCTAAAGAAATTAGAGATTACAAGTAAGCCAGAGGAAGAGATAATCACCATAATTTTATCATCCATGATATAACCACTGTAAATAGGTTAGTTTATCTCTGCTGGTGGTTTTATGTATGCTTATTTGTGTATATGTACATTTATTTTCACAAAAATGGGATCATACTGTACATTCAGCTTTGTAACCTGCTTTTAAAAAATAACCACATCAAAAGTATCTTTTTTAAATCAATAAATGTTTTATATTACCTTAAATGGTTGCATTGTATGATGTACCATCATTTATTTAGTCTTCTAGATGTAGCATATATAGGCTGTTTTCAGTTTTTCATTATTATAAAAATATTTTTGATGAACATTCTTGTAGCTAAATATTCACATCTTATTAACTTTATAAGGTGGGTTTAAATCCATACAGCTCACTTTGTAAACTATTTTATGTGTAACTCTTCTGGCTTTATCTAGAATTTGTAACTGTTTCTCTTTTGTATTTACATTCTTTCTTTGTAAAAACATGATTAAACTTGTCAGCTAACTTAAGGAAGTTGTCTCCCCTGCCTTTTAAGAAAAAGAGACAACACTAGGAATGTAGCCTAAAGAAAAAACTGCTGGAGATGTTCTAGAGTTAGTACACATTTAGCTTGATGCCTTATTTATACCATGGATTGACAAACTATGGGCTGTGGGACTATCAATAAAGTTTTTATGAGTAAATTTTATTGGAACATAGCCACACCCGTTTGTTTCCATATTATCTGGCTGTTTTCATACCATAGTGGCAAGGTTGAGTAGTTATACCAGAGGCTATCTGGCTCAAAAAGCTTACATATTTACTCGCTGGCCTTCTACAGAGAAAAGTTTTTTGGCCTTTGCCCTAAACCATGGGTTCCCAAAGTCATTTCATTGTGTCATTGACCCAGTCTATCAGTAGCACTATACACGTTTTTTCTTTTTTTTTTTTTTAAAGGTTTTATTTATTTATTTGACAGAGAGAGAGAGAGATCACAAGTAGACAGAGAGGCAGGCAGAAAGAAGGAAGCAGGCTCCCTGATGAGCAGCAATCCTGATGCAGGCCTCGATCCCAGGACCCTGAGATCATGACCTGAGCGAGGCTTAACCCACTGAACCACCCAGGCACCCCTATACACATTTTTTTTATTGGTACTCTGAAGTTTTGTTTGGTCAGCCCCGGTTTTATACAAAATATGAATTGAACTAGCTTTAGTAAAGGACAGTTACCGGTCCTATGCTTGAACAGCAGCTTTATCTAATTGTTACCCTGCAGGCATTACTAGAACTTAGGATCCTTCCCTTAGTCACCTGAAATGCTTTTAAACTGAGGACTGGAGGTCTAAGTAGGCACACTGCCTGTTTGGTACCATATATCAAAATTTCTTCTGGGAAAGGGAATATATGAGACCCTTAAGTAACTCAGGTAACCCAGAGCTAGAAGCTGCAATATGAATAGAAGCTGCTGCTGTGTTTTTGTGCCTGTAACACTATGTGGAACTCGAGGTAAGGAGCTGTGTCCAGAGTACTCGAGAGTCAAAATTTAGAGTGATTGCATTCCATTAGTGTGTAACTCTGAACCATACAGCAACGAATGTAGTGATGCTTTATTCTATTTACTAAGATCATTATTTTTATTATGATGTAAAACATAAATGTTCAATAAGAGATGGATGAAATGACCAGATTTACTGATACTTGGGAAAGTAGTGAAGATGGGAGAATGTTGAGAATTGTGATAGAGACAGACCATGAACGACCATATACGTGGACTTTTTAAGGTAGGGCTGTGGAATCATTAGGTCTTAGTTTATATTTAGAATAAAAATATGTATTATATAATCACTAAAGCAATTTAAAAAAGTGTGATAGATTTAATGGAGGAGTAAATAGTTTCTAGGAATAAAATAATAATCTTTCCTCATGTTACTGCCTTAGACCTCTCCTGATCCATCTATATATATCTTCCCCTTATTTCCTATCTCCTTTGCTTAATTTTTAATGGTCTATATCTAAATAGAACATGACAACTATTTTACTTACTTATTCTCTTTATTATTTATATCCCATCCTCCAGCTCCCACTAGACTGTGAGCTCCACCGAGGGCAGGTACTTTGGTCTCAATTTTTGTACAGTTTGTTCATTGCTGTATCTCCAGTGCCTTGCATTATATAGTAGGTACTCAATAAATATTTGTTCAACGAGTGAATGAGTTGTTGGAAAGTAAAGTTGGTTTTAATGTTTTGCTATTATAAATATGTGTATATATATCCTTGAACAGTTTTGTTGGTGTTGCTGATTATTTATTTTGGAATCATTTCTTGGAAGTGGAATTATTAAATCAAAAATTGCAGTTTTAAGGCTTTGGCTGATGTGTAGACAGATTGACCACCAGAAGGATTGTGTGAATTTAATTCCCATCCCCTGCCTGTTTACTTCACCCTTGACAAAACACTAAGTACTACCTTAAGAAAAAAATATTTTTTTAAGTCTGGTAGATTTAGGTTTTTTGGATTATTGTTTTGTTTTGGGGTTTTTGGGGGAATTTTTTTGTTTGTTTCAGTAACAGAGTAATTCATACTTATTCTAGAAAACCTTGGAGGAAATGGTAGTACAAAAAGAAAAGGAAAATATCTTGAGTTATCCTTAATCCTACCATCCAAAGAACCATTGTGAACATTTTGGTTTATTTCCTTCTAATTTTTTTTTCCTTCAAATGTTTGTATGTATCCTTAAAGACATTAAAAAAAAACCCAAATTCATTATTTACTTGTTTTATTTGGGGATTATTATTATTATTTTTACTTTGAGGATTGTAAATAGATAAATGTAGATGATCAAGGAATTTATCATAGGGGGAATAAAAGTGCAGATAGTTACCCGGCTTTGTGGGGAAGGAGTCAGGGACTCTCCTTCAGGTTTTCTTCTGTTTCATCTCCATGGTCTTAAGGAAGTTTTTTCCAGGTCTTTCCTTGCAACAAAGTGAGTCATTTATTTCCCCCCAAACATTAGCCTATGTTAAAATAGTTATATCTTTGTGTTGAGTCTCTGTGTTTACCTTACTCAGAAAAGAACATAAGAAAGGCGCTGTGTTTCTCAATTTTGGTAAGCTCATTGTTTACCCTCATGTATTAAACATAGGCACTTAGTGTTGGAGGAAGGCTAAGGTCTCATGGGGGTGGGGAGAAATGAGGGCAAAGAAGGAAAACCTGACATTGTTGGGTTACTAAGTATCATCTTTGTGGGCTTGTGGGGAAAATGAGAGAAGTTCTGGAGAATGGGATGAATTAATCATCCCAGTTTTCCAAAAAGAGTGAAAGATAATCTGTGCATTCTGAAGGGATAAGTAATTTGGTGTTCCAGGGGTGTATTTTATTTATTTATTTATTAATATTTTATTTTATTTTTATTTGAGAGAGGGTGGTAGAAGGAGGGCGTGCATGCATGCAAGCAGGGCCAGACAGAGAGGGAGAAGCAGACCCCTGCTGCAGGGAGCCCAATGGGGCTTGATCCCAGAACCCTGGTATCATGACCTGGGCCGAAGGCAGACGCTTAACTGACTGAGCCTCCCAGCACCACCCCTACCCCTCCCCACCCCCGCCCCCTGCCCTGGCTATATTTTAGAAGAGAATATTAAGATTTGTTTAGAAAACATTTCTCATGTGCCTCCTATGTTCTGTGTCTAATGTTAGGTGCTGAGGCAATAAGGTTGAAAGGACATGGTACACGCCTTTGAATTATGTAGTGGGGAAGCTGACACTAAATAATTTTACTATAATGTCAATGTGCGAAGGAAGTGTAGTGAAGTATAGGATATATCTGCTTATTTGATGCCTGTAGACGTCTCATCTTTCATACTTTCCTGAAGCTGAGCTCATGGGTTTTACTGTTTTAAATTTCTTTTATTTAATCTTAAATACCACAGTGCGCCCTTTTGCTCAGTCCCAAAGTCTTGGAGTTATCGTGGATATTTCTTTTACTTCTGTATCTCTACATCTAGTCGATCACAGTGCCATCTCAGTTTCATCTCCAACATATCTCTTGAATATGTTCATTTCTTTCCACCTACATTGCTATCGCCCTGTTATATATATGTCACCATCATCTCTGACATAAACAATTGCAGGAGTGGCCTAATGTGTTCTGGCTTCCATTCTTCTCATTGTTCAGCAGCCAGAACAATCTTAAGATATAAATTGGGTCAAGTTTTCTCCAAAATCCTTCAATAGCTGTATGTCTATTTGTATGACCATTTATTAGCTTTTTCTTCCACTAGCCGGTTAGTTCCGTGAAGGCTGAGCTGGTACTTGTGTCTAGCCAAAGTCTTGAGGATTTCCAGCTTTCTTCCCTGTACTAGTCTCTTTCTAACTCCTCATCCTCCTCATTCTGACTCAAGTCTTCCTTCTCCTCCTTCCACTTAATCTCTCTGTTCCCCTAGCAGTCTTCCCCTCCCCGCAAGTGAAAATGGTTTGAAAAAGCAAAATTTTCCTGATAGCAGAAAAGGCGTGTGTAAAGACAAGGGGGCAGGGAACAGCAAGTTTAAGAGAGGAATTCTGAGACATTGTCTTTACTATATGGTGAAGTGTGGGAGAGATGAGCTTGGAGGCATCCTTTCTACGTTAAGAAACTCTAGATTTTATTAGATCATTGTGTGCCAATGAACAATTGTAAATCAGGGAACATTTTATTTGGGTTTGCATTTGAAATATATTTGTAGTAGTGTGGAGGATGAACAATGACTAGTTACATCACTGAGGATGCTGTTGTAGCAGTCCAGGTAAGAAAGAAAAGTGTGGATAATAAGATCAGTGATAGCTTGAGAGATTTAGGATCTAAAACAGGTAGGATGTGGTAATTGGGTATGGGACATTGTAGAAGGTGAGTAGTGAAGGATGATTCCCAGACTTGATCCAGTGGTTGAGTAGATGGTGGTGTCCTTACCCACCTTAAGGTGATAAAAGGGGCTGGGTTGAATAAGCTGATGAGTAGGGTTTGGGGCATGTTAAAGCAAAAGCTGAGAGGCTTATATGGAAGCCCTAAACTCTAGGGAAGAGGTCAGAGCTGGAGTTGAGAATCAGGAGCTCACCTGGAAATGTTTTCTGACTCCTATACTTTCATACATCTACATTGACACTCCAGCTTGCCTTCATAAACTGAAGTTTGGATTTGGGACAATAATAAGTGAAGTTTGGGTTATCATGGGTTTTAGAAGGTCCTCTATTAATGCTACCCATCAGTTACTACTACTCATATTAGAACTGGGCCTCTTGTGTTAAACAGATCTCAGTATGACCAGAAAGAAGAAGGTGACAAAGATGGGAAATTGTCCGTTAGATTTGTACGTGGTTATTGATGAGCTTTATTGGAGCAGTGGAGTGTAGGGGATAAGCCAGATTATGCCAGGGTGTTTTTTTGTTTCTTTTTTGCGCTGGGTTTTGAAGTGACTGCAAGTATGGATGTGGAGATGTTTCTGAAATGAAGAGGAAAGATGAGCAATGGTGCATAGCTAGTTCCGTGAAGGCTGAGCTGGTACTTGTGTCTAGCCAAAGTCTTGAGGATTTCGAGCTCTCTTCCCGTACTAGTCTCTTTCCAACTTCTCCTCCTCATTCTGACTCGATTCTTCCTTCTCCTCCTCCCACTTAATCTCTGTTTTCTCCAAAATCCTCCAATAGCTCTGTGTCTATTTGACCATTTATTAGCTTTTCTTCCACTAGCCAGTTAGTTCCATACATTAAAGGGTTTTTAAACAAATCACTGTTAGAAGAGAGGTTGAAGATCACTAGTGAGTTTTTAGGGAGGGATATTACCCAGGTACGTTTTTAGCTTTTACAAATATCTGTAGGTGGTGAGGGACTTAGAACAGGATTTGCTGATTATTGAGTAGAGCACAGATCTCCTTATTCAGGCTGCTATCTTAGTTCGAATTACTCTCAGTTTGCGTTGGTTTGTTCTCTTCATAGTAGCTGGAGGAATCTCTTGAGAATGCACTCTGGTTATGTTACTCTTTTTTTTTTTTTAAGATTTTATTTATTTATTTATTTGACACAGAGAGAGAGAGAGAGAGAGAGAGAGAGAGAGAGAGAGAGAGATCACAAGTAGGCAGAGAGGCAGGCAGAGAGAGAGGAGGAAGCAGGCTTCCTGCTGAGCAGAGAGCCCGATGCAGGCCTCGATCCCAGGACCCTGAGATCATGACCTGAGCCGAAGGCAGAGGCTTTAACCCACTGAGCCACCCAGGCGCCCTGGTTATGTTACTCTTAATAGACCTGGTGCTTATAAGAAATAATCAGTCCTCGACATTGGACATTCAGTCCTTGGGCAGTGGGAGTAGGGTCCATTGGAAGGGACCAGGGCGGTGAGTGGATTTGAAACCTTATGAGGAGCAGATGAATTGAGATCAAATTGTTGAGCCAGGAGAAGGAAAGTCTTTAAAGAGACATTGTGACTATTTGCCAGTACCGGAATGATTTTCACTTGAAGGAGCATCTAGATGTGCCCTCTAGTGGTAGGAACTGTTGGCGAGCATATTGGTTTAGGATAAGAAAGATACATTAACATAGTTTCTTTTTTTTTAACTTTTTTTTTTTTTAAAGATTTTACTTATTTATTTTAGAGAGCGTGAGTGTGTGGGAGGGCAAAGGCAGACGGAGAGGGAGAATTTCAAGCTGACTTCCCGCTGAGCGTGGAGCCTGCCTTGAGGCTCCATCCCATGACCTGAGATCATGACCTCAGCTGAAATCAAGAGTTGGATGCTCATTCGACTGAGCCACTCAGGCACCCCTAAAATAATTTCTAATAAAATATATATATTTTAAAATTAATGTTTGGCAAAATAAAGCCTATTTGATTGATTTTTTTAAAGGTTTTCTTTATTTGAGAGAGAGCACAGGCAGAGAGAGCAGCAGATGGTAGAAGCAGGCTCCCCACTGAGCAAGGAGCCCAACACGGGACTCGATCCCAGGACCCTGGGGTCATGACCTGAGCCAAAGGCAGACGCTTAACCAACTGAGCCACTCAGGCATCTCAGACCTTGCCTATTTTAAATAAAATTTGGAGTTTTGATGTTTTTAGTCATGAAAACCTAGGTTTGAGTTTTGTTTTGCTGGCTTTGTGAGTGTGGGCAAGTTGTTTAACCCTCGTCTGTTATGGGGGTTGTTGTGAAGCTGAAATGAAATGAAGTGAGGTAATTCATATGTAAAATTCCCAGCCTCAGTTCTCAGTGGATATTAATTCCACTTTTTCAGGAAAAAGCCCAGCTTTACATGAATTTGATGGAAAGCAGTTTCCTGGAAGGTCCTTCAGCAGTGGTTGGATCACTTCTTCATGTCCATGTTCTCTTACCTGGTTGTTCCAACCTGTCTTACAGGAGTTGGACTAAATGACCTCTAAGTCCAATATTTGGAAAGAAAACAAAAGACTAGCCTAGTAGCAGTAAGCACTACTAGCACTCAGATTGCACTTTTAATATGCATTAAAGAGAATCAGGCTCCCAGGAGAAATGGTTGATTCTAGGTCCGAGGCAAGAAATAATACAAGCTACGCCTAGAACATACTGACATAACAGAAAAGAAGCCGTTAAAGACTGCTAGGGTATGTCAGAAGGATTTAGGAGCTGACCTGAAGAGTCTCCCACTGGTCAAAAATGAGACAATATGAGCGGTACCTGGCTGGCTTAGTGACTCTTGATCTCAGGGTCATGAATTTAAGCCCCTCATTAGGTGTGCAGCCTACTTTAAAAGATGAGAATTTGAATATTGTTAAGAACAGTTGCAGTGAAATACCTTAATTAAAAATTATTTGTTACCATTGGAAAATGTTGGGGAATTAAGTTCCTATTTTGAAAACTAAAAGATTCAAGGCTTTTTTTTTTCTTTCCTATATGAACTATACTATTGGGTAACGATACCAAATAGTGTAAGAGAGAAATTTCTCCTTGTAGAAATACTCCAGCCAGTAAAGAAGGAATGATAGAATTAAGTCACTTTGTAACCTTAGTGAATGAACTTAGGACCTTGGCATTGGTCATCAGGGACTGCTAGACTCAAAAAACCAACCAGGCAGTATGTGCTTCCTGATGGCATAACACACCACTACATGTAAGTAGTCTTTCCAGAACTGATCGGGTCTTTACATCTCAATGTACATGAAATGCAGAGAACAAAAAAACGTGTTAAGCTACGTCACAGAGATAAAAATCAGCAAAATCCAGACTAGAAAATATTCTTTTGGAGAGAACATTCCAAAGTATTTACTGATGAAAAAACTTCCCTTCAAAAATTTCCCCCAGGGTTCCTAGGTGGCTCAGTCGTTAAGCACCCTGCCTTCTTGGGCTCACTCAGGTCATGATCCCAGGGGCCTAGGATCAAGTGCGGGATCAGGCTCCCTGCTAAGCAGGAAGCCTGCTTTTCCCTCCCTGACTCCCCTTGCTGGTGTTTCCTCTCTCCCTGCGTCTCTCTCTGTCAAATAAGTAAATAAAATCTTTTTTTTTTAATTAAAGATTTTTATTTATTCATTTGACACAGAGAGAGAGAGAGATTACAAGCAGGCAGAGAGGCAGGCAGAGAGAGAGGAGAGAGGAGGAAGCAGGCTCCCTGCCGAGCAGAGAGCCCGATGTGGGCCTCGATCCCAGGACCCCGGGATCATGACCTGAGCCGAAGGCAGCGGCTTTAACCCACTGAGCCACCCAGGTGCCCTAAATAAAATCTTAAAAAAAAAAAATTTCCCTCCAAAATCTTGGAAACAATTTCCTTCAAAAAAATCTTTAAAAGCATATGATTTCCTTCAAAACAGTATCAGAGGAGGGTTAGATGCAGTGGTAGAAGGAGCAGGGTTGGACATAGGTTATTAATTTGGGGGCTGGCTGACTGGTACGTGGGAGTTTGTTTTGTAATTCTCAGTACTCTTATATATGTTCAAAACTGTCCATAAATGTTTAAAAAAGTAAGTAGAAAGAGAAGATAGAAACATTGAAAAAAGATCCTAACAGTCTTGAGTTTACTAATACATTCCCCCCCTCCCCTGTATTCGGTATTATATTGTACATATAAGCACATTTTTATATTTATGTATATATAATTTTTGAATAATATACAAGTAATGTTCTGCTTTCCTTCGTATTCTTTTAAATGTGTGGATCATTCCCTTTTTTGTGTATGTAAATAAAGCTTAGCAATTTGGGGAATATATTTTAATGCTTCAGTTGAATTTTCCTTTAGGCTAAACTACTGAAGTAAAGTACTTTGGTCCCCTTTACCCTTGATACTTAATTACTTTATAGAACTTCAGGCAGTCCTCAGATAAGGAGCTACTGCTGACAGTAGTTCTGCTACTTGCTGTTTGACACAGTGCTGCAGTGGGGTCTTTCTATTGCCATTTTTTGCTGAGGTTCACCCACCTTTTTTTTTCTCTCTCTAAATAAAAGCATCTTATAAATGTTCCTCCTTCCCCAGTTCCATTCCTCTTGGAGTATATTTTTATTATTTCCTAGAAGTAAATATGGCTTAAATTTTTTTTTCTTGTATTAACTCTTCACTGCATTTTCAAATTCAATATACTGATCATTGCCTTCAGTAAAGATGAATCATGAAATACTATAGGCATATAAAAGTATTAAATTGTAACAAACATTTCTATACAGCATGGATGAGAAAATAAATCATTGCAGGTATAATTAAAACAGCTTTTATACTCTCCTTCCCTTTGCAGATAGAACCTTATCTTGAATTTTGTATTTGTCAATTCATGTTTGTTTTTATACTTACTATATTTTGTATGTATTCTTAAACAGTATAAATTTTTTTTGCAGGTTTACATATCTTTTTTATAAGGTTCTATGTTTTACTTTTGCTTTTGTATAGAATACTTTCTTATTTAACAAATACTAATGTTTTATTAAATGATAGCAGATCATTCTTTGGAGTGGTGGTTCCATTGTAATCCCACAAATACTACTTGATATTTCCATTGTTTTACATCCTTACTAACAACTGATTTCTTAATTGGTCAGATTTATTAATTCTTACTACTCTAATAGGTATAAGGTGATATTTCACTTTTGTTTTAATCATGTTCCTTTTTTGACTTTGAAATAGCATGACCTCTTCACCCCCAGACTTCTCAGGTACATGCCATGACAACCTTTTAAGTAAGGAGTTACCACCTGGTCATTTAGTGATTTCTCTATGAACTGCTCTCTTAATGCGCTCTGATAACAGGTTATATTAAAGCTAAAATCTTGGATACCTTGAGAAAATGGGATTTCTTTCTGTTCTTTTAAAGAACTAAAATGAACACTTTCATAGTATATAAAAATAGAAGTTCTTAGTGCCAGAATATTTGACATTTCATTTTTATATTTTGTGTCTCTTGTATTCTAGGCTCCGGGCTCTGTCCAGTGGTGGGAGTATCACGTCCCCTCCTCTTTCTCCAGCTTTGCCGAAGTATAAATTAGCAGACTATCGTTATGGTCGAGAAGAAATGTTAGCACTTTTCCTTAAAGATAACAAGGTAAGAGAAAAGTAAAGAGTTCAGAATTATGAATGAGATTTCAGGGTATATAGAGTGATATATTGATAGATGACATACCCATGGTTTTTCTCTTTTTTCCTGCTTTGAAACCTTCAGTCGTTGACAGAGAATCTTCTAAGTGTAAGGAGCTCAGTATTTTTTAGAGAAGACCTAAGATTTTGTTACAGGAGTAGAAAGCTTCATGGAAACAGGAGAATATTCAGCACTTAATACTTTGTTTAATTTCCTCTTATTGTCTCTTTCATGTCCATTGCTATCCCAGTTTGATGGCTGCACCTCTCTTTTTTGCACCTCTTACTGTTAATTTAGAAGTTAGGAGTGAGAAGAGGAGCTTTTTTTTTTCTTTTCCTTTTTGTATTAAATATACAATTTTTAGTTGAGAGAATGTCTTAAAATATATATTTGTGTCACTTACAAATGATCAAAACTCAAACAGTATAAAGTACTTACTGTCTGACTAGTGAGAAATAATATATTCTATTTTTGAAATATCCTTTGTTTTTACTTTTATTAACGGATTGGGGATCTCAGATTTTAATGATGGCTGCTAAGGACAGATAAAATTGTTTATGAAACTCTCTTTAGTACCCTGTGCCTTGAGTTAAATATGAGGATTTTTACTCTTCTGCTCTGTACTCTGGAATACCAGAGTTAGTGCTGTGTATCATATCTGAAAGTGGTGGTCTGATGGGAAGAAGAGGAAGGCGACTAGGGTTTTTAATATTTGACCCTTTCAGAATATGTAAGTACTACTGAAGGTAATTGTGGTTGAATAAACTTTACTCCATATTTATAATAATCACCAAGATGCAGACAAAAGGGTATTTCTTCTTGTTCTATATTTTTTTGTAGTTGGAGGGATAGCATTAATTTCATGGTCATGTGTTTGGTCATACAGATACCTTCAGACCTACTGGATAAAGAATTTCTGCCTATCCTACAGGAGGAGCCCCTGCCTCCGTTGGCTCTTGTACCCTTTACAGAAGAAGAACAGGTTTGTGCCTAGCTTTGAGCCTTAGGTCAAACCCTTGTTCCTTTCCACCAAGTCATGAAAATTGGAAGTTACTACTTATGCCCTAAGGCCCTCCATCCCCACAGATCTGCTTTCTTCTTTCTGTTTACTTGAAAGTGTGGATGCCTCTCATAGTTGGTGAGATTCTGCTTTAGTTCTGAAGCTTTTCGAGTATTATATAGAGGTAAGGAAATGTTTCTAGATCCTTAAGGACAGTGGTAACCATCCCTTATAATTTATTTGAGTAGAACGGTATTTTTTGGGAGGTAGGGCCTTCTTTTCAGAAAAATACAGTTTTTCAGAAGTAATTGGTAACCTGAATTCTCACCAATGCATTCTTTTTAAAAAGATTTTATTTATTTACTTGACAGAGAAAGAGCACAAGCGGGGGGAGCAGCAGGCAGAGGGAGAGGGAGAAAGGAGCCCAATGTGGGGCTTCATCCCAGGACCCTGGGATCATGACCTGAACCAAAAGCAGTTGCTTAACCAACTAAACCACCAGGTGCCCCCATTCTTTTTTTTTTTTTTAATTTAAATTAAATTAATTAACATGATGTATTACTAGTTTCAGAGGTAGAGTTCAGTGATTCATCAGTTGTCTAGTGCTCATTACCTCATGTGCCCTCCTTAATGTCTGTCCATCACCCGGTTACCCCACATCCCTATCCCCCTCCCCTCCAGCAACCCTCAATTTGTTTCCTATGATAAAGAATCTCATGGTTTGTTTCCCTCTCTGATTTCATCTTGTTTTATTTTTTCCTCTCTTCCCCATGACCCTCTGTTTTGTTTCTTAAATTCCACATATGAGTGAGATCATATGATAATCAAATTTCTTTTTCACTTTGTACAATACACTCTAGTTCCATCCATGTTGTTGCAAATGGCAGAATTTCATTTTTTTGATGGCTGAGTAGTAGCCCATTGTGGATATATACCACATCTTCTTTATCCATCCGTTGATGGACATCTGGGCTCTTTCTATACTTTGTCTATTGTGGACTTTGCTGCTATAAACATTGGGGTGCACGTACCCCTTCGGATCACTACATTTGTATCTTTTAAGTAAATGCCCAGTAGTGCAATTGCTGGGTTGTAGGGTAGCTCTATTTTCAACTTTTTGAGGAACCTCAATATTGTTTTACAGAGTGGCTGCACCAGCTTGCATTCCCACCAACAGTGTAAGAGGGTTCCCCTTTCTTCGCATCCTTGACAACATTTGTTTTTTCCCGACTTGTTAATTTTAGTCATTCTGACCAGTGTAAGGTGATATCTCATTGTGGTGTTGATTTGTATTTCCCTGATACAGAGTCATGTTGAGCTTTTTTTCATGTTTCTGTTGGCCATTGGTTGTCTTCTTTAGAGAAATGTCTCTTCATGTCTTCTGCCCACTTCTTGATTGGATTATTCATTCTTTCCGTGTTGAGTTTGATAAGTTCTTTATAGATTTTGGATACTAGCCCTTTATCTGATAAGACATTTGCAAATATCTTCTTCCATGCTGTTGGTTGTCTTTTGGTTCTGTCAACTATTTCCTTTGCTATGCAAAAGATTTTTATTTTGAAGAAGTCCCACTAGTTCATTTCTGCCTTTGTTTCCCTTGCCTTTGGAGATGTGTCTAGCAAAAAGTTGCTGCGGCTGAGGTCGAAGAGGTTACTGGCCATGTTCTCCTCTAGGATTTTGATGTATTCCTGTCTCACATTTAGGTCTTCCATCCATTTTGAATCTGTTTTTGTGTATGGTGTAAGGAAATGGTCCAATTTCACCCTTCTGCATGTGGCTGTCCAATTTTCCCAACACCGTTTGTTGAAGAGACTATCTTTTTTCCATTGGATATGCTTTTCCTGCTTTGTTGAAGATTAGTTGACCATAGAGTTGAGGGTACATTTCTGAAGTCTCTCTCTTGTTCCATTGGTCCGTGTGTCTGTTTTTGTGCCAGTACCGTACTGTCTTGATTACAGCTTTGTAATAGAGTTTGAAGTCTGAAATTGTGATGCCACCAGTTTTGGTTTTCTTTTTCAATATTCCTTTGGGTATTCAGGGTCTTTTTTGGTCCATACAAATTTTAGGATTCTTTGTTCCAGTTCTGTGAAAAAAGTTGATGGTATTTTATTTTATTTTATTATTTTTTAAAGATTTTATTTATTTAGTTGACACAGAGAGAGAGATTACAAGTAGGCAGAGAGGCAGAAAGAGAGAGAGAGAGAGAGAGGAGGAAGGAGGCTCCTTGCTGAGCAGAGAGCCCGATGCGGGGCTCTATCCCAGGATCCTGAGATCATGACCTGAGCCGAAGGCAGAGGCTTTAACCCACTGAGCCACCCAGGCGCCCGGAATGTTACTTTCTTGATTCATTTATTTTTTAAAGATTTATTTTAAAGAGAGCACATATGTGCATGAAAGTGGGGAGGGGCAGAGGGAGAGAATCCCAAGCAGACTGTGTGCTGAGTGTGGAGCCTGGCATGTGGCCCAATCCTGTGATGGTGAGATTATGATTGGAGCCGAAACCAAGAGTTCGATGCTCAACCAACTGAGCCACTCAGGTGCCTGTGGAATGCCACTTTAAATTAAGAATCATCGTTGCTTGTTTTTGTTTTTTAAAACAGTTTTCTTTTTTTTCTTTTCTTTTTTTAAGATTTTATTTATTTATTTGACAGAGAGAGAGAGATCACAAGTAGGCAGAGAGGCAGACAGAGAGGAGGAAGCAGGATCCTTGCTGAGCAGAGAGCCTGATGCGGGGCTCGATCCCAGGACCCTGAGATCATGACCTGAGCCGAAGGCAGAGGCTTTAACCCACTGAGCCACCCAGGCACCCCAAAACAGTTTTCTTGAGACATAATTCATGTCATAATATTCCCTCTTTTAAAGTATACAACTTGGTGGGTTGTATAACCATGAGTTGTATAACCGTCACTACTGTCTAATTACAGAACATTTCATCATTACTTTTTGCAACAACCCTCTTGCCATTATTTTGCGTGAGGAAATCACTCTGTTAAGAAAGATGCGCTCATTAGAAGATCTCTGTTAGAACTCTGTTAAGTTCTAAGAAAGGTGTGATATTAATCTCTTATGATTTTCATTACCATAGTGTCATAAACATTTTCTGTTTATGGTTTCTTCTGAACCAGGCTAGTTCTGTCTTTATTCATGAAACCCAGTATCATCTATGGTCATCAGCAGATACTTTCATGGCCAGAAGGTATTTATTGGTATAAAAGGCATAAAAGAAAGGGTACTGTCTCCAGTGATGGCTGAAAGTTCCTTTTCATAATTTGCCAATTTCCTTTTCAAATTGGTTTGAGGTATGGCAATATTTAGGTTTAATTTTTCTTAAAAATATTTTTACTATGAAGTCTTTCAAATAGACAAGTATAGAGAATGTATTATAAATCCCAGTATATTTATAACAGATATATAAATCTTAAAATTACTACATATTTGTGTGTTTTTTTGTTTTAAGAAATAAGGCTTCTCATTGTGGGTGTACCCCTCCCTTCTTTCCTTCCAGAGATTACTTTGAATTGGATTATTTTTCTCATGGTTCAATATTTTCATTACATGTTTGTGTCCATCCAGATGCCATGAAAGTTTCATTTTATATGGTTATACTTTTTTTTTTAAGATTTTATTTTATTTGAGAGAGAGAGAGAGCATAAGAGACCACAAACAGGGGGAGCAGCAGAGGCAGAGGGAGAAGCAGACTCCCTGCTTAGCAAGGAGCCGGATGGGGGACTTGATTCCAGGACCCTGGGGTCATGACCCAAGCTGAAGGCAGATGCCCAACCTACTGAGCCACCCAGGCGCCTGGGATTTAAAATTTTTTAAAAAGATTTTATTTTATCATTGTTATTTTTTAAAGATTTTATTTTTTTGAGTAATCTCTACATCCAGTGTAGGACTTGAACCTATAGCCCTGGGATCAAGAGTCACGTATCTATTGGCTGAGCCAGCCACGTACCCCTAAAGAATTTATTTTTAAGTCACTCTGTACCCAACATGAGGGTTGAATCTACAACCCTGAGATGGAGAGTCACTCACACTACCTACTGAGCCAGCCGGATGTCTTTGTAGGGTTATGAATTTTTTTTTTTTAAGATTTTATTTATTTATTTGACAGAGAGATCATAAGTAGGCAGAGAGGCAGGCAGAGAGAGAGGAGGAAGCAGGCTCCCCACCGAGCAGAGAGCCTGATGCGGGGCTTGATCCCAGGACCCTGAGATCATAACCTGAGCCAAAGGCAGAGGCTTAACCCACTGAGTCACCCAGGTGCCCCTAGGGTTATGAATTTTATATTGAAGATGGCATACTGTAGCTTTTATTCTGCAGCTTTTTTCTTTCAATAATGATTTTTATTTTATTTTATTTTTTAAAAGATTTATTTATTTATCAGAGAGAGAGGGAAAGAGAGAGAGTGAGTGTGCATGCACACAAGCAGGGTTAGTGGCAGGCAGAGGGAGAAGCAGGTTCCCTGCTGAGCAAGGAGCCTGATGTGGGACTCAATCCCAGGACCCTGGCATCATGACCTGACCCAAAGGCAGAACCTCAATGGAGTGAGCCACACAGACGTCCCTCAATAATGATTTTTAGATTTATCTATTTTGATACACATAGCTTTATTTTGTTCATCCCTGCTATATAGTATTCCATATGTGAGAAAACCCAGATTTTCTGGTCTCCTCTGGTTATATATTTAGGTTGTTTTGAAATTTTGCTGTTGCAAATTATGCTGCAATAATCATTCTTAGAACCTGTGTTTTGAAATTGGGCTTTTTTTTTTTTCTATAAGATTTTATTTAGATTATGTGCGAGTGTGGGGAGGGGTAGAGGAAGAGGGAGAGAGAATTTCGAGCAGACCCCACACTGAGCCTGACATGGGGCTTGATTCCAGGACCCTGAGATCACAGCCTGAGCCAAAACCAAGGGACAGAGGCTCAACCAACTGTGCCACCAGGCACCCCAGTTCTTTGTGTTTTTTTAAACGCACAGGTACAGGTAATGTAATGTGGGTATTGCTACATTTATTGCTATAGTGATTAAGCCATTTTGCACTCTTACTAGCCGCATATGAGAGTTCTCATTTTTATGCACCCTTCTAGCTCTTGGTTTTTAAAGTTTGACCGAAACAGTGGTTGTGATAGTTATTTTTTGTATTTCACTAGTCACTAGCAGCTTGAGCACCTTTTCATATCCTTATTGCCATTATGGTTTTTGATTTGCCAGTGTTCTTTGTTCATTGTTTTACTGGACTTTACTTTTTTTTTTTTTAAGATTTTATTTATTTATTTGAGAGAGAGCAAGCGAGAACATGAGAGGGGAGAAGGACAGAGGGAGAAGCAGACTCCCCGTGGAGGTGGGAGCCCAATGCGGGACTCAATCCTGGGACTCTGGGACCATGACCTGAGCCAAAGGCAGTTGCTTAACCAACTAAGCCACCCAGGTGCCCCTGGATTGTTTGACTTTCATGTTGATTTTACAATTTCTTTATATTTTCCTTAACATCAGTAAAATCTTATCATTATTTTTAATGAAAGGTACTCAGGGGCACCTGGGTTGCGCAGTTGTTTAAGCGGCTGACTCTTGATTTTGGTTCAGGTTATGATCTCAGGGTCCTGGGATTGAGCTCTGCATTGGGCTCCATGCTTAGTGTGGAGTCTGCTTGAGCTTCACTCTCCCTCTTCTTCTGCCCCTCCAACTCATACTCTGTCTCTCAAATAAAATTTTTTTTAAAAGACTTTATGTATCTGACAGAGAGAGACAGCATAAACAGGCAGAGCGGCAGGCAGAAGCAGGCTCCCCGCTGAGCAGAGAGCTAGACACGGGGCTTGATCCCAAGGTCCTGGGATCATGACCTGAGTTGAAGGCAGATGCTTAACCAACTGAGCCATCCAGTTAACCCTCAAATAAATAAATCTTTAAAATAAATAAAAGTACTTGTATTTATTGTAGGAAAAATAGGTATAAAGGAGATAATGTCACCCATAAACTCACCATGTGGAGATAATTACTTGTTAACATTAGTATGTTTTATTTCAGTCTGTTTTCCTTGCATATCTCTAGTTGTGAAAATATAGTAATATAGACTGAATCCAATAGCATGTTGAAAGGATTATACACCCTGACCAACTGGGATTTATCCCCTGAATGCAAGGGTGGTGCAACATAAGAAAGTCATTGTAATAAACCACTTAATAGAATGAAGGAAAAACCACTTGATCATCTCAATTGGCACAGAAAAAGTATTTGACAAAATTCAGCACCTTTTTTTTTTTTAATTTATTTGAGAGAGAGAGAGAGAGAGTGAGGGAGAAAGAGAGCATGAGAAAGGGGGAGGGTCAGAGGAAGAAGCAGACTCCCTGCTGAGCAGGGAGCCGGATGTGGGACTCCATCCTGGGACTCCGGGATCATGACCCGAGCTGAAGGCAGTCACTTAACCAACTGAGCTTCCCAGGCACCCGCATCACCTTTCTTGTTAAAACTTACAGTGAACTGAGACCTCAGGGACCTTCATCAATATGATTAAGGGCGTTTATGAAAAACCCACAGCTAACATCATTCTTAGTTGTGGAAGACTGAAAGCTTTTCCCCCTAAAATTGGGAACAAGTAAAGGTCACCAGCCTTTACTAATGCTACACCCAGCATTGTGCTGGAAGTTCTAGCCGGAGCAGTTAGGAGAAAAAAAGACATAAAAGGCATCCAAATAGGAAGAAAAGTAAAATTTATGTCTGCTTTTAGGTGACATGACCCTACATATAGAAAATCCTAAACATAAAATCCCCCCCACAAAAAACTACTAGCACTGGTGATGAATTTAGCCCAGTTGTAGGGTACAGCATCAGTACCCCAAAATCAATTGTATTTCTATATGCTAAAAATAACAATCCTCAAATAAAACAGTTTCATTTACAATATAATCAAAAATAATAAATTTAACCAAGGAGATGTAAGATTTTTACATAAAAACTACAGAATACTTTTGAAAGAAAAGATCTAAATAAGTGAGAAGCCATCAGTATTCATTCAGTCTTGGAAGGCTTAGTATGGCAAATCAATCTGTTGGTGCAGTCTCCACTGAAACCCCTGTGGCTTTTGAGGTAGAAATTGACAAGATGGTCCTAAAATTCATACGGAATTGTAAGGCACCCCAAATAGAACAATTTTGAAAAAGAACAAAGAAGAGTCATATTTCTTGATTGCAGAACTTAGTATAAAGCTACAGTGATCAAAACTGTAGTATATAAAAAAGAAGCAAACAAAAAACAAACTGCAATATAAGGATAGACATATAGGTCATTGGAATAGAAGTCTGGAAATAAACCAAGTTGTTCCATACACTAAATTGCTTTCAAGAAGTTTTTTATGAGGATATCTCTTTTGTTTTACTGGTGACGTAACTGTAGCATTTTACTATTAACTTTTGAAATATTCAGCATTTTTATTTTTTCAGACTTATTTACTTACTGTTTGAATAAAGAATGAATTACACGGTTTGAAAAGAAAAATTTACAGAACAGTATGTAATAGGAAATTGCTCTCCCATCCCTTCCTGCAGCCACCAGCGTCCCTTTCCTAAAGGCAGCAAGTGTTAGAAGTTCATCATATATTTTTCCAAGGAAATATTAAATATGTCTTCCCCCTTTTATATAAGTGATGGTGTACATTAAGCATTGTTCTGCACTTCCAACATTGAGTAATTTTATTAAAAAAATTATCTGCAAATTTGGCAAAATGTTCTTTTATTGTTTTTCTTTGCATTTCTTTCCCCAGTGTAGTGAAAAGTTTTTCATATGTTTGCATTTATATTTTTTCGTTCTTGTCTGTTGATTTTTCTTTGGATAGTAGTCTTTTTCTAGTCTATGTATGGATTTATGTAAGCTAACCCTAATCCTAGCCTGTTTCCTAAATTTTTAAATTGCACTTAAAGCCTTAGTATACCAGTTCTAATCTTTTGTGATTATCATGCACTTTTTAAAGGTATTTATACATATTTTTAATAACTTTATTTTCCTTTTAATTATTTCCTAGATTTCTTAGAGATTAAATGGGTCAGAAAAGCTTTTTAATATGTAGGGAGGAAGACTTGCTTCTAGTTACCGAAACATGATAGACATTTTAATCAGCAGGGTGAGTAATTGATTATCCAGAAACATCCTGTAACACTTCTGAGAAATTAAAATTATTAAGTGCCAAATTATTTGAAAAATCAAAGATTATTCAGCTGAGTGCTACTGGGAACTCTTGGTTAGCAATTTGAAAAAGAGTCAAGTTAGGTTTGCACTATACCTACAGAACAGAAGTAGTTCTGGAATGACTAAGGGGGTAAATCTTCATTCTGCTTTTATAATGGGAAGGTTTATTTTAAGTGCTAATAAGGTCTAGATAGATAACTGTGATTATGGTAGTTATAGAAGATCATGAGGTCCATTTTTGGACTCATTTAAAATGTATCATTTTGGGGCTCAGTTGGTTGGGTGACTGCCTTCGGCTCGGGTCATGATCCCGGAGTCCCCGGATCGAGTCCCGCATCGGGCTTCCAGCTCCATGGGGAGTCTGCTTCTCCCTCTGACCTTCTCCCATCTCATGCTCTCTTTCTCTCTCTCAAAAAAAAAAAAAAAAAAAATCTGAAGTTAACCCTGAAATGGACTGTTGTGTTCCTTTCCTCTAAAAAAAAAAATTAAAAAAATAAAATAAATGTATCATTTTGGGTTTCCTGACAGTGGTATTCTTTGTTTATAAAATATGCTAGAATGGGGGCACCTGGGTGGTTCATTCGGTTAAGCCTCAGACTCTGTGATGGTGGGCCAGGTTTTGATCTCATGGGAGGTGTGATTGGCTCCATGCTCAGTGGGGAATCCTCTTGAGATTCTCTCCCTCTGCCCCTCCCCCCACTTGCATGCATGTATCTGCTTTCTCTCTCAAATAAATCTTAAAAAAAAAAAAAAAAAGCTAAAATAGAGCAGTGCTTAAAGCTGGCAAAAGATTCATTAACATTTTGATCTTTGTCCTGTGGATGACCTGGCAACCCCTCTAGGGATTGTTTCAATATTTGAAGACTAGAATTTTGCATATTTTTTCACCCCATGACCCTTATGGGGGAGGTGAATATTTCTTACAACCTAATATAGCTTCTTGCTGCGTGTATTAAATTTCCTGAAGGAGATATTTTATCTTTAAAATGCAAGTTAATTTTGTGCTCTTTCTGTATATGTGTGTGCTTGCATGTTTGTGTAAAAGAGAACTAGGAAAAACAATTTTTTAAAAAAATTTATTTGGGTGATCTCTGTACCCAACGTGAGGCTCAGACTCATAACCCTGAGATCAAGAGTTGTGTGCTTTTCTGACTGAGCCAGCCAGATGTCCTGGAAAAAAGTTTTTTTAAAACAGAATTGATGCTTAAACACCTAGTCACTGTTTTGGTTTGGCATTTCCCTTGAATATACTTCTCAGTTTGAGAAACGTGACTCTACATAGCCGCTACCTAATTTAGATTGTTTTATTTTATTTATTGACATCAAAGGAAATTACATAATTTTGAATAGATAATACATGTATATATATATAAAAAATTCAAAAAGCACATACAGTGAAAAGCAATTGTGTGGATCACCCTAAGTCTTCCTACCTACAGTTCCTCAGGAGTAGCCACTGTTTCCATTTTCTTGTGTTTCCTCCCTGGGGTAGTTAATAAGTCTGCAACTACTTACATATTTATTCCTATACATACATAAACAAATGGCAATATGCTGTGCACATAGTTCTACACTTCACTGTTTTTACCTAAACATGTATTGAGGAGATGATAGCAAGTACTTGTTCAGCTTTTAATGTGTCAGACAGTTGTAGGCACTTGTCACGTCATGTGTTAAGTGCTGGCAGCGACCCATGAAGTAGATGTAAATATTTTTCCTATCCACTTTATCTAGATGAGGAAAATAAGCACAGAGAAATGGAATAAAGGAATCACAATTCAGTTTCAGGCAATATGGCCTTTCTGTGCTCATTACTACAGCTATGCTTTATATCTTTATGTATTTGTTGACCATATGAAATTGCAGTTTTTGTGGATGAGAATTGGTTGAATAATAGGAATATTAGTGATATTCAACCTAGTAAATAGAATTGCCTAAATTTTTTAAACAGTTGCATAGAATTCCACATGTACATGGCCATGTACCCTTTCTTTTTTTGAAAGTCAGGTCTTTACCCAAGGTAGGGCTTGAACTCATGACCCCAAGATCAAAAGTAGCATGCTCTTACGGACTCACTAGCCAGGTGTCCCATGATTTTTAAATTAGCTCCCATTTGTTGACACTTAGGTGGTTTCCTAATTTTGATTTTACAAACAGCTCTGCAGTTTAAGATCTTTCTGCTTTTGTGATTTTTCACATGTGTTAAAGAGAATTGTGTGGATCACCCTAATTCTTCCTACCTACAGTTCCTCAGGAGTAGCCACTGTTTCCATTTTCTTGTGTTTCCTCCCTGGGGTAGTTAATAAGTCTGCAACTACTTACATATTTATTCCTATACATACATAAACAAATGGCAATATGCTGTGCACATAGTTCTACACTTCACTGTTTTTACCTAAACATGTATTGAGGAGATGATAGCAAGTACTTGTTCAGCTTTTAATGTGTCAGACAGTTGTAGGCACTTGTCACGTCATGTGTTAAGTGCTGGCAGCGACCCATGAAGTAGATGTAAATATTTTTCCTATCCACTTTATCTAGATGAGGAAAATAAGCACAGAGAAATGGAATAAAGGAATCACAATTCAGTTTCAGGCAATATGGCCTTTCTGTGCTCATTACTACAGCTATGCTTTATATCTTTATGTATTTGTTGACCATATGAAATTGCAGTTTTTGTGGATGAGAATTGGTTGAATAATAGGAATATTAGTGATATTCAACCTAGTAAATAGAATTGCCTAAATTTTTTAAACAGTTGCATAGAATTCCACATGTACATGGCCATGTACCCTTTCTTTTTTTGAAAGTCAGGTCTTTACCCAAGGTAGGGCTTGAACTCATGACCCCAAGATCAAAAGTAGCATGCTCTTACGGACTCACTAGCCAGGTGTCCCATGATTTTTAAATTAGCTCCCATTTGTTGACACTTAGGTGGTTTCCTAATTTTGATTTTACAAACAGCTCTGCAGTTTAAGATCTTTCTGCTTTTGTGATTTTTCACATGTGTTAAAGAGAATTGTGTGGATCACCCTAATTCTTCCTACCTACAGTTCCTCAGGAGTAGCCACTGTTTCCATTTTCTTGTGTTTCCTCCCTGGGGTAGTTAATAAGTCTGCAACTACTTACATATTTATTCCTATACATACATAAACAAATGGCAATATGCTGTGCACATAGTTCTACACTTGGATCTGGATGCGGTTAGCTCTGCACTCTTGTTTTTCCAGTGTTAGAATATATCAGTCTAGATTTTGGGACTTCAGGGTCTTACGTATGACCCTGAGATCATGACCTGAGCTGAAATCAAGAATTGGGATACTTAACCAACTGAGCCACCCAGCTGCCCCTCCAACTTTTAAGCCTCACTTCTTGCCCCTCTGCCAGGAGGGCCCTTAGCTACAGCCATGCAGAAGTTGCATTTTCTTCATGTACCACAGCTCTACATTTTTGCACAAATGTGTGTTAGGTTCTAAGGATACAGAAAGTATTCAAATAAGCATATATTCCAACATTCTCTGAGTTTAAAATACTGTTGCAGATTTCTCCTTTAGTGGCCAGGATTTTTATATTTTATAAATCATTTTCAAGATTTTAAAAATGGCTTCTTACTTTACCATTTCCTAAGACCTATGTATTCCATTTGTCCAGAAGTGTTAGCTAAACATGTTTTTGGCTCCCAGGCTTCCTGTGTCCTTGTGTCTTCCTCTTCATGATTGAAGGTTTTCCACTCACTACCATCTTGCTGTATTTGACCCTGTCCAGATTGGATCTGGGTGCAAGTTCAGGCTTGACTGAGAGATTATTTTGTTCATATTTTTCAAGCAATCCTTTCCCTGCTCCAGTAAGATGGTTGATCTTATTTATGTAGATTCTTATTTGGCCCTTCCTTATTTATTTATGATTCTCGTCATTCTGTTAAATAGTACTTGGGGTTGCTTATTCACATTAGTAAGCAGAATGAGGCAAAAATGATTATTTTCCTCCTTACCATGCTACTACTGTGACCATCTCATTTCCACCTTTCACTAGTTAAAGAAGTCTTTCAAACGGGATTTCTTTTACCAAGTTTTCTCTGTTACAGTGCATATATGCCCCATTTGCTTCTGGATACATAGAGCATTTAGAGATTATTTTAATATTTCTCACAGAACCTAGTATAGTATAACGCATTGGTGGTTTGTGTTTCTTGACCTGAAATGTAAATTTGAGATTTACAGGTAAAATCAGGTTTTGGATCATCTTAGGATGTGGTGTAGTTACGATTTCCCATTGCCTGTAGTAATTAGATGTCATTTTATAGTTGAAGTGGGAGACGGGGAAGAGTAACGTATGGTTTGATCTGTTTAATCCATTTTTTCTTTCTTTTTTCTTTTTTTTGGCAGAGAAACTTTTCCATGTCTGTAAATAGTGCCGCTGTCCTGCGATTGACAGGACGAGGAGGAGGAGGAACAGTGGTGGGGGCTCCTAGAGGTCGAAGTTCTTCAAGAGGGCGAGGTGAGCTTTTATGTGGAAAACGTGATAATGGAGGGAGAGAGAAGTCACTTTAAACATATTTTAATACTTGATTTTTAAAAAACTGCTCTTTGACATTAACTGTATACTAAGTGTCCTGAATATTTGTTTTCTGAACCATTTCTCAGTGTATCTGTTCCACAACCCCTGATTTGGATCAGAAGAGGGTAATTCTTGAGTGTGAAGGATTCTAAATGGTCCTAGTTAACTTTGGCAAAACTTTATCCATATTCCTTATGCCCAGGGAACCTTGCACTTTGCCATAGCTTCCAGAAGTGCTTTGGCTGCTGGTGCAGCACTGAAGTCCCTGTAGGCCTCCCTGACACAGGGTTTCTGGAAAGGCGGTGTGCTAGGAGTGTCCCCAGTCAGAAGGGAGGCTTTAGGAAAAGCTGCCTCATCAGTACTTGGGCTGTTTTAGAGGTAGAGCAAAAAATAATAAGCAGTCGCTTATTTAAGTGACTTATTTAACCTATAGTTTTATAAATTTGTCTCAGAATTATTATTTTGTTTTTTTTATATTAACTTTTTTTGCTGTCTGCTCCATTTTGTGTTCACTTATTTTCTGTAACATAAGGATATTTGTAATATAAATATTCAGCATTTACCTCTTAATGTGGTTAAGTCATAGCAGTAACCTAAACGTATCCTGTTACATTTTCGAAGAGGTGCTTTAGAAGTGGAAGAATTGGGTATCTACAAATCTAGATGCCATTGTCTTCACATACCACACCACCCAGATTGACATGATCAAGAGTGTGGAATATCTAAATTCTTTTCTTTTTTTTGAAGATTTTATTTATTTATTTGATAGAGACACACACAGAAGGAATGCAAGTGTGGGGAGGGGAGTGAGAAAGGGAGAAGCAGGGAGCCAACGCGGGGGTCAGTCCCAGGACCTTGGGATCATGACCTGAGCTGAAGGCAGACGCTCAGCTACTGAGCCACCCAGGCGCCCCTCTAAATTCTTTTTAGTTAAAGTTATGCCTTCTGAATAGAGTCATTTACATCTAGTCTTTACAGAGACTATAATAGATTATGCATTCCTGTGAAGAGGTTGCTTTCAATCATCCGTGCAGAATGTGGGAATGCAGGTGTGGTGAATAATGGAGAGGCTAAAGTTCTCCACTTGGAGGCTAGGTGCCAATACCAAGGTATACATGGTATACATGGTTTTTCCTTCTGAATTTGTCAGTCTCTAGAACACCGGTTTTTAACGGAGGGGTTGTTAGAAATACTCTGCAACAGAATACTGGATGGTGAGATTTAGGCATGTGTGTACTTCAAAAGCTCCAAAGGCCATGCAGATTGCCACATGTAATTAGGTTCCATTCGTTCAGAATTTATCTGAGATATTTGCATCTTGGTGGTGCAGTGGTGTTTTGGAGATGGCTCTGGCCTGCTACTTGGATGTTTCCTGTGTCTTTCTACGGTAGGCTGGCCTCAGAGAGAGAGGTTACACTCAGACAGCTTTGCCTCTTTCGCTCTTTAGGGTAAGTCCTACAGAGATTATTACTCAGGAAGTGTGGCCCAGGGTGCCTGGGTGGCTCAGTGGGTTAAAGCCTCTGCCTTTGGCTCAGGTCATGATCTCAGGGTCCTGGGATCGAGGCCCCTGTCGGGCTCTCTGCTCAGCAGGGAGCCTGCTTCCTTCTCTCTCTCTCTGCCTGCCTCTCTGTCTACTTGTGATCTCTCTCTGTCCAAAAAAAAAAAAAAAAGTGTGGCCCACAAGCCAGCTGTTTTATGAGCCTCAAGGTATCACCAACTTTGTGTGTTGCAAATACTAACCAGTCTTTCCAAACAGTCTTTAAAAAATTCTGTGTTGAGAAACAAAGATTGATAAATTTCTCCCTACTTTGTGATTTCTTTGAAGTAGAGGGCTATCACATATTATCCTACAATCAAAATTTAAACAGGGCAAGTGCAAGATACTGTGACAAAAGTGGTGACTGAATTAACATTGATGTGAAAAAGTGGCATTAAACTAGCCAAATGAATGAACTGACTTTGGGAAAAACAATTCTAACACCGTTGTTCAAACTGTGATTCTTTTTCTAATGATTTCATAAGACCATTATCTGATTTTGTTTTTTTCAGTTAGTACTTATTTTTAACTTGTTGGTTAAGTAATGATTATTATGGCTTTGTTTTGTATGGGCAGAGCTAAAATTAGATGATTATTTTGGCTCTTTTTAACTTGAGGAAACTTTGATGTGAAAATCCACTGACTTCTAGACTTCTAAATATCCTGAACTAGTAAAATATAAACCAATGAGTGGGGAAACAAAGTTGTCATCTTTCTATTTTATCTGGTTAAGATATTTAATAATACAGCAGATGTATACAGCTGCCAGCCCCTTGTCTTCACCATTATTAAAATGGTGTGTGTGTGTGTGTGTGTGTATAGTGTGTGTATTTTTAAAGGAGTATATTTTATTCTCCCAAAATAATCTGGTGAAATCTCAGATAGTAGGGCAGTTCTTTAAATACTTAGCTGTGTGAAAGATTCATCATGTTATGTATACTTGCTTTTTCTTATATGAGAACTGTATTTATAGATGATTTTGGTCCTTGTACTTTGAAGATTGTTCCTTAATGTTTTACAAACTGGAGAACTCTAGAATCTGATTCTTTTTATGTGCCCACTCATAAAGCTTTAGTCTGATAAGGAGGACCAGTACCGATGCTAGTTAAAACTGGCAGGTAATATTTTGTCTGTGGTTTGTTTATTTTTCTGGCAACCTGAAGGCTATTTTTCATATTCAAATTTCCAAAATAAAACCCGTTTTCAGGATGTCATATACTTAATGGTTTACCTGAGAAAATTATTCTCTTTTGAAGAGGGGACTTTTACCCTAAAAGTCATCATTGTGGGAGATCACCACAGTGTTATGTTTGCCTTGTACTGTTTCAGGATTTTGGATAAAATGTATACATATCCTAAGGAGAGAGTTACTGAAACTGGGAGTTGACTTTAAGTTGATGTAAAGTTAGATTGACAAAACTGGGAGGTAACTTTAAGATTATTGTAGTTCAAGCCTAGTCCTCACTTCCATTTTATAGATGAAGAAATGGATTATCTGGATTAGTTAAAAGGGTGCCCATTGTTCCTAAGATTACCCACATATAATTGTGTGCATTTTGTAATAAGGTTGTATAAAGTACACCTATGTTCTGAGTCAGGTTTTGATAAATTTTAAGGAAAAAATAGAAATCCTACTGGATATTTGCAATAATTATTTAATTCAATTGTTTTTAGCTTTGGAATTCGTTCATGCTTTTGTTCGATTCTTCACCATTTTTCTTTTCTTTTTTTTTTTTTTAAGATTTTATTTATTTATTTGACAGAGACAGCAAGAGAGGGAACACAAGCAGGGGGAGTGGGAGAGAGAGAAGCAGGAGTCCTGCTGAGCAGGGAGCCCGATGCAGGGCTCGATCCCAGGACCCTGGGAACGTGACCTGAGTCGGAGGCAAAACGCTTAACTGAGTCACCCAGGCACCCCCATCATCATTTTTCTTTGGGTGGTTTTACACTGTTAAAGAAGTTGAGCTACAGATGATGGCTAAGATTTAATCTAAGTGCAGCCCTGGACTCCCCACCCTTTCCCAGTTTTCTGACCTGTGTGTTGAATGCAAATGGTGTATGTTAATTGAGAAAACCTCACATTGCACAGAAAGTATAAAGCTAGAAGTTCATATTTGCTTTCTGCCTCCAGATCAGTAATTGGATGTACATTTTTCCAGACTCTTAACTGTGCATGCAGCTCTATCATTTATATAAGTGGAGTTATTTCTATAAGTATTGTTCTTTGGCATGCTTTTGTCAGTCAACAGGATCATGTAGATTTAATGTCAGCATTTAATCTTCTGTGGCTTCATAGTATTCTCTTAAATTATTTTATCAGAATTAATTTATTGATTAGGTCATTTCTGGTGTTTTAGATTGCAATGAACTCCTTCAGTGATATGTATTTGCATATTTGTGTATTTCTGTTAGGATAATTTGTAGTTAACAATTGTTGAGTCAAGTTTTGATAGATCTAACCACATTGCTTTAAGTAAAGGCCAGTTTACACTTCCAACTCCTAGAGCCTCTCAGTCCCTGCATTTGGCACATTCTCACCAGCCCTCTGGTTCATATTCAGTCCTGGTACTTTTCCTATTTGAAGACTTGAGCAAAGGGGAAAGAGTGCCTTTGTTGCTATGGAATATCCTTTAAGGAGTTAGTTCACAAAGTTAGCCGACCTATTAAATTAGCCTTTCTTTGGAGTTAGATAAATTATTTTAACATTTATGCTTGGCTTTTTATACTTTATCTGCTCTCGTCCCAAGCTTTCTAAATCTTTTTTTTTTTTTTTGGTGAAAATAATCCAATAAAAGGTCCAATTTGCAGTAATAGTTTATTGATCTTAGAATTTTACTGTTGAACTTTAATGTTAAAGAGCTGAATGTTGATACTGTTTCTTGTTCAGGCCTGGGACTGGGACTCTTACATCTGTTTTTAACTTGTTTCTTTCAACCTCTTGTGGTCTAGCCTTTTCGGTGCCATTATTGGTCTCTCAGGTAAAGATCCATCAGGCCTTGCTAAATGTTTAAATGTAGAACTTCTTTTTGTGTAGAGACAGAACTTCAAAGATTAATCGTTGGTGTTGAATATGTTCCTAAGTTGACATCTGAGTATTTTTTTTGTTTTCTTATTTTCAGGCAGAGGCAGAGGTGAATGTGGTTTCTACCAAAGAAGCTTTGATGAAGTAGAGGGTGTGTTTGGTCGAGGAGGTGGCAGGGAAATGCATAGGTCACAGAGCTGGGAGGAAAGGTAATTAAAAGATCCAGATCTTGGTATAAAGGTTTCTTGGTGTAAAATACATGTTTTTCTCCTTTCTACAGAGGAGATACCTCTGTGTATAGTTATATAATTTCGTTTAAAAACTGCTGTTAATTGAATATCAAGCTGTAAGAAATTTTTAAATGATCCTTATTTAAAGGAAGAAGCGGTCTAGATAAGTAGGTTCATATGTTAGTGCCAGCATGGACATTTCAGAGTTAATCTGATTGCTATTTGCTTAGCATTCAGTGGGAGGCATTGATAATTGACATTTTATTGTTTGTTGCTATTAGTCAAAGCATCTTCTCTGTTCTTTGTGACTTTATGTGATGTCTGTTGATGAGGGAGGGCAGTTGCACAAAGTGTGTGTACAAAGATGTCCACTGTGATGATGTTTATAATGTAATTCGAAACAAGCCAGACAGCTTAATATCAGTGTGGTTTCTTGTATAATGGTATATCCACACAGTGGAATATTATATAACCATTAAAGTTAGAATGGTTTTGAAAATATTTAATGATGTAGGAAGATACATTTTAAAAGTAGTATATAAAACTATGTATAACTTGTATCTAAAATAAATCATGTATCTGATTAAAAGATGTCTATAAAAAGAACAGTTCTGGGTCAATAGAAGCTAGCTTTTGGTAAGTGAGATAGTAGATATTTCTGTTTTCATCTTTGTGCTCTTCTGTATTTTCCAAGTGTTAGGCAATAACCATGCATTTGTTTATAATTTGAAATAGAAAGCAATGCTATTAGACCAAGATAGCATTGGGTGTCACAGATGGGAAATCTATATATTACTCTCAAGTCTTGTTTGAAAACTTATTTTATCTTTTCTAGAGGTGACAGACGTTTTGAAAAACCAGGACGAAAAGATGTAGGTAAGGCTTGCTTACTGTTTTGAAGTATTTTTATCTGGATTTCCAGGATAATAGTTCGTAACAACTCAAGGATACATTTATTAAAAATTGACTCAGTTACCTGCACCTCTCCAGTAGATGGGGTTGTAACATCACTTGCATTTATACTTCCGTGGTTATTTGAGGGCTCTTTTGTATGAAAGGGGTGATGAACATAACCATTAGGATTTACTTGGTTTAACTTTTTAGGTTTGTGTGTTCTTTGCAAGGCATATATTCTTTATTAAGGCTACCTTGTGAACTGAAATTTCAGTCTCTTAAACTCCTTTCCAATGTGGATACATCTCACAGAGTGAGAAGAAATAGGGAAAGTGGTAGAATGCTTGTTTTTGTATATCAGAGTGCATTGAATGTTCTTACTTTAGTTTTTTTTTTTTTAAGATTTTATTTATTTGTCAGAGAGAGATAGAGAAAGAGAGAATGAGCACAAGTAGGGGAGCAGTAGGCAAAGGGAGAAGCAGGCTCTCTGCTGAGCAAGGAGCCCAGTGTGGGACTTGATTCCAAGACCAAGATCGTGACCTGAGCCCGAAGGCAGAGGCCTCAATCGACTAAGCCACCTAGGCATCCCAATTACTTTAGTTTTTTATTTGTCTTTTTTTTTTTAATGTATAATCTTTGTGTGTGTTTTTTTTCTTGTTTGGAGATGAGAGCAGTCAAAATAAATTATAGTTAAGGTAGCCACTGACTTAAAAGGTACATAGTAAGAGAACAAGATTTCAGTGTTGGTGGTGAATTAATCATAGTTTATATTAAAGAATCTAAATGTTAAGACAGGCTTTCTGACTGATCAAAGGTACTACCTTCCAAACTGCCAGTAGGGATTTATGTCTGAGAGGAAAAAGAAATGCTGATTCACAGTAATGTTGGAGTTATGAAAATCACATGCAAGTTCTAAATTCCCAGAAGTACCAGAAAAGTTCTCCAGAGCATGATTACATCTGACAAGAATAAGCCTTTCTCAAAAATATGTTAAATATGTAAATATCACGCATAGACTGATGTGCAGATTTTTTTTAACACTAGTAGTTATAACAGTTAACTTTGCATCACTGTTTTCATATCAAATTCATTTTAGCATATCAGTAATTTAAATTTCTCATTCACCTGGCATCAGAAATGATCAGTATTATTTATATTAATGAAAAGTTGTTAAATGAGTGTAGCACAAAGAAATTTAGAAGACTGGGTAGATAACTTATTGTTAGTTGAATGGCTTTACTTGTAGACTATTGGATAAATACTATCTTGGGACATTTTTTAGGACTTCTGCTCCCATCCATGTCTGATTCAGTACTTTTGCCAGTGAATAGAAGAGATAATGAGGGGTAGTTTAAAGAGTATAGGGTTTCAAGTCAAAAGATCACCAGTAATCTAAGTTCTCAGATATTCATTAGTCTCATAGTAAGTGGATATAAGAATGCCTTACAGAATTTTTAGGATTAAATAAGAATATATGGACTCATTTATTTTTTCAACAGTTATTAAATTCCTACTCATATGATAGGCCTTGTGCTAGGTGCTATATAAATATTCCTTTTTTTAGATGACAGTGCTGGTGTGTGATCAGATTTTCAGATCATTCAGTATTTAGAGGGTTAGCTGTAGAGTGGCACAACTAGGACTTGAGATCAGAATTAAAATGGAGCAAGAGATCAGTTCTAATCAAATGGAAGTTTAACAGAAAATGCTAAGCAAGTCTTGCATGAACTCTAGAAATGAAGATACAGAGTAATGGTGTCATAGCATCCTGCTGAGAAAGGCACAGCCTTCTCAGCTGACCAAGGGCTCAGTGTTAAACCAGCAGCAGGATGGTGCCGAGCGCAGCATTTACTAGATCTGAAGTGTCCTCATAAGGCAGGCGCTAGGGACACCCGCTGTCTTTTATGTTGACACAGGATAGCTTAAGTATTGCGTGCAGTACTGGGGCCATACCTGGAAGGGATCCATATGTTGGGAGTAGGATGTTTCGGGCATTTGACACCCCCTGTGATGGGGGATGCATGAAGGAAATGGGGCTGTTTACACAGCAGACGACTGTGGGTAGGACAGGGTGGGGAGGAGGGTTTTTAGGGTTACTCTCTGCAAATATTTACTTAACAATCATAAAAGAGGAATTAAACTTGATCTGTATGAATCTAAAGGGCAGGTTTAAGGAGGCAGAAACTCGACACAATCTTAAAAAGGTCTGATAGAGTTGTCTGAAAATGACTTGGGTTGCCTGAGAAAGCAGTGTTTTCCCTGTTAAGAGCTTGATTTTAACCTTTGACACATTGTCATGCTTTGGTGGTTTGGATAGAGTGTAAAGTTCCTTTTTCATCATTATTTTACCTATATTAATTCAATCTGGGTAATTTCCCCAACCGCTCTCTATTAAAAATATAGGTTTTTTTTTTCTTTGCCCCTATAGGTGTATCTTTGAAAAGATGAGTTCCATAAAGCTAAGTTGATGTGAAGTGGTTAAGAATTTAAAGAAAGTTTTTCCTACTAAAATATCACGGCAAGTTTCACATACATATATTCAAATAAACCATAGTGGATTTTATTGAATTTTTTTTTAAGATTTATTTTATTTTATTTATTTGACAGAGAGAGAGATCACAAGTAGGCAGAGTGGCAGGCAGAGAGAGAGGAGGAAGCAGGCTCTCAGCTGAGCAGAGAGCCCGATGCGGGGCTCGATCCCAGGACCCTGAGATCATGACCTGAGCCGAAAGAAGAGGCTTTAACCCACTGAACCACCCAGGCGCCCCTATTGAATGTTTTTTGACAAGAGGCTCACTTTAGATTGTACTAACTATGCTGATAATTATGAGCCTTTCTTTTTATAAGTAATCCACTTTTGTTGAAAATATTATAGATTAAGGAAATCTCATAATTGTATCTTGCGCTCTTCAAGAACAGCAGTACTAAAGTAATTTGTTGGGACAGAGTGATATATTGGTCAGTTGTGAGGTGTTCTATGACATCAAATTAAGTTAATTTGAGTATTAAAGTTTCCAGAATACTAAAGATTCCAGAATGACTTGTTGGTTTTAGAATTAGAGATGGTTCATATCATGTATTTGCTTCTTATATGGAGAGAAATGGGTGTGTTTATAGACATCTGGGCAAAAATCCTGCATATTTCCTGGGAACACAATAAGGGAGAATGTGGAGGTGGAAAAGGCCTGTAACCTTGGAATTGTAATTACTATTCAGTAGGAATTGGTTGTTGGAGAGGGAGAGATCAGTTCCAGTAATAATCTTGTAGTATGATTCTGTGAGGATGAATCTGGAAGATCATTAAGAAATAAAAATTGATCCAGTTGATACCAGTAGGTTCAGCCCAATGCGATACCAATTGGTGCATTTTGGTGTGTAATTCTTTAAAGTGGACATAGCAGCTTTTGGTTATAAGGCTGCTGTTAACAGTAGGTATTATGGGCTTATACATGCATAAATCTAGACCTTATGATTTTTAGTAATTACTTGTCTAGTTTGTTGGGATTGTCACACTATCTATATTGGTTTCCTGAAGCACTTCTAAAGTTAATTCCAATGTGGTCTTCCTAGTCATGTGTTCAAGATAGCATCACTGGGTTTCCAGGTTAGTGAGCTAGACAGTCAGGAATTAGAGCTGCTGTTCCCACCTCCCAGTACTTTCCCCCTCTTCCCATTTGCACTCCCTTCTCCTGAAAGGATAGTGATATCTTAGCAGAAAACTTAGTCCTTAACTTAGAAACTGTGATTCTCTGAAGTAAGTGGAAGAATCATGAACAGTGCTTTCAGAAGCTTTCAACCACCTAGACAGAAGTTTTTGATTGCATTTCTTGTTGTCTATCTGTGAAACATTTATTAAGTAGCATTAGTCTATCAATAGAGTTGTTTTGGGTGTGAGTAGAGAAGTCACATCTAGTTTGCAGATGCAGAGCTTATATATACGTAGTGTACTTTGAGAGTTCTGTGACTTGAATGGGGAACATACTGGGTCTGCAGCGAGACTCTTCCTGGATCTTGCTCACTTCCTTCTTACTGTGAGCAACTTCACTGAAGTGGTGGAGTTGTGATCTGTGTAAGTGATGTACAGCCCTCAGGAAAAAACATACCATGTAAATCTTTGATACTACTTTATTTTCACAGGTTAGGTGAATCTGGTTATTTTATTATAGAAATAAGAATTCCTGCTGTCTGTGTGTTACGACCGTCCTGGGTTGGGAAAAAAGTCTATTGGTCTGAGTAGTGTTTAAGAATGCCTAAAGTTTCCAAACAGCAAAAGTTTACAATAATTAAGTTTCTGTATCCTTGATATTTTTTTGCTGTTATCGCTCTTAGACCACTCCAGAGTTCTTTATTTTCTTTTCCTTTTCGTCAAAGAGTAGAAAAATGTGACTTGCTGCTCTGTCCTACTCTTCACAACTGATTGCCTTTACTAGGCTCCTGTTTATTTCATGGGATGATTCTTGGCTGGATCATTACTAATGGGGAGCGTTAATCTTTCAGATTCTTTCAGAATTCAGAAAAGAAGAGCAGCCACGAATCTACTTGAATTTTGATAGGGTAACTTTTTTGGTTTTTGTTTACTTTGAGGACAGTCTTTTTTTTTTTTTTAAATCAAAATGAAAAGTATGCAGAGAAAGGTTTTAAATTAAACTGGAGGTAAGGGGAGGGATTCATCTAAGTATATGCAAAATAAAAATTGAAGCAGAGAGAGCATAATTTTCATGGAGTATTAGAGTTGGTAAGAAATAATAGAGTTTATCTATTCCAACCTCCTACTGGTGCATAAACACTCATTTTGTGTTTGTAGAAAAAACTATTTGAAGTTGGAAACAGGAATTTGGGTTTGAAAATACTTTGTTGCCTAATTTTTTTGATTTATCTATTGGAGATGTTTTTCCTATTTGATATGTAACTAAACTTTTGTATCTACAAAAACTTAAATATATTTGCATTTATGAGTTACTTAGGGTGTCATGTTTTTTTATACCATTGAATAGATCATAGGTAAGAAAGGAATGTTTTTACTTAGGTGAGAAGCCAATATTTTTAAGTCACTATTTGATTATTATGCAAGGTGGCTTTATAGTAGATAGAATTTGCATCTCCTTACAAAAATACCACCTTATAGATTTCATTCAGGCTGGATCTTATCCTTGATCTGATCACTTTCTGCCAAAAATACACGAACATGTGCATGTGTTTGGGTATCAGGCTCAAATGCAATGTATATATCTGTACTTTGCTGTTTCTTCAGGTGAATTCTTTGTGTGAATTTTTGTTCTTAGATATTAAAAATTAAGGGGGTATAAGGGGGTAATACTCTAGTTTTGTAGTGATCTTGTTGTCTTGAAAAAATAACATTTTTAAAAGGATGTTCATTAAATATTGTGAAATCGTCATTCTACCCAGGGAGCTAGATTTAAGACTAGACTGCTGCTTCAACTTGCAGATGAAAATGAGAGATTTGTGATTGATTTTAGAGTTCAGCTGTGTTAAACTTAATTGTCCTGTTTTACCTTCATTAGTAGTATCATACCACTTTATTATAAATCCACCAACATTTCTGTGTAAATATCTGTCATGTCGAGATGCATTGATTTCAGCAGATAACCACAGATACAAACTTGTAAGGTAGAATGTTATATTTCCAGAATGTGTATTGTTAGCTCAGCCATTTTTATGGGCATAGGCTTGATTACCATGATGTAATCGGAGAGATGTAATCAGCATTGAAAAAAAGAGAAAACATGAGATATGAAGGAAAACTAGCTGCATAACTGGCTGGGTATATTTAATACATTAAAAAATAGGGTGTAATTGGAGACGTCTTACTCTGTCAGTCCTGTTTCCGAGATCTGAAAATTGTCCATGCTTTGTCCATTGATACGGATGTCCAGGTCAGTCCTGTTTGGGCTCTTGGAGACCAGAGGAGTTGGAAGTTCAGGAACAGTCTTGTCAAAATTCTCCATCTTGATTTGATATTCACCTTTGGAACCCCGGGTCAACAGAGATGCAAAACAGTGATGTAACATGATCTCGGAGGGTAGGTAGGACGTCCTCCTTTGGCATATTTCTCCAGTGCCTTCCTGCATTGCTGAGAGGAACACAACTAATTCGAAGTGGGGAGGACTTTCATGCTGGAGCAGAGTAGCCAGAGGACTTGATGGTATAATGGAGTGATAGTAGGTTAGTGGAAAGATAAAGAATGGACATTCCTCAGAACTGATGCCATCAAGATGGAAGTCCACACTGGTCTGGTTGAGTTCACCGTTTTCCCTTTCCTGATAGAGTACAGCTGAGACCCGGACACTGGTCAGAGGGCTAGGTCGAGTGTTGGCCACTTGGAAAATTAGATTAGGTTTGCCATCAATGTGAGCTACTACTGCTAAGTCCGTAAAGCGAATTGAGAAAGCTCGATTTTTTGGCCGGGCAATCTTCGCCACAAAGGCACCTAAATTAGAAATCGTTGAATTTTTTTTAGAACAAAGATTTAAAATATGAATACCTTTTCTGAATGAGAAGGGTGTATCAAATAGTTACACATTTCTTGATGCCATGCCTTCCAAGTGAGTCAAGAATTGATGAACACATTAATTTGGGTAGTCTCATTTGCCTGAAGAATTTTTCAAAATGTACATACATCCTTATTTAAAAACTGTGATTTCAGAAGGCCTAAGCAGAATTCATTTTGTTACATAGAAATGTAACTTTGTCTTCTCATTTCTTAAAAAATGAAAGAATGGTCATATATTACATTTCTGCCCCTACTTAAAAAAAAAAGTAACAAAATACATGAAATTCATTTGTAATGAGATTATTTCAAATTTAAGTAGAAATTACATTCAGAGTAGAATGATTTTGGGGTAGGGAGGAGACCAGTAGAATGAGTGATACATTGAGCAATTTTTTAACTTTGAAGTTTATATAACCTCCCCTCCCCTTTTTATTTTAGAAGGCTCTGGCTCTAAGGTGATTTCAGTGTACTTTTTGAAGTACATCTTATGTGCCCCCGAGCTGTGGGTCAGGATTTCTTAACTACTTTTGTGCCACAGGTCTTGGCAGGCTGGAAAGATCTGTGACCTCTTATCAGAATTATGCTTTAAATGCATAAGAATAAAATACATACAAAGGTAATAAAATATATTTGAAATTGGGTTGAACATTTAAAAAATTATAGCACTGTATGTGCTTTTTTAATGCATTAACAAAATATAGTGGCGGGTTTAATAATATACTTTTGAAGTACTGTAGTGTGATAGGAAAATATCTGATTTCTATTTGTTGTCAAAGTTACCAATATTGCTGATACTACTGTTTTTTATTGTCTCTGTTTGTAGTGGAAGGACATGGCGATTTTCAGTTAGGGGCTAGTGAAAAAAGATGCAAGTTTTTCATAAGTTCATGGATCCCCTAAATTTTATCTAATGACTGACCTAGTTTAAGAATTCCTGTAGGGAAGTTAAGTGATTTGTTACAGATCATAGAGCCAGTTGGCAGCACACTGGACTTCATTCCAGATCACCCTTCATTTGGCCCTTTACTTACCTTTTCAGATTATTATTGCATAGTGTGTTAAAGCCAGGTTTTCTTTTTGATTTCTTTTTTGATTTTTAAACTGTATATATATCACTTATAAAAGTGACATTAGACCTACTTTAATTAGAGGAAATCCTGTGTTATCAGGGTTTATAAATAAAATTTCATGATCTTTGTAGCCATATTTCCAGTAAAGGTGTGTATACTTACTTGATCTCTAAATATAATGCTGACTATTGTGCTCTAGGCTCACTGATGATGAGTAAATGTTGAACAGATAAACTCAGAGGAGGAGATTCTAACCCAGTAAAAGAAAAAAAATCAAATTTATCTATTAAGTAAAATGATTGTCAGAATATGCATTTAACATATTTATCCACTTATTTGACAAAGTATTTAGCTTCTCTGAAAAATGCGTTTAGACCTCTTGTTAATATTTTTTTGGTGTAAAATGTTGTTATAAGTTAGTGTCATAATGGTCCCTTTTTTCTTAAGGAGTCCCGACAGGTAAAATTTAAGGGTAGAGTCGGGTTTCTTAAAATTTCACCTCTCATTTTGCCCTAGACTTTTTTTTTTCAATCTTTGACATTACCTGCTAAAAATGCAAATTAAATTATTCAACAACATAGTTGCTTTTAACTGACTGTCCCCTCTCCAAACCACTTGTGATTTTTTTTTTTTTTAAGAACAAAAACAATTACCTGTGATAAAAGCCTCTAGCATGAGGCCTAGGAGCATTTGTATGGCAAGTAAGGCGATTGCACTTGGACAGTCACCACTGGGGAACATGGTACCATAACCAATTGTGAGTTGTGTCTCCAGGGAGAAGGAGAATGCAGCTGTGAAACTGGTGATGTACTTCACACAGATAGTGTGGTTTTCAGGTGGGGCATCATGATCTAGTTCCAGATCACCATTCATCTCAGCTAGAACATACCAGAGCACTGCAAAGACAAGCCAGTGGACAACAAAAGAAGCAGAAAAGACCAACATCATCCAGCGCCAGCGCATGTCCATTAGGATTCCCCAAGCATCTCGCAGATATGCAAGACCTCTTTGAGCACCATCCATTTGAAGTGTGCTGTGGCCATCCTTGGTGACCATCCTCCGGTATCTCTGAGTTAGGAGAGGAGCAATAACTTTGCAGTTACTGCCATCCATCTCAGGCTGTAATTTTCTGAAACCAAGAATAAATTAGTAAGCTCTTAACTGTTTCACAGTTAATATTAATAAATTCTGAGACCTCATGCACTTTCTCCTTTTTTTGGAATGCTTCCTTGGCTACTGTGCAGACTTTCCCAGTCTGACAGCTTTCTTTTCTCTTCACGTAAGGGGGCACTTATTGACTGAGCCATTCATTTGCTGTCTAATCATGGCTTACATTTGGCTATCTCTTATTGTTTCCTTGAATGTTAAAGTATCGTTCAGCATTTTAATATTTCCAGGTATATTTCAGAGTCACTGAAGGTTAGGGTTATGGTTCATGTGTCTTTGATACCCCTGTCTCTTTCTTGCACAAGTCCAGGCATAAAGTGTTTATTGGATTGACTAAACGTGTAAATAACAATTTTTCATAATTAGTAATTATGAATAATTCATAACTAAATAAGTTAAATGTATGTTTAGTTATCTGTGTTATCTAGAATATAGAACTGTATTCTAGTTATGTGTGTAAATAACTAGAAATCATTTGGAAATGTAGTGTTAAACTGCCTGCAAATGTTTTAAAGCTGAACTCCGCACTAGGCAGGACTAAGCTTTTAGAGATCCATAGTTCTAATGTATGCTTTTTAATTAGCCTATTGAAAGTTTTATGAATAGGTTTTGTTTTTGTCACTTTGTGGCCATTTTCATGGATTCTTTCCCTGTCTAATGAATTGCCATCCTCTGAATATTCTAGATTCTGAGTAGATTGTAGAGTGAGGAGAAAATTATTTTCTTGGAAAAATACGAGATTCTAGGTAGAGATTCCTAGATAATACTAGGTTGGTTTTTTTTAAAAAAGATTTTATTTATTTATTTGAGAAAGAGAGTGAGTGAGAGAGAGAGCACAAGCCAGGAAAGAGACAGAGGGAGGGAGAAAGCAGACTTCCCACTGAACAGGGAGTCGGATGTGGGGCTGGATCCCAGGAGCCTGGGATCATGACCTACGCCGAATGCAGACGCTTCACCGACTGAGCCACCCAGGTGTCCCAGTAACACTAGTTTTGCAAGTAAGCAAGCCAGGAAAAAAAGCTTCAAATTTAATGAACTAAAATAACCATTAAGGCACCAAATTACAATTTTTAACATTTTTTTAAAAGATTTTAGTCATTGGAAAGAGCAAGAGAGCACGTCTGTGTATGTGCACATGAGAAGGGTGGGGGCAGAGAGAGAAAGAGGCTCCCTGAGCCTGATCTGTGGCTTGATTCCAGGACTCTGGATTCATGACTTGAGCCACCCAGGCATCCCCCATATGGCAGTTTTTATTTATTTGTTTGTTTACTTTTTAAAGTTTTTATTTATTTGAGAGAGAGAGTGAGAGACAGTATGAGAGGGGAGAAGGTCAGAGGGAGAAGCAGACTCCCTGTGGAGCTGGGAGCCCGATAGGGAACTCGATGCTGGGACTCCAGGATCACGAACCAAGCCGAAGGGAGTTGCTTAACAAACTGAGCCACCCAGGGGCCCCCAAATGGCAATTTTAAAAAGATAATTAATGTAATTAGTTTTTAGCTGTTAACAGTTAAACTATAAACCAGTAGATATGCTTTTCTCTGTGTGTTGAGAAGAAATCTAAAGTATGCTTTCTGTGTGTTGATTCTTGCTTATATCAAAGCTGTCTTAAGACTATTATGGGGAGCCTCACAGGAACAGAATGGGAAATGCGGCTTTGCTTTCCCTTTCTTTTTGCCACAATACAGTGCTAGGAATTTATATTTGACTCTGCCTAGCTGCTTCCCTGAGAAGTAGATTCTCTTGAGAGTATTGTATATTCCTACTTTTTGCATGACGGTGGCGCTTAAGAAGGGGACTAGAGGTATTTGGAGCAGGTTGTTGTTTGGGCTTGCTGGGTCCTTACCGTTCTAGAGATTTTGGAGCTGTGGAGACTGCCTTCCCGTGATACTGGAATTGGTCATTGGCCAGCTGGATATATACTTTCCCTTGTCCCCTGAGGCTAATTTAACATGTATTGTGACATTAGAGACAGTTCTCTTGTATTTTCTTCAGATTTTAATTACTGATGGGACACTGGGGTAATGGTTAAAGTTTATGTAGAGTGGATAACCATTTTAGTTTCATATAAAGGTAAAAGTCTTAGGTCATTAATGCTTTATAATTCATTATTCTAACAAGTGGTCATTATCTTTTAGTGTATTTTTTTTTCTCAGCACAAAGCTATTTAATGACTCATTTTGCTAGATTCTTTAAATGTTTTAGGAGGCCTTATATCTCTGTTGTTTTGAAAGTAAACAACAGCAATAATAAAATATTCATAAGCATTGTGCTAGGAACCTTCTATATTGCGTTATATCTAATTCTTTGATATCTCAGCAAGATAGGTTTCTTTAATCTGTCAAATAAATAAAATCTTTTAAAAAATTTATTTGAGAGAGGGAGAGAGGAGAGTGGGGGGAGGGGCAAAGGGAGATGGAGAGAGAGTCCTCAAGCAGACCCACCCCCCAGGTGGTTGCAGAGCCCCACCCACACCAGACGTGGGTCTCAGGATCTTGAGATCATGACCTGAGCTGAAATCAAGAGTCAGACATTTAACTGACTGAGCCATCCGGGTGCTCCAGCAAGATAGACAGTATTGTCCTTTTTTCCAGATGATGTCACCAAGGATTAGACAGATGAAAGAAACATACACTAGGCAGATGGGGGCCTTAGATTATTTGTATTATTGTTCACATTTGGCTCACTTTACAGGTTAATTTTCTTACTACGAGAAGCTCTTTAGAAAGTTTGGTGAAAAAAATCTTTCCCAAGATGATTGGCATTGTATTCATAAGATAGTCTTTGACAGTCATATTTTTAGCATTGCTAGTAGATGTTCTTCTGGTCCCCATAACTACTCAAGTATCTGTCTTAAATCATTGTTAACCCCATACATGATTCTTATGACAGTAATGATTAATAATACTAGCCAGTATGTATTATTTATTATGTGGCAGGAATCATACCAAACACTTGTGTTAACTAATGTGAAGCCCATAGGCAATGCCCGGTGCAAAGTAACCTTTCAGTCTTGGTTGCTTTATTATTATTAATGTTTCTTAACTTTCGCAGTAGTAAGTACCATTATAATTCCCATTTTACAGGTAAAGAAACCGAGGCATAGTGAGTTTCCTGGGATCCCTAAGGTAGTAAGTGTTAATGAATTCCATACCAAGTCGAGAGTCAATGCTGTATTGCTTCAAAAATAGACATTTTGATCCTGGTTAGCCTTTGTGAATAATACTACATTCCATTTGACTAGTTAATTGTTTTAAGAGTCATTACAGAATATTTGGTCTTTAGGAGTGTTTAGGTTTAGACCTGTGATTTGTAGACAAGAAATATATTTTCAGTTAAAGAAGACATCTTATAAAACTTGAAGATCAGCACAACCACAATTATTACATAGTGTAATCTTTTGGATATTATAAACCAGTACAAATTAAAACAATGTGGAGAGAAGACTTCTTACATAGCATTGCCAGATTTGTATTTTGCCAGGTGAGAGAGTAATTTTTAGAAGGTCTCATACTAATTTTATAAAAGAAAAGGCATTTTGACACTTGGAAGAGGAAGAAGGATATAATAAGGAACGATAATAGGCTGCCTTCAAAAGATTGTAAACCACTGCACTGTCCTTTATGGTTTCTTTTTCTTTTTTTTTTCTTCTTTTGAGGTGAAATGGTATGTAACATTATGTTAGTTTCACCTTTGTTTGTTGCTTCCTGCCTGTGTGAAAATGCCCACCATTTACCTTGTACCCTAGTGCTTACTGCAGTTAGGGAACCACTGTCCTGGTGAATGCTACTGATTGCTGATTGTTTCACAATAGTTTTTTGGGGGGGAAAGTTCTGTGATTCTTGATTTTCAACCTACTTTATTAAGTTCTAAAACTCATTACCCAGGGAGATAGCCTTTCTGTATATATTATAGCTAACAAAAGTATTATTATTTGGGCTTTTTCAGGATTGTTATTTGTTACCTACAGTTTTGTAACAGTCACTCTAGGCTTCAACAATTTATTTTTCTCTTGTAGCTAACTAAATACATGGAAAAACCTGTGAACAGGAATGTCAAGACTAATATCAAAACAGTGAAGCAATCTCCTTTTTATATATAAGCCATTGCTCAGTCTTGTTTAGGTTGTGTGGGGAGGTGGAGTAGTTGAGAGAATAAGATTTTGATCTCCACTTAACAGATTACCCTGAATAAGTCCATTTTTGCGTTCATGTAAGCAGTATGGTTTAGTAAGTGAACACAAGGTGGGTAATCTAGCCCATCATGCTCTGGCTCTGTTGGTTACATAGCTGTATCAGCTGGGCAAGCCACCCAATCCCCTTGGCCAGTCTTATATTAAAAAAAAAAAGAGAGATAAAAGGGGATTAAATAACACGCTCTCTTAAAACTCTAAGTTTTAAAATTTATTTCCATTTCCTGCAACTGACAGAGGTTTTTTAGACGATTTTTTTTCTTTTTACTCTTACGTGGTTTTACATCTGCTTGTATGGTATGTAAAAATTATATTATTGTTGCCTGATACATAATAGATTTTCTCTCCAAGTAATTTTCATATCTTTATAGGTGTACAAATACCCGTTGAATGTGTTTTTGTCTTAGTTTGTATTTATATGGTTCTCACAAACTGATCCCAATAGAAAATAGAATTGAAGCTCAGGAAGGTTTGTTTGTATCTCTGTGTGTGGGCTGTAAAGTATTTGCTCATTTACAGACTTTGGTGGAAAAAAATAATACTTTATAAAAATGATAGTTTGGCTGCTTCAGCAGCTGTGAAAATTATGGATTCATTTTACTCATTTGGTTTATAGCACTTAAAATTGCATCTTTTCTGTTGCCATGTTTAAGGTGGTAGTGTAGTTCATATTAAACAGTTGAGATAATGGGCTATAAATACAAATGTTAAATGATCACAGTATTACTACGTATTTGTTTATAACTTTTAAAAACTGATTGTATAGAGTCTTAGAATCATCTCTCTTACCCTCTATAATTGGGGCAAACAGTGTGAGTTCTAACTCTCTTATATAAGCTCAAGGATTCTTTTCTATTTTAACTTATTTGTAGAAGCATTTACTAATTTCAGTAATAATTCTGTGCTTAAAAAGACATTTAAAATTAGGTATTCATCACTTTTCATGGCTTAAAAATATTTTGGGGAGGGTCATTTGTTCTTGTATGCTCATTTTGGTTTTTTTTATCCCTTCCAAAAGAAAAATATCTATATATATGTTTAAAAGCCAAGGAAGGGGGGTAAAAACAAAAAAGCCATTGAAATTTTTCTAGGCCCTTTCCTTTCTACGCATTTCTCTATTATGATATGGAATTAGTATTCATTTAATAAAATAGGAAAATTTCTAGTAATGCTTTCAGTAGGGCTATTATTCCATTTTCAAAATTTAAGGAAAAAGAATAAAGAACCTTAATATATGACCCTAAAAGTAATATCTTTGTTTTAAAAATCTGTTGGCAATGTCTAGCTCTGTCCCTATCTGCCACTCAATTTCTTTCTCTGTTCCCCTTAAGGAAAGAAATAAGAATGAATATTATTTCATGTACTCACCAGTTCTTTTGCTGGGTCAGCCTGTGTGTGCACAGGTGGGTCTTGAGGAAACTTGTGGAGTCTGTCTTTTTGATAAGGTAACTTTAATCTACAAGTCTAGCTTGTAGGTTCTCTTCTTGGACTGGGTTTACAGTTCACATTCCTCTGTTTATAATGTCGTGGGGGCTAGTTTCAGCTGAAGCTGATGTGATTGGTCACTTAGTCTGCAGGGGGGCCAATTAGCTCTGATCATGTGGAAAAGAATGCTGGTTTGTTAGGAAGTCTTTCTTTACCCAACACAAACCTTAACAATTCTGGAGAAAGCCTCCAGAACTGACTTGGAGAAGGGGTGCATTTTTTCCCTCTAATCAGGACCGGTCTTTAGTAAGTTTGCATAATCTTACTTAAGAGTTTATTTGAAAGTTCAAAGGGATAAAATTCCCTGCAAGATTTCCTTTCAGCCGTCTTTCCTTATATAGCATGTTGAAGTGTGAGATACTGCCTTTACTATTCTTTTTTAAATTTTTTCTCCATTTCTTAGGGGAAGATTTCCTTGGATAAGAACTTCTAGGCATGAGTTAATTAGTTGATTTTATTAGTTTTCTTTTCATATTCCATCTCATTAGAATGACTGCCACTAATTCTGGAACTGGTAATACAGGTAATTTAGTTACCTGAATTTGGGGTGGGGGGGCAAGGAGACAGGCTTTATTTATTTATTTATTTTTTAAAAGGGTATGTGCAGAGATCTCAAGAATAAACTTAATTTGTTTGGTACCGTGCACGTATCTTTGAAAAACACACCTATGTGAAGGAGCTGAAGAATTTTCTTATGGCATGCTTTAGTAATGTTTAGGGGATGGTTTCCTGAGAAGCATATGGTAATGTGCAGTAAGATGTAGTGTTCAGGATTTACAGAAAATTTAACTTAACATCTAAATAGTGTTTAGCTAGAAAACGTCTGTGATCCAGCTTGTAGCAACCTTGAAATGAGCTGTGGGATGGCTTTGTATAATGCCTTTACTGAGCAGTACTTTTCTCCACCTCCGTTAGTTGCTGATTTTAAAACTTTGATCAAATGTCACATGTAAGAGGATCTGAGAAACAAAGACTATGATTGTTCAAAGTAAAATCATGGAAGAAGGCCTGCTGGGAAAATTATTAATGTAGACCAATATAATGCTACTTAGAAGGTGAAATCCGCCTTTGTAGATTCCTTCCCCTCCCCCCCAACTAAAAAAAATATTAATTCCGTCTTTGTTTTATTAATGCCAAACATCTCAGTACAAGTTCAGACATAACATTGGAAAACTTTGACCTTCAGAACTAGAGAAGGTAAAAGCATAAAATAGGGACTTGTGATGTGATGCTTATTGCCTACACACACTGGTAGGGAATTGTACTTTATATCAATTGACAGTTGATGGATTGCGGGAGAAAAAGCCAGAGCAAATATAGTGTGACACTGCCTTTCAGAAAGTATGAGAGTGTATTTGCCATGTGTCTTGTGTCAACATTATAATTAGCCAAGATGGTGAAAGATTTTACCAAACTTAGAAGCCTCTTTCCATAATATATTCTTTTTCAGAATATATTAAGGCAAAAGTGATTTGGCAAAATGATTGTCAAAGAAGAAATGTCTCAAGGGAAGAAGGGTTCTGGTTTCTCAGTTTCTACAATTGGAAAGTCTTGCTATGGTCTATAGACAGTGATTCCTAGTTGCTAATTATATAGATATTGTAGACCGGTTTTGGAGTGTCCACTCTGGAGCATAGTACTCCCATTTTAATAGCCTGAGCAGTTCAGTTTATTTCTGGTTGAAACCTCAGCCAGGTTAGTTGAGATGAAATGGATATTGGCATAGATGGTAAATGAACTTCACCCTAAAACACATGGGCCCTTCTATCTAAACAGAGTTACTGATTTCTGCTGGAGATGGCTCTAAAACATTTCTTCTGTGAATGAACATAAATGCTAGGTATCTGTTCTCTTGTTTTTTATTAAAAATTTTGATTAAGCAAGGTGCCATGACTAGATACATTATTCTTTATTAAATTCAAATATCTGTCCCTAAAGGTGTTTGATTTTCTCTCTGGCTAGAGTAATCTAGTATATAGTCCATAACTATACCAACTTGTGCTTGAGAATAACAAATGCTGTAGTTGGAGTATAGTGTCCTACCTATGTACATGAATAATTTCCCAACTTTAAGACTGTAGCCCTGTCCCCTGTGTTCTTTCTTACATGGTATACTTTGCTCTCTTTAGAAGATGCATAGTCCCTTTCCAGTTCTGCGTTCAAGCCCATCTGTTGATCATCTTCTTCCCCAGAGACTTCAGGCAGTGTCTGGGTGTATACCATCAGATGACCGAACAGGAGGGTTGTAGGGTATGGGGTATATTCAGACCACAAGAGGTATTTTTTCCAAGGAGATTTTGATATGCTGTAGCCCTCTCCAGTCTGTCTCTTCCAGCCAGGAACTGTTGTGTTTTCAGGACCAATGTTAATGAGTGGAGCAGTTTCTAACCTCTTAGGAGTTAGGATGGGAAAAAAGTTACAAATCTCTGAATATAAGATTTAAACTTCTCCTTCCTAGCCATCCTGAGTTGATTTTAGGGAAAAAAAGTAAATATCAACACCTGGATGGGATTTCCTTTCACTATTTTCTCTAGTGTTAGAAAATATTTTTAGTGTTGACCAGAGACTATATATCTGAATAGAGGAATACAAAGTTTCTTACTAGAAAAATTTGCACATAAACAAGCTTCAAAGTCTGTCCCATAATTCCACTTTTGCTTTTGGAGTTTGGGCACTTGTAAGTTCCAAGTCTCACAGCTGTAGATTTTATTGGCTGAGTGCCTCTTAGCTCCATCTGAAGTTTTCCATAAACACCATTTTTGGCTGTGAGTCAAACATGCACACAGGTGCCCTTTTACTGCTCTTTCTCCTTAGGAAGTCTGCTCAATTAGACCAGACTAAAACTAATATTACATTTTAATTTAATTTTATTTTTAGAAGAATCCTATTCATACTTAATACATTAAGTCAGAAACGACCAAGTATTTACTGCCATTGGGAAAATGTTTATATATGTTATACATTTGCATTTTAGCGCCTTTTATACATTTTCAGTTACTGTCAATATAAGAACATAACATTGTATTATATAGATAGTATAGTTTGATCATAAAATGGTCATGTTTGCTATATTGAAAAGAAAAAAATACATTTTAAATTTGTGTTTCTTTATCTTTTGGTCATAGATACCTTTAAGACTCTTAAACCTTGGACCTTTTTTCCTCATAAAAGAAAACATGCCAGGGGCGCCTGGGTGGCTCAGCAGGTTAAAGCCTCTGCCTTCCGCTCAGGTCACGATCTCAGGGTCCTGGGATCGAGCCCCGCGTTGGGCTCCTTGCTCAGCAGGGAGCCTGCTTCCTCCTCTCTCTCTGCCTGCCTCTGTGCCTGCTTGTAATCTCTCTCTCTCTCTCTCTCTCTCTCTCTCTCTCTCTCTCTCTGTCAAATAAATGAATAAAATCTTAAAAAAAAAAAAGCAGGGCGCCTGGGTGGCTCAGTGGGTTATAAGCCTCTGCCTTCGGCTCAGGTCATGGTCTCAGGGTCCTGGGATCGAGGCCCGCGTCGGGCTCTCTGTTCAGCAGGGAGCCTGCTTCCTCCTCTCTCTCTGCCTTCCTCTCAGCTTACTTGTGATCTGATCTCTCCGTGTCAAATAAATAAATAAAATCTTTAAAAAAAAAAAAAAAAGCAAACATGCCAGCATCGTATGTGCTTCTAGTTCAAGGATTCATAACCCCTAAATTCATTTATGGACTCTAGATTAGGAATATTTGGGTCAGGCATTAAATTTATAAATTATTCAATTACATTTACTTTTCAGTCTCATTTACAAGTTACTCTGTTAAGAATTTAAGAAGTAAATTAAAATGTTTGGTTACTCAACTTTATTATCGTGCTGGTATTATGGAAGGAGGAGGACTTTGGTTTCAAATGCTGAGAAGGGCCTTGTGGGTGTCCCTCATGGGCCACGGTGGAATTCTGGAGTTTGTAGACATGAAATGAACTTCAGATAACATCCTTTAAGTTGCCTGGGAATGACTTCTAATATTTAGCTTTTATTTTAAATTATATCAGTAATACACAAATATATGTATTTTTTTAAAAAACAAATCATGTAGATCTAATTCTATTTGACATTTTCACTCCCCACTCAGATCTATACAAATACAAATATACTGTAATTGTTTAGGTGGAAAGGATTTATTTTGATACTTTAGAGCAGTTCTTACATGCAGTATAATTTTTAGTTATATTAGTAGTAGTTGGAAATCTGTATTTTATTAGATGGTGCTTGGAGTCATTTTTCCCCCTCAAAATAATTTCTAGAATAAAATTTTTATAGTGAAGAAATTGGTCTTAACATTTTTTTCAGGGGTATATATTTTGACATAATTTTATTTATTTATTTATTTGGGAGAGAACACACAAGCTGTGGTAAAGGGCAGAGGGAGAGGGAGAAGCAGACTCTCCACTGAGGAGGGGGCCTTCTGTAGGGCTCAGTCCCAGGACCCTGAGATCATGACCTGAGCTGAAGGCAAACGCTTAACTGACTGAGCCACCAGGTGTCCCTTGACATGATTTCTGTTGGGAGGTTAATACATTTAGTTCCATCTTCCCTTTATAAAGATGTTGGTAGTCTTTGTCTATAAGCGGTTGTATCACTATATGCATAGTGTGTCTTTTGCCATTTTAGAGTTTGTTAGACTTTGATCCCAGAGCTGCTGCTTTTTCTCCATTAGTTTTTCTAGAATTTTTTGCTTCTTCCAGTGGGCTAAATTTGTGACTAAACCCAGGATTAGGAGTACGAACACCTATGTTCTTTTCTTTTTTTTTTTTAAGATTTTATTTATTTATTTGACAGAGAGACACAGCGAGAGAAGGAACACAAGCAGGGGGAGTGGGAGAGGGAGAAGCAGACGCCCTACTGAGCAGGGGCTCAATCTCAGGCCCCTGGGATCATGACTGGAGCCTAAGGCAGAGGCTTAACGACTGAGCCACCCAGATGCTCTGAACATGTTCTATTTCTGATTTGTCCACTACTCAGCTCTGTGACCTTGGGAAACTCCCCTTACAGATACCCCTTTCCTTACAGGAACAGTAGAGATGATTATATTTAACTTAATTTTTGTGGTTAAAATACCCCTTTCCTTACAGGAACAGTAGAGATGATTATATTTAACTTAATTTTTGTGGTTAAGATGATGATTAGATGAGATAAATGGATGCATTTGTTTACATGTGTGTCTCTGGGCTGTGGACCTGGAGGGTAGATGCTATGTCTAAGTCTCTATTTTTAATCCTTCATCTTTAATTGTGTTTGTCTAAATAGGAAGCACTCGTGTTAATGTTTGCTAGAGATTTGAGTAAAACAAGTAAAAAATGGTAAAGTTAGTACTATTTTTTTTGGAAAATATTTGGTAGTGCTTACTAAAGTCGAATATACCTATTTTCACTCCTGGCAATTTCACTTCTAGGCATAGACCAACGGAAATACAAACATATACTCAGTTTCATATCTGGGAATGCTCATAGCAGCACAATTTGTATAGCAGAAAACTAGAAGCAACCTAAATCAGCAGCAGAGTAATACATTGTAGTCTATCCATACAATGAGATCCTGTATAACAGTGCAAAAAGAACAAGCTGCTGTTCTCTGTAATATTGTGGATGAATCTCCCATAGTGAAAGAAGCCAGACATAAATAAATATTTCATTTGCATAAAGTTTAAAAAGCAGGCAAAACTAGTCTTTGGAGATGAAAGTCAGAAATAGTGCTTGCATTGGGAAGGGTTGACTGGAAGGACATGAAGATTTTTGAGAGCTCTTGATATTTTCTTTTTTATTTTTATTTCTGTTAATTTTTTATTTTTTAAGTAGGCTCCATGCCCAGTGTGGGGCCCAGTACAGGGCTTGAACTCACAATCCTGAGATTAAGACCTGAGCTGAAATCAAGAATTGGAAGTTTAACCAGCTGAACCACCCAGGCGCCCCAGATATTTTCTTTTTTAAAATCTTGGTTATGTGAATATATTTGCTTTATGGAAACTCTTTGAATTGTACATTTGTGATTTATGTACTTTTGGGCAAGAATGTTACACTTCAGGAATAAGTTTTCATAAAGGGGGGGAAGGAGTTGAGTGAAGTCCACTTTAAAGTTCTTGAATTTGTTTCATCCTTCTCTTGTGAAAATGAGGGGCATCTGGGTGGCTCAGTCAGGTAGGCGTCTGCCTGTAGCTCCAGTCGTGGTCTCATGGTCCTGGGATCGAGCCCCACGTCGGGCTCTCTGCTCAGCTGGGAGTCTGCTTTTCCCTCTCACTCTCTCTCTGTGCTCTCTCAAATAAATAAATAAAATCTTAGGGAAAAAAAAAAAAGAAAGAAAAAGAAAATGACACTGACCCCCTGAGGTGGAACTTCACCTCCCTTGCACTTGTATATGAGATGTTTGCATGTTAGAATTACATTATTCTGGTTTTCCTTGTTTACTGGAGAAGTTGTCATTTTAATATTTTTTTTTTTTAAGATTTTATTTGACAGACACACAGAGAGAGAGAGAGAACAGAAGCAGGGGGAGTGGGAGAGGGAGACGCGGTCTTCCTGCTGAGCAGCTGATCAGGCAGCCCGATGCTGGGCTGAAGCGGGGCTTGATCCCAGGGCCCTGGGATCGATCATGACCTGAGCCAAAGGTAGATGCTTAATGACTGAGGAGCCCTGTTACCTTAATCTTTCTATTGTAGTTATTATAATTATGTCATATTTGACATATCAAAAAGTATATTGCAGTTGAGGAAACAAGCACTCAGTAACAAAATTTGAACTCCTTTGTTACAGAATTTTTGAGCTAGAATGGGAAATTCAGGCAGCCTTATTACCTCAACACACATACATTTTTAAATTGGGAATTGGATCTTTTCTCTCTTTTTTTTTAAGTTGTGTATAAATCAGAATTGGGGCCAGAATTAAAATCAGGTGTAGTGACTCCAAGATTTTTATTGTTTGTTTAGTACTGTGCTCTTCTTTATCTTCAAAATACCAGTCTCAAATCATTTTTGGAACAAGGTATGGCATAGTCATTCAAACATTATGAGGTACAGGTTGAAAATTACAAGATAGTTTTCAGTAAGTAGAAAAGCCAGATTTTGTTTCTTCCTGTATTTTCCCTATTTTTGCCTTGTTCTTTTTTTTAAGGTTTTATTTTTAAGTAATCTCTATATTCAATGTGGGGTTTGAACCTACAGCCCTGAGATCAAGAGTCACATACTCTTCCGACTGAGCCAGCCAGGTGCCCCTGCCCCATCCTGTTTTTTTTTATATACACACACGTGTGTGTGTGTGTACATACACACATATACATATATATGTGTGTGTGTGTGTATATATATATATTTTAAAAGATTATTTATTTATTTATTTGACAGAGACACTGAGAGAGGGAACATAAGCAGGAGGACTGGGAGAGGGAGAAGCAGGGTTCCTGCTGAGTGGGAATCCTGACGCAGGGCTCGATCCCAGGACCCTGGGATATCATGACCTGAGCTGAAGGTAGATGCTTAACGACTGAGCCACCGAGGAGCCCCTGTTTTTTATATTTTTATTAGGTACTAATATGAAAAATATATGTAGGACTGATAATTAGTAAAGAAGCTGTTTAAAAAAATATATAAACAGTTTACACAAAGGGACATAAAGTCAGTAAACAACATGAAAAATCTTTGATATGAAAAATTCATATTTGAGCCACATTAGTGTACCACTTTATAACTATTAAAGTAGTAAAAATTTTAAAAGGATAGCAGCAGTTAGTGTCAATAATGTGAAATGGCGTGTTGATTTGACTCTCTCTCTCCCTCTCTCTCTCTCTCTCTCTCTCTCTCTCTTTTTGAGGGAAAAAGGCAGTGGACAAAGTCTGTCTTTTGACCTAGTAATTGCACTCTTTTGAAGTTTTTTTCGGAAGACATAGTTCAGAAAAGCAGGTATTTCTTGTCTCATTATGTGTAGTTCACAAAAAATTGGTTATAAATAAATGTCCGATGGGGAATAATCTAGTGGATTATACTGTAGCTGCAAGGTATAACTGGTATGTACCCATTTGTATGATTAGGAAGATGTATAATCACAGAGAAGTATTTGCTATAAAAATAGTAGTTATACTGATGATAATTATAAAAAATATAAAGTTATGTAAAAGCTAACTACAGATAGAGTTCTGTTTCTAAGATTGAGGGATTACTAGTATTTTTATTTATAATTATAATTTTTGTAGTGTATCATCTGTTAGAAAAAATTACAGTGACCAGTTTTTGATGAGTTAAGCATTTTTCCATTTCTGCTCTTTTGCTTGCTTTGCTGTGTTCATTAGTTTTTCAAAGGCTTATAAAAGTTAGGTGAAAGAAAGTGAATGTTTCATCTAGTGCATTCATCATGCAGTTACTACTGCATTCCCAAATCATTGCATGGTACGTGGCACATATTGCTTGTGATTGATTATGTGGGTTAAAAGCCATTTCCCATCATTTATCTGCATATGTTTCTATTTATCTCTCTGTCTATCTTTCTATGTATTAGGGATTTTTAAAAAGATTTATTTATTTTAGAGAGAAAGAGAGCATGGTGTGGGAATGGGCAGAGGAAGAGGGAGAGAGAGAGAATTTCAAACAGACTCTCTGCTGAGCATGGATCCTGATGCGGGGCTTGATCTCATGACTCTGAGATCATGACCTGAGCCAAAATCAAGAGTTGGATACTTAACTGAGCCACCCAGGTGCTCCTGTATTAGGGATTTCCTTAAGTTTGCTTCTTTTTTGTGAGTATAGCTACATTTTTCTTCAAGTCATATAGTAGATGTGGCACTTTGTAAAATGGGTTGCCTTTCTTATTCTTTTTTCTTTTAGATTTTATTTATTATTTGACAGAGAGACACACACAGCGATAGAGAGAACACCAGCAGGGGGAGTGAGAGAGGGAGCAGCAGGCTTCCTGCTGAGCAGGGAGCCTGATGCAGGGCTTGAACCCAGGACCCTGGGATCATGCCCTGAGCCGAAGGCAGACACTTAACAGCTGAGCCACCGAGGTGCCCATGCCTTTCTTATTCTGAACAAGAGAACCTGGGCAGACATGGAATATATCTATTTGAATTCATAAAACTTGGCACTTAATGTGCAATAAATATTTGTTGAATGAGAAGATTAACATTTGAATCCTGTCTGTGCCATTTAAATAGTATGATTTTGGACAGTTATCTTGCTGTACTTTTGAGCCTCCGTATTCTCGGCAATAAAATAGGAAAAATAACTTCAAATATTTTTTTTAAAGATTATTTATTTATTTGAGAGAGAGAATGAGAGAGAGAATGAACGAGTGGAGGGAAGGGCAGAGGGGGAGGGAAAAGCAGGTTCTGCCTGAGCAGGGAGCCCCACACGGGGCTTAATCCCAGGATCCCGGGATCATGACCTAGACTGAAGGCAGATGCTTAACCAACTGAGCCACCCAGGTGTCCCCAAATATTTTTTTTGAAAGATTTTATTTATTTATTTGACAGAGAGGGGGTGAGAGAGAGAGAGAGCACGCACACACACAAGCTGGGGGAGCAAGAGAAGGAGAAGCAGGCTCCCTGCTAAGCAGGCATCAGGGAGCCTGGTGGCGGGGCTCGATCCCAGGACTCTAGGATCATGACCTGAGCTGAAGGCAGCCATTTAACTGACTGAGCCACCCAGGCACTCCAAGATAACTTCAAATATTGAGGATTGTTATGAAGAATAAACCGGGCGAATGAATGTTTTGGTTTTTCTAGATGAGTGTTTTTATTATCTATGGTTGTGTAACAAAATACCTCAGAACTTAGTAGCTGAAAACAACAAACATTATCTCAGTTTCTGTGGGTCAGGAAGGAGCAGCATAGTTGGTTGGCTCTGACCTGGATCTCTTATGAGGCTGCAGGGCTGCGGCCAAGGTGTCAGCAGGGCTGTAGTCATCTGAAGGCTTGATTGAGGTTGGATCCACTTCCACACTTACTGATGTGGCTGTTGGCAAGCCTCACTTCTGTGCCACGTGAGCTTTTCCACAGGGCTGCCTCAAAACATGGCAGTTGGATTGCCACGGAGACAGCATACCAGATGGAAGTCACAGTCGTTTTTAACTTAGTATTGGCACTGACATCTATCACTTCTGATCTATTCCGTTTGTAGCTAGCCAGTAAGTGCAGTCCACACTTTAGGTGAGGGGATTACACAATAGCCAGGAGGCAGGGCTTGTTGGGGGCTATTTTAGAGGCTGCCTGCTATAATAAGAAAGCAGGTAGCATTTTGCCCAGCAAATTTCCAGATATTTTATCTTTCAATAGAATAATATGTGGTAGCAACCTGGTAAGTGGGCAAACAGGATATTGAATCTTAATACATATGAAATGGAATTTAAGAGGATGACCAGAAATTAGAATTACCTCATTTTCAGATGCAACTCCACAACTTTCTTTTACTTTTATGGTGCTTTAGTACAAAGAATTGAAGTTGTCACTGAAGTATAGGTAACTGTACGTTATAAGTGGAAGGTATCAGTGTATGTTCTGGGTTTTCAACTAATTTAATGTGAGATTTTATATAATCTTGTGAATTGTATATCTTAGCACATGTGGAGTGGCGAGTAAAGAAACAATTTGCACAGTTCAGAATTATCTTATCTTTTGAAAGTATGGATTTAGTTTACTTAGTATACCAGTCTCTCTTTCATTGTTAATGGAACTCTTGACTGGCATTAGATTATACATAGTTTTGCATTCTGTTTAGAAGCAATTTGTTGTATGTCTATAATGTAATAGATGTTAGAGTAAATGAAAATGAAAAAATTATAGTTCACATTGTCTACTCTTGAGTTTACAGTGTTTTTTATAATAAAAGATAGGTTGAATTTTATAGATAGCCTATTTGGGCAGAATCGCCAGTAGAAGTTAATGAAATCGATAGATACATCATATAATTGAAAATTCTTGTGTAATTTTAAAGAACGTAGTATGTGCTGGTAAGGTAGGTTGGTTAACTTTTCATTGCATCCCCTTTTATAATGCACATATTATTTGTTGTGCATTATTTGTTGTGCATCTAGTACTAGATGCATATGTCTGCAGCAGTTCTGTTCCACTTTCTGAGCATTGGAATAGGCACATCTGCATAAAAGCGTGATCTGAACCTTCTGGTCTGCTTTCAGAATCCTTATTGGCTGAGGCACATGTTTCTTTATTTTCATTACAGGAAGACCAAATTTTGAGGAAGGTGGACCAACATCGGTGGGAAGAAAGCATGAATTTATACGATCAGAAAGTGAAAACTGGCGTATTTTTAGAGAAGAACAAAATGGAGAAGATGAAGACGGAGGCTGGCGATTAGCTGGACCGAGACGTGATGGAGAGAGGTGGCGGCCCCACAGCCCTGGTAAGACTCCTGCCGAGTGAGAGCGGGGACCAAAATAAGGGAGTATTTAGTGGAAATTGTTACCAATTAAGCAAAAAAGATGAGCAGGTGAAAAAAAAGAAAGGACTCAGTTATTCACGTCATCACACATGTGTCATCACATCATATTCTTATCACTACAAAAAAATTTCAGCATGAAGATTACCCATGTCTCTTCAGTTGATGAAAATCATTTTTATTTTTCTGGAGCAAATAGTGTAGTTTAAATGGAAAGCACCTGTCCTTGACTGCAAAAACGTGAGAGGGTCTCCTTCAGTTTTGTATAACACTAAATCGTATTTTTTTCAGTATGCTTTAAAACTTACAAATATATAATTATATGCTCACTAAGGAATATGTGCTTTCCCTAAAATGGGTACTTTTCCTGCATAATAAAAGATTTATTCTTTCAGGTTTTTTTTGTCTTGAAAAAGTGATTTATGCTTATTTGAAGGATAAACTTTAAACCCAGGTCAAAAACATAATCATAAGTTCTTTCTTTTGTCCTAACTTTAGAAAAAAGAGAGAGAATAGTAGTGATTAGTGGTTTTGTAAGTTCTTCTGTTTGACTCTTAAGAATGCTTCAAACTGTTCTTCCCTGACATTAGATATGCTGGTAATTGAAGACACTGGTGCTTTGTGTCAAAGTTCATCCCCTACCAAAGTGCTGATTCCATGCCTCATGATAATCAGATGCCACTGTAGTTTGAATCGTGGGGTCATGCAGAACCGCAGTGCACAGTGTATATTTGCCTTATGAATTTCATTGTCTCATATGCCAGAAAAGCTCACTTTTAGTAGAAGAAATCATAATTAAACTGCTTTCATTTACATTTTAAAATCAAGTTATTGGCAAAATTACTAGTCTCAGTCCGAGCAAACATTATAAAAGCATTCAGAGTGCTTTAGATAGTTATGGATAGGTGGAAACATAGTGAAGTTAATCTTTGTATACAGTTTTGATGCTTTTACCCCAACTCCTCATGGCTGACTCGTGGGCGAGTTTTCTGTCATGAATGGATATTGTTTACATCACGGTTATCTAGGCAATTCTCATGAGTCTGTGTGCTGGGCAACCAGATGTTACAGTTCTCTTCAAGGCATCACAGCATTTTGTGCTAAGCTTGCCTGTAAGCAAAAAGGTTTGTAGACTATGTTCCCAACAAGCATTCAGTGAAAGAATGGACAGGGTCTGGGCTGAGCGAGAAGAGAAATTCCAGCGGATCAAAAACAAACAAGGTGAATGTTTTGGAAGACCAACAGTGTTTGTGAGCCCAAATGTCTGATGTCGATTCTATTAAAGGGAGTTAGTTAAAGTAAAATTTTAGTGTGTTTTCCACCACTGATCCTCACCCCAACAACTTCGATTTGGACATATCTTTTTTTTAAATCTTTCTGATATTTGATTTCCATGTCTGATTTATTTGTCATTAACTTAACAATTTCCCCCAATTTTTTACTGTTATCTTTTTAAAAGACAGTTTGGGGTATATAATATACAGGGCTGAAAAAACACTGGAAATAAGCATTTGAAAAAAATACCCTCTATTTTTCAACCCAGCATTCTTAAAAGTTAGGTCTGATTATATCAGTTGTTATAAATTACTCTTAACATTTCTTATATTATAGTTACTCTTTTATGATTTGATTAAAAGTTTAAATATAATGATTTTGACTAATTTTTATAGTATAAAAATTATAGCAGGCTTTTATTCTGATATTATAAGACATTAAAAAGCAGTGGTTTGTCTTCATAAGCTGGGATTGCCTTATCTGCTACATCTGGTTTAAGTGGGGCTCAAAACTGGACATGTATGGGAGATGAAACAATTAAGGACAGCAAAGCATCCACTCTGGGAGCTGAACTTAAGAAACTCAGTAAGAGGAAAACATGAGCCAGATGCCTAGAAGGATAGATTCCTATCATGGTGCATACTTAACAGACGGTTTAGAAATGATAGTAATAGAGAGAGTACTCTGGAATTCGACATTTGGTCATGAGTACTTCTTTTGAGTAATGATTCTAGGTTGCATTTAAGCAATCTGGGCATAAAGTTCTTTAGTTTTCATACAAGTGTAATAGTTGTAAGTAAAGGATGGGGGAGCATGGAAATAATGTTTTCTTAACTTTTTTGTGAGTGATTTGTAAGTAGGTACCTCTATTGGGCATTTTAATGTTTTGTCTTCTCATTTTCAGTTTAAGTTTTAGATTGCTGGTTTTAGCAAATTGGGCCTCAGTAGTAAGAACGTTGAACTTTTTGTTTCATTTCTTTTGTGTATCTCCCACAGAGAAAGCAGAAAACCTGCCTCTTTTTTAAGTTTTTTTTTTTTTTTTTTTAATTTTTATCTATTCATTTGACACAGAGAGAGAGATTACAAGTAGGCAGAGAGGCGGGCAGAGAGAGAGGAGAGAGGAGGAAGCAGGCTCCCCGCCGAGCAGAGAGCCCGGTGCGGGCCTCGATCCCAGGACCCTGGGATCATGACCTGAGCCGAAGGCAGCGGCTCTAACCCACTGAGCCACCCAGGCGCCCAACCTGCCTCTTTTTTAAGACTCTTAGACTCAGGTTTGTCAGATATTAATAAGAGTTCCCCTTTCTTAAAAAAACAAAATATCTTAACTGGCACCATTTATTCTTAGGCAGTCTTTTTTCTGTTGGAAAGTAGATGTAATAAACAGTATGCTAGGGTGGATTTAGGAATGTCCCTGGGGGTATTATACAGAAATAAAAACTCCCTAGGGAGAGTTAAGAGATGAGAGTAAAGGGAAAGGAAAGTAAGCATGCTATTGTAGAAAAAGCAGTGGAGGATGCAGCATTAGATTCTAGTTCTGCTTTGCCACTATGCAAGTTACTTCTGTCAGAGTTTTTGTTTCTTCAACTATAAAATTAGGGTAGCGGGGCTATATAAGATCTGACATCTGTCAGTGCTATAATTCCATGTCTTTTGGTTGGGGATCAGAATTACAAATGGAATCTTGGCCCTAGCAAGTAGGCATGATAAGTTTGATATTAGGATTTGCCACAGGGAGTTGGTCTTATACGTCAAGAATGATATTTTCATGAGAAGAAAGAAATGTGTTAAGGCCTGCCAGAGGGAAGGCTTGGACTTCAGTATGGTAAGATAACCAGTGTTGTAAGCCTGAACTAAGAGTATACCATGTGAATGGTGAATCAACATTTTAGTCAGATACCTAAAGCTTATCCAAAGTTATACTTTGAATCAAGTATCTTTTAAAAGTGATTTGTTTAAAATTCATCTTTCAAAGCTTTAGAGTATGTTGTGTAGCTCAGTACTCACCGAAGATAACTCTTGTTGTCACTTGGTGATATCATACGTATGCTGAGCTCTGAATTTCACTTACTTTGCCTAATTTTCTCTTTAGTAGGTTGATCATCTGAATTCAAAGCCAGTCATAGTTTTCTTCTTTATTTCCTATTTTGATTTGCTTTCTCAAGTACTGTCATAAAAATTTTCTAAGGTTTGTATCCTCCTCCTCATCCCAGATGGCCCTCGTTCTGCAGGCTGGCGGGAACACATGGAACGACGGCGAAGGTTTGAGTTTGATTTTCGAGATCGGGATGATGAACGGGGTTACCGAAGGGTGCGCTCTGGCAGTGGAAGCATAGATGATGACCGGGATAGCTTGCCCGAGTGGTGCTTAGAAGATGCTGAAGAAGAGATGGGCACATTTGACTCCTCTGGAGCATTCCTCTCTCTAAAGGTAAGAAATTTATTTTAAATGTTATGACAGGCGCTGACCTGCCACCAGAGCCAAATGTATTGTTGACCTTTGGCTTTATTTTCTTGATACAGAAAGTACAGAAAGAGCCAATTCCAGAAGAGCAGGAGATGGACTTCCGGCCTGTAGAGGAAGGTGGGGAGTGTTCTGACTCTGAGAGCAGCCATAATGAAGAAGCCAAAGAACCCGATAAGACAAATAGGAAAGAGGGAGAGAAGACAGACAGAGTAGGAGTTGGTAAGTCTTATTTTTGTTTTTTACGTTCTTCTTTTCATCAGACCCAAAGTTTCCTCGGTTGTTAATTTAAGAATGCTTCACATTACAGAAGCCAGTGAGGAAACATCCCAGACCTCCTCATCGTCTGCTAGACCAGGTACTCCTTCAGACCATCAGCCTCAGGAAGCACCACAGTTTGAGAGGAAAGAGGAACCCCAAACTGAGCAAACGGAAAAAGCTGAGGAAGAAAGTCAGGCGGAAACTAGCCTACCAACCAAAGTGCCCAGCAGAGGGGATGGTATGTATTTATGAGAGTAAACAAGCTAAAACAGGATTCTGCTCAGGCAGACCAGTGATCACTGATAAGATAGGCTTCTGTGATGCCTTTATCTCCCAGTGGTAAATTATTGGAATAGATTATTTTACCAGTAAACCCCATCAAACGCTGCTTTCCACGTTTTGTTGTTCCCCAGATTCACCATAATAGAGTTAGAAGAAGCAAGGGTGCAACTCAGGAATCTTAACTTCCTAGGGTGTTACGACATAGCCACCTTAGTATCAGTTGAGCGGACAGGGTTTAGGATCCTCTGCAGTAGTTTGATTCCCACATCACATAGGTACCTTCCTTTCATATAGTGGTTGGTTGTGTGTCTAGAAGGCGCACCAAATTGCTGTTGTTCCAAGAGAGGCCAAAAGGAACATAGATGGATCCGTGGAAGTTCTACCACCTTTGCTAAAGAATAAGCTTAAAGTATATCCCCTTCTCCAATGTTAGTGTTTTAATTTGCTCGTATATCTTAGTAGGCAGTTTTAATGTTTGCTTCCATGTTTCTTTTTGTGCATACTTAAAAATGACATTGTAATGCTTGATGTTGAAGGGTTAATTGGTTGAGTCACCATAGGAAATCACACCTTTAACATGGCATGTGAGCCCTTGCATGACCTGGCATATGGCTGCTTCTGTACAGTTTCAGTGCCATCTCTGTCGCCTTCGTACTCTGTTCCCCAACCTCACAGCCCCTTAGGTCTGAAATGTGCCTTGTTCTTCTGTCTCTTTGCCTTAGCACATGCTCTTCTCTCTGCCTGGAACTCTCTCCCAGCCCAAGTTCCCGAACTGGTTAGCGATCTTCTCTTGGTTCTTAAACAACCAGCACTATTCCTGACATAGCAATACAATATTTTAAAGATCTGTGTATTATCATTTTTGCCTAATAGACTAATATTTTGAGGTCTTAAGCCAAGGATATCTTTTCAGAGTTTCATGTCTAGAACAAAGCTTAGTGAGTAATTTCAAGTGTTTGAATCTCTGTCAGGCACTGTGGGACTTGTCCATTTTGAGACCTGTAGTAGTCGTTTTTCAGTTATGATGTGTCCCCACATTACTCGTGGTTCATTCTCTTGAATGTCTCTTGATGCCTGGGACCTTATTCTAGGAGATTTTAGGATGAAGTCCAGACATATGTATTTTGAGAAAGCTTCATAGATACGCATTAAAGTTTAGGACTCCAGATTGATAGTCTATAAGGAAGATAAAGCATATGTGTATTAGTCATCTAGGGCAAAATTCCTATTTTTAGAGGGTAGGTGAAGAGTAGCCAGAGAAAATCTTCAAAGGCAAGAGTGGCCTAGAGTGAAGGGACAGTAAGGAAGGGAGAAGGTTTCAGTTTAGGATTGGGCTGCTGAGGTCAGATGGAGAGGACTAGGAAAAGCCATTGGGTTTGGGGACTTTGAGTCACTGCTTTTCTGTGGGAGAGAAGCTGTATTGGAGGGTGGAGGTGGAAGTCACAGTGTAGCAGGTGTGGGTGGTGGTGGTGATATATTGACTGCTCTTTTAAGAAGTTTGGCAAAGAAAGGAAAGAGTTCCTGAGAGGAACAGGAATTTGGAGAAGCTGTCTGTAATTGAACAAACAAGGTTTCAAAGGAGAAACTGCATTTGTATCTAATTACTCCCATCCCCTTTCCCTTCTTAAGAGCCTGCATACTGAGAGGCTAGAAATAGGGACCAACACAGAACCTCTTTTGCAGTCTATGTTCATATTGAGAAGAACTTTTTGCACTGTCCAGGTAGATTCCCCAACGCTCTTCATTATCCTAAAGAGTAATGTATTGAATTATATTAATTATCACCTGAAATAGGTATTTATTCAAGATAACTGCAGATATGTTTAATCAAAGTTTCGATGATGAGTTATTTGAGAAGATTTGCAGTGCTTTGTTAATGGTCTGCTATATGGAGACATGTTATAAAGAAGGGACCATCCCGATTGTTTGCTTTCAAGAGGGAATTGTGTAACTGTTGGGCAGTTGCTCTAGTGACTCAGGCAGGCACTGTAAAGGGACCTTCTAGATACCTTTTACTCCTTATATTGTGTCACTCTATAGAAGTACTTCTGTCATCGTAGGGAGAAATACTACACTTCTCCATAAGAAGTAGCTGCAGTGTTCCTGATCCACATTTCTGTTGAGTGCATTTAGTGAGTGGCCCAACTTGGTGATACATTCTTCATAAGAGTGTCTGTCAGGCTCCCTGCTCAGCGGGGAGTCTGCTTCTCCTTATGCCTCTGTCCTTCCCCCTGCCTGTGTGCGCTCTCTCTCTCTCTCTTTCTAATAAATTAAAATCTTCAAAAAAAAAAAAGAGTCTCTATAGTTTAAAGCATTTTTGTCTTTCTATGTTTTTTCCCTTTAGAAATGGTTTCTGATGTCCAGCAGCCCTTGTCACAGATTCCTTCAGATACAGCCTCTCCTCTTCTCATACTTCCACCGCCTGTTCCCAATCCAAGTCCTGCCCTCCGGCCAGTTGAAACGCCGGTCGTAGGTGCTCCTGGGATGGGCAGCATTTCCACAGAGCCAGATGATGAAGAGGGTCTCAAACATTTGGAGCAGGTAAAAATCATGTAATCCTTTTTTTCTCAAACTACCATAAAGTTTGGAAGCATTAAGTGAATAATTTAGAAATGGAACTTCTGTGCACTAGATTTTATGTGCTAGAAAAGTTGTTTGTAAATCTAGTGTTTTTTTGTATGAGTAATTGTCTTTCAAATCATTTCATGCTTATAAGTTTCTGCTATGTAGTAGTCATTGTGTCAGGTTATTTTTTCTCTTCTGAGGTTGCCCTTAGCTGTTTACTTTTCTTTTTTCTTTTTGGAAATTAATGGAATGCCAAAAATGGCAAATACAAGCAGCTGTGGATGGGCATAGTGTATTCTGTATTTTTTGCCTAAAGTATAACTGGGAAATTAGTTAAACTCAGGATTTTAACATTTTATTTATGTCTCTAGATTTTCCCAAGATTAGGTATACCTTTGTTGTATATAAAGTAAATGATAGCTTGTTTTCTATAGAAGAATTTCTCTTTCTTTTGGGGTGGGGTGGTTTTTGGTGGCAGGAAATGCTTGAAGAGAGGAAGAAAGGACGGCAGTGTCTTAGTAAAACTTGTAAAAGATTTTATTTGTAGTTGTATTTATTGAGTCTTTTTTGTATTAACACCCATGTTTTTACCGGTTTAGTTTGTATGCTTCAGGATTGACCAGTGGCTTATTAGTTTAAAAAATAATCTTATTAGCATGTTGATTAGAAGCCTGGACTTTCATCCATACCAGTTTGTGTTTTAATCTCAGTTTGGTTTGCTTAATAATTTTGAGACTTTGAGCAAGATTTGACCTCTCTGGGCCTTAGTTTCCCCCTCCATAAAATGGGGACAGTACATATTATATGACCTTGTTGGAAGAAGTAAATGGTTGACTGCCATGTTTCTTGAACAGTAATACCTTTCATGGGTCAAGTCATTCAAAAAAGGTAGGCATTTTTATTATGTGTTACAGTATTAACTTGGGATCATTTGTTTCTTCAATCCTTTTTTTAAATTTTTTTTCCTATTAGCAAGCTGAGAAGATGGTGGCTTATCTCCAAGACAGTGCACTAGATGATGAGAGACTGGCATCCAAACTGCAAGAGCACAGAGCTAAGGGAGTCTCAATTCCATTGATGCATGAAGCAATGCAGAAGTGGTATTACAAAGATCCTCAGGGAGAAATTCAAGGTAGCTTGTTCCATTCTACTTGAAACCATTACATCCAGATTCTGTAAGATGGTCATTATTTAATGTTAATTTACATAATAGTAGAAAATAGTCCATTTTTACAGATTTTCTTTATATACACACACACACACACATACACACAGCATTTTTGTAGGTTCCTCCCATAATACTTTACAATTTCAAATTTCAGTGTGGGGGAGGGCAGTCCAATGAAAATCATTTGAATACAAGGCAGAATGTGATTACTAATATGATAGGGATGTAAACAAAATGCTCAAGACCCCTCAGTTCTGGCTACCCAGCTGGTTAACTAGGCAGGTGAATTCTTTATCTTTGTACTTCAGTTTCCCTCCCGTAAAAAGTGATGGCAGTCTTGGAAGAACTTACTTGAATGTTTTGCTGAAGTGGAGTTGATATCATAAATGATAAAGACCTGTTAAAAATGTGGGAGGAAGGATCATACCATATTATATGTTAGTCCCTTAAAAAATTTGTATGGTGCACGAGTTAGATTAGCATGAGGAGAGAATGCTATAAAAGATACTTGTTGATTCTTCATTTCTGCTTTTTTGAAATCTTTGTTTATAACCTGAAATTTGTTGACTATGTTAGTGTCAGTTTCATGATAGTGTTTTACCAAGTACACCCTGTGACCTCTTTCCAGCATACTAGCTCCTTTTTCCATGCTTAGTCCCCTTACGCGCTTTCCCTTTATTCTCCTTCACACCATCTGTTACTGCCTGGCTCTGTATATATTTGTTCATGATCTGTTTACATCCCTGTAGAATGTAAGGTACATGGGATCAGGACTGTGTGTGTGTGTGTGGGGGGGTTTGTTTGCTTGTTTGTTTTGTTTTTGGTCAAACAATCAAAAGCATTTATTCGATGTTTTAGGGATTGCAAATAGAGAGAAAGTGTGCTTCCAAGTTGAGGACTGTGTTTAAATTAAAACACATGGATTTAAAAACCAAAAAAAACCCAAAAACAAAAATACCCCCAAAATACATGGATGTGTGTTTTAATTAAATTTACTTTGAGATAATTGTAGTTTCACATGCAGTTGTAAGAAATAATAGAGATTTTATGTATTCCTTACCCAGTTTCCTGCACTGGTAATCTCATGTGAAACTGTAGTACAGTATGCAGCCAGGATACTGATTTTGATATAGTCAAGATTCAAAAACCTTTCCATCTCATGTTGCCCTTGGGTAGCCAGCTACATGGATTTCCTTCCCATAGGTACCTACTCCTTAACACTTGGCAACCACTATTCCCCATTTCTATAGTTTGTCATTTCAAGAATGTTACATAAATGGAATCCATTTCCATCAAATGTGTTTTTCACTCAGCACAATTCTCAGGAGATTGATACAGGTTGTTAATATATCAGTAGGTGGTGTTTTTTGTTTTTGTTTTTAACTGAGAAGAACATTAATGATATGGATATATTATAGTGTAGCCATTCATCCATGAAGGGTGGCTGAGTTGTTCCTGTTTTTGGCTATTGTTATTTTTTTAAAGATTTATTTGGGTGCCTTGGTGGCTGAGTCATTAGGTGCCTACCTTCCGCTTGGGTCCTGATCAAGTCCCGCATCGGGCTCCCTGCTCAGTGGGGAGCCAGCTTTTCCCTCTCCTACTCCCTACATTTGTGTTCCCTCTCTTACTATCTCTCTCTCTGTCAAATAATTTTAGATTTAATAAATAATTATTTATTTTAGAGACAGTAAGTGCAGTGGGAGGGGTAGAGAGAGAGAGAGAGAATCTCAAGCAGACTCTTCGCTGAGCTCAGAGCCCTATGTGGGGTTCGATCTTAAAATCCTGAGATTGTAACTTGAGCTGAAATCAAGACTTAGACCCTTAACTGACTGTGACCCAGGTGCCCCCTGTTTTTGGCTATTACAATAAAGCTGTTAAACACTTATGGGTAGGCTTTTGTGTTAACAAACTCTTCATTCCTCTTGAAATATAAATGTCCAGGATTGCAATTGCTAGATTGTATGGTAATGACACATTTAGTTTTTTTTAAGAAACTGCCACACTGTTTTCCAGAGGGGCGTACCATTTTATATTTCTGCAGCAATCTACAAGTGGTTTGGTTTTTCCATATTCTTGACAGTATTTGATGATGTTGCTATTTTTTATTTTAGCCACTTGACCTGCTGTGTGGTGATATCTCATTGTAGTATTTGGTTTGCATTTCCCTAATGGCTAAAGATGTTGAACATCTTTTAATGTGTATTGGCTGTTTATTCTCTTAAGTAAACAGTCTCTTCATGTTTTTTACCCATGTTCTAATTAGATTGTTTACTTTTTTTTACCTTTGAGTTTTGAGATTTCTTTATATATATAGATACTAGTCCTTTATTAGATAAGTGGTTTGCAGATACTTTCTCCCAGTCTATATCTTTTTATCCTCCTTAACCGAGTCTTTCACAGATCAAAAGTTTTAAATACTGAGGAAGTCCATTTGATCAATTTTTGTCCTTTTTTGAATTGTGTTTTTGGTATGAAGTCTGAGACAGAAGAACTCTTTTCCTAGTTTCAGATCCTAAAATTTCCTTTCCAAAATAATTTGTATTTTTTGTTTTACATTTAAGTCTTGTGATCTTTTTTTTAAAGGTTAATTTATTATTTATTATTTAGTTTAGAGAGAGAGTGTGGGGAGGGGCAGAAGGAAAGAGAGTCTCAAGCAAACCCTACACCGAGTGGGGAAGCCTGATGTGAGGCTTGATCCCACGACCCCAAGATCATAACCTGAGCCAAAATCAAGACTGCTCAACTGACTGCGCCACCCAGGAGCCCCAACTCTGTGATCTATTTTGAATTAATTTTTGTATAACGAATGGGACTTAGATCAAAGTTTATTTTTTTGCTGATGGATGTCCAGTTGCTCTGGAACCTTTTGTTGAAAAGCCATCTTTCCTCTTTCAAATTGCTTTTGTACCTTTTTAAAATTCAGTTGGGCATATCTATGTTGGTCTGTTTTCTGTGTTCTTTTTTCTATTCCACTGATCTGTGTGTCTTTGCAACAATATCACAGTCTTGGTTACTGTAGCTATATAATATGTCTTGAAATTGGGTAGACTGGTTCTGCCCATTTTTTTTCTCCCAGTTTTTTATCATCAAAATAGTTTTTAGCTTTTCTAGTTCCTTTGCCTTTCCATATAAATTTTAGAATAATCTTGTCTATATTTACCATATAAATGTATTAAAAAATCTGTACTTAAATTTATCTTGCTGAAATTTTAATAGGAACTATGTTCAACCTCTATATCATTTTGAAGAGAATTGATAGCTTTCTCATGTTGAGTCTTCCAATCTATGAACTCATGTAGTTTTCAGCATAGTTTCTATATATGCTTTAATCAATTTGCATCTACTTGATTTTTTTTTGAGTAATTGTAAATTTTATTTCAGCGTCTTTGTGTTTATTGTTGTTACATAGAATTGAATTTTGGATGTTTATCTTTAGTCTGTGACCTTGCTGAGCTCATTTATTAGTTTTAGGAGTTTGTTGTTATTGTCGTTAGATTCCATAGGATTTTCTTTGTTGACATTATTGTCATTTGTAAATAGGGCAGTTTTATTTTTTCATTTCCAATCTATGCCTTTTATTTCCTTTTTTTGCCTTATATATGCCAACACTGTATTGAATATGATGGAGGGGAGCAGACATACTTGCCTTGTTTTTTCTCTGTTCCTGTCTTAACAGGAACACATTCAGTCTTTAATAATTAAGTGTAATGTTAGCTGCTGGCTTTTTATAGATGCTCTTTATGAAGTTGAGGAAGTACCTTACTTTATTTTTTGAGAGTTTAATTGGGTATTGGATTTTGTCAAATGCTTTTTCTGCATTTGTTGATATGATCTTACGATTTTTCTTCTTTAGCAACTTTAATATGGTGGATTAAATTGATTGCATTTTGAATACTGAACCAGCTTTGCATCCTTGGTGTAAACCCCGTTTGGTCATGCTGTATAACTCTTTTTATATATTGCTGGCTCCTATTTGGTAATGTTTAGTTAAGGATTTTTGTGTCTGTGTTTATGAGGGATGTTGTTTTGTAGTTTTTTTGGTATCCTCATTGTGATTTTAGTATCAGGGTAATAATTAGTTTCATAAAATGAACTGGGAATTATTCCCTCTCCTATTTTCTGGAAGATTGTTTAGAATTGGTGTTAATTCTTCTTTAAATGTTTTGTAGAATTCTCTAGTGAAACCATCTGGGGACTTCTTTTTGGGATTTTTTTTCTGAAGTAGGCTCTATTAAAAAACAATAATAATAAAGTAGGCTCTATGCCCAACTTGGTTGGGCCAGGCTTGAACTCATGACCTTGTGATCTAGAGTCACACGCTCTACCAACCGAGTCAGCCAGATGCCCTGGGGTTTGTTTTTTTTTTTTTTTTTTTTTGGAGTTTTAAAATTACAAATTCAGTATCCCTAATAGTTACAAGGGCTATTTAAATTATTGATTTAATATGGGTTGATTTGGTAGGTTGTTTTTTTTTTATGATTTCATCTAAGATGTCAAATCTATGTGAGTAGAGTTACTTGGAGTATTTCCCTTATTCTCTTTTTGATGTTCGCAGGTTCTGTAGTGGTAGCCCCTGTTTTATTCCTCATGTTGGTAATTTGTTCATTTCTCTTTTGTCATTGTCTTGCTGCAAATTTGTTAATTTTATTCATCTCTTCAAAGAATCAGCTTTGTTTCATTGATTTTTTTCACTGTTTTTTGTTTTCAGTTTCATTGAGTTCTGCTCTTCTTTCTTTCCTTCTTCTTAGGGTTTATTTTGCTTTTCTTTTTCTAGGGTCTTGAGGTGGGTGCTTATAGTATTGATTTGAGACTTTTCTAATGTAAGCATTTAATACCACAAATTTCTCTTTTAGCACTTCTTTAACTGTACCACAAATTTTTGATACATGTCTTTTCATTTTCATTCAGTTTACTATACTTTTTTTTTTTAAAGATATTTATTTGTCAGAGAAAGGAGGAGAGATAGCACATAAGCAGGGGGAGCCACAGGTGGAGACAGAAGCAGGCTCCCCACTGAGCAAGGAGCCCGATGCGGACGGAGCTTGATCCCAGAATCCTGGGATCCTGACTTGAGCCAAAGGCAGCCACTTAACCAACTGAGCCACCCAGATGCCCCTCCCCCCACTGTTTTTTTGGTTTTGTTTTGTTTTGTTTTAAAAGAAAGAGGTGAGGTAGTTGCAGAGGGAGAGGTAGAGAGAATCTTAAGTAGGCTCCATGCATAGTATGTAATCCTGGCGCTGGGATTGATCTCACAGCCCTGAGATCATGACCTGAGCCAAAATCAAGAGTTACACGCTTAACTGACTGAGCCACCCAGGCACCCCCCTGGTTCAGTGTATTTTTTTTTTATTGTTGTTGAGACCTCCACTTTTGAAAAATACATATTTAAGTAATCTCTACACCTAAGTGGGGCTCAAGCTCACGATCTTAAGATCAAGAGTCATATATATGCTCTTTTGACTGAGCCAGCCAGGCCCCCAAGAGACTTCCACTTTTACTCATGGGTAATTTGGAAGTGTGTTGTTTAGTTTCCAAGTGTTTGGATATTTTCCTGTTACCTTTCTGTTAATGATTTCCGGCTTGATTTTATTGTGGTTGAAAAACACACCATATATAATTTCAAATCTTCAAAATTTATTGAGACTTATTTATGGTCCAGAATATAGTTCTTTTTGCTATATGTTTTGTGGGTACTTGTGGGTGCTACATGTTCTGTGTATTTTGCTGTCTTTGGAGCATTCTATAAATATCAGTTGGGCCTTGTTGATTGATGGTTTTGTTAAGATCTGTAATCTTGTTGGTTGTCCGTCTAGTTCTGTCAGTTGTCATGAGAATGGTGTTGAAGTCTTCAGCTGTAATTGGGGATTTCTCTGTCTTTTTAGTTTTTTTAGATTTTACTTCACGTATTTTTGCAGCTTTATTTGGTGTATAGACTTAAGATTACTGTGTCTTTTTGGTCTTCTTGGTGGATTGACCCTTTACTGATAAATAATAACCTTCTCTGTCTCTGGTAATTTCTTTGCTCTGAACTACTTCTTCTTTCTACTCTTCAGAGTCTTCTCTTGTACATAATATGTAGGGTTTTTTGTTGGATTTAGTAGAAGGAGTAGGGACAAGTACATCTATTCCATCTTCCCAGAATTGGATGTTCTAGGGATTTGTTTTATTTACTATTGTATTCCCATTGCCTAGATCCATATAATTGGTATTCATGGTTATGGATCGGAGTGCATTTGTTAATTTTATATACAAAATATTTGATCTTTTTTTTTTTTTTTTTTTTTTTTTTTTTTCCCNTTTTTTAAAGTTTTTATTTTTTTATTTCACAGCGGGAGAGAGATCACAAGGAGGCAGAGAGGCAGGCAGAGAGAGAGGGGGAAGCAGGCTCCCTGCTGAGCAGAGAGCCCGATGTGGGCCTCGATCCCAGGACCCTGAGATCATGACCTGAGCCGAAAGCAGAGGCTTTAACCCACTGAGCCACCCAGGCGCCCAAAATATTTGATCTTTAATTGTAAAAACATCTAGAGAATGTTGTCGCGCCCCCACCCTCAGCTAGATTTAGTCATACCTGGGTAAATCAATTGTAAGTTATCTTAATTTAGTAGATTATTATTTATACTTTGCTAACCTTTAATAGTGTGGCAGAAAATGAAAATTAGAGGAAGGCATATTTAGCCTTACATGTTTATGTTCCTTATGCCTTAGCGATGCAAAGTGTAACAAAAATACTCTTTTCAGTTTTCTTTTACTTTTCTGACAAATGCATTTGTAGAGATTGAGTGAGATGGAGATAGTTATGCTCCTTAAAATAATTAAAGCCCTGCAGAGAATTTGGGATGTATAGACAGAAGTCTTCTTTCTTTTTTTTTTTTTTTTTAAGATTTTATTTATTTGTCAGAGAGAGAGCACAAGCAGGGGGGAGCAGTGGGTAAAGGGAAAAGCAGGCTCCCTGCTGAGCAAGGAGCCTGATGTAGGATTCCATCCCAGGACCCTGGGAACATGACCTGAGCTGAAGGTAGACGCTTAACCAACTGAGCCACCCAGGCATCCCCAAAAGTCTTATTTCAAAATCATTTCTGTTGTATTTTATTAGAAGCCTATTTTACTAACTTTGCGGATGGATTAAATTAAAATACCATACAGAATATTTGGTGTCACCTGAAATAAGTTGTACCTCTGGATAAGGATCAGATTCAAGAAATATTTTTTTCCCTTCTGTTTAATTGGTGCTATTATAGGTCCCTTCAATAATCAGGAGATGGCGGAATGGTTTCAGGCGGGCTATTTTACTATGTCTTTATTGGTGAAGAGAGCATGTGATGAAAGCTTCCAACCTCTTGGTGATATAATGAAAATGTGGGGAAGGGTTCCCTTCTCTCCCGGTCCAGCTCCCCCTCCTCACATGGTAAGTACCTTACAGCTCATGCAGAATACATACTAGCTGCAGAAACCCTTGCTTCTCTTTGTAAACACAACCCAGATATTGGATCTGATGAGGAAGAAACTGTACTTTTTGAGAGTGATTGAAATAGCAGTGGGCAGTCTGAATTGTAGACTGCATATCTAGCTATAACCATCTTTTCAAAACTCAGATACCTGTGTTCACCCCCCCACTCCCCCCACCTTTCCATCCCCCCCGCCCCTCACCCAAATTCTAAGAAACAAAATCTTTCAGTAGCTTTCCAGCAGGTATAGAAAAAAAACATCTTACCCTGTTTTGCCTACCAGGTCCTACATGTCCTGGCTCCTCCTTTTTCTTTTCTTTTTTAAATTTTATTTATTTATTTGTCAGAGAGAGAGAGAGAGAGAGAGCATAAGCAGGGTGAGCAGTAGGCAGAGGGAGAAGCAGGCTCCCCGCTGAGGAAGGAGCCGGGTGTGGGACTCGATCCCAGGATCCTGGGGTCATGACCTGAGCTGAAGGGAGATGCTTAACCAACTGAGCCACCCAGGCATCCCCTGCTCCTTATTTTTCTAAGCTTGCTTCAGAGCTTTTACCTTTATCTACTGTGCTTCAGTTCAGTTGACTTTTTAGAGTTCCTTTTTTGCCTCTTTAATTAGAATGCACATTCTCCTTTACTTGCCTTCCCTTACCTGTATTTGCTTCTTGCTTTTTCTGACTCATAAATTTCCTAAATATTTGGTTTACCTTAAAGCAAATAAATGTTGCTAATAAAAAATTCTAGTGCTTTGTAATATTTTAAATTGAACACTTTTTTCTTTTTTTAATATAAGTAACTGGTATTTTTAACTAAAAATTGGATCATAATATAACCTCTTTTGTATACTGGGACTGGAATACATTTGAAGGGGAAATCTTACTTTTCTGTATCTCTCTCTGGGCCTCTCTCCCTGTAGAGTTCTTTTGGATCTGTGCCCTGTTTTTCCTTCTCTAGGTTGGAGTGTAGAGTGGCTGCCACAGTCATAAGTGGCCATAGTCAGACACTTTTAGTGTGAACGCTGGGTCACTGCAATAACAATCACCATTGATTTACTCAGCAGCTACATAGCTAGGGTCTGTGCTAGGCCTTGTGGTAGGTTCTTACGAGATGAAGGTGAATAGGACACAAACTCTCTTATGGTCATAGGGCTTCAAAGGTGAGAACAGTGGGCATCAAACTTGTTTGGCCACAGCCCATAGTAAAATAAGTGAGTTTTACATCACTACTCTGTACATTCATAACTATATATGTATATTTATGAAACAAGTTTGACAAAACATTTTGTGCCATGCACATATTTTCTTCTCTCCCTTCCTCCTCTCCTTTCCATATAAATGTTGATCTTGACCAGTAATTGATGTCACAGTCCACTGATGGGTTGAGACCACCTATAATTTGGAGAACAGTGATGATTCCTAGGTAGGGGAATTATTTCTGACATTTCTGTTGTACATCCAAAGAAAAATTGTGTATTATTGTATAAACATTTAACTTATATACCAAGTTTGAGCTTTATTTCCCTTTTCTGAAATTGGGATGAATTACCATGCATGTTTCAGAGCTGAGAGTTCACCCCTTGGAACTTGGCATGTTTGCTCTATAGCCCATTTCCTGACTTCTAGTTATAGGGGCTGAGCCTCATTTAGGGGAAGAACCATGGGAGGCTCTGCTTCTGTCAGCTGTTACTGTGGTTGCCCTGAGTAGCCCTGATAAGAGAGTTCACCTTGATGAGGAATATACCTTGAAATGTAGGTTTTAATGTATAAATTTTAGATTAACCTAGTGTAGCTTCCATTCTCCAATATTTAATGGGAAAGAAAAATGTCCCTGAATTTCAAGTGATCTCCACTCCCAAGAAATTGTATAGCCAATGTTTTATTCCAAAGCGTAATCTGTGTATAATAAAGATATAAACACTATTCACTAATGATTGGCTTTAATCTATTTCACACACCCCCCTTTTTAAAAAGATTTTATTTATTTATTTGACAGAGAGACACAGCGAGAGAGGGAACACAAGCAAGGGGAGTGGGAGAGGGAGAAGCAGGCTCCCTGCTGAGCAGGGAACCTGAAGGGGTGCTTGATCCCAGGCCCCTGGGATCATTACCTGAGCCTAAGGCAGACACTTAACTGACTGAGCCACCCAGGTACCCCAATCTGTGTCATCCTTATGCTTTCATTATTTCCTGTTATTTTACAATTCACATTTCATTCTTTTTCCCAATTTTAACTTTTTAGAATTTAAATTCCACCTATGATATTTGAAACACAAAAACAGTTTATTTTTCCTATTCATGATATATATATACACACACACACATATTTTTTTAAGATTTTTTTTTTTTTTTATTTGACAGCGAGAGAGCGAGAGCACAAGTAGGCAGAGTGGCAGGCAGCGGCAGAGGGAGAAGCAGGCTCCCTGCTGAGCAGAGACCCTAATGTGGGGCTGGATCCCAGGACCCTGGGATCATGACTTGAGCTGAAGGCAGACACTTAACTGACTGAGCCACCCAGGCACCCCTCTAACTCATGGTATATTAGTAGCAATAGAAACACCTAGTTTTGGGGTGGGGAGTTAGAGTTTTCAAAGCTCTTTCATATTCTGTTAATGTAAAACTTGTCAGCATCTTTAACAAAACATACTGCTACACTGCTCTCTATGTTCATTATGGGCCCTTGTCAAATTCCTGCCACATTAACTTTAGATAATTTTACTCCTTTCTGAAAGTTTTGTCCCATTTCTCTAATTTCTGCATGATCTCCAGATTTACAGATCACTTTTAACATTGGGAAATAATACATTTTTTAGTTAATGACTCTTGGGTACAGTACAACATTTAGCTTCAAGGGTAGGAGGAGAGAACAGCAGCTGAAATAAGGACCCCTTTCCCATAGGGAATCTCTTATAATGCAGACACTATCTTTTCCCACTAGATGGCATTGTTTAGCTTTTTAAGAGTTTTTGTAGCAGTTGAGCGTTTGGGGCACAAAGGTAGAGTGGGAGGTGAAGGTCTGAGATTCACTTTGCTTTCAAATAATACGTAATAAATGGCTTTTATGCTTTTTGCATACGCTTTTTTATTCAGTAGTGTTTCTTTCCCTACCCGTTCACTCCTAGGGAGAGTTGGACCAGGAACGACTAACCAGACAGCAGGAGCTCACAGCCTTGTACCAGATGCAGCACCTTCAGTACCAGCAGTTCTTAATACAGTAAGAGCAAATGTAGTAGGGTGCACTGCTGTATTCAAAGTGCCTTTACTTAAAAAAAATTTTTTGAAGATTTTATTTATTTGAGAGAGCATGCACATGAGTAGGGGGAGGGGCAGAGGGAGAGGGACAAATAGAATCACCCTTGAGTACAGAGCCGGGTGGAGGGGCGGGCTAGGGGCTTGATCCTAGGACTCCAAAATCGTGACCTGAGCTGAAACCAAGAGTCTGATGCTCAACTGACTAAGCCTCCCAGGAGCCCCCTAAGTGCCTTTAGATATAATCTCCCAAGTTTCACTTTTACAGCAGAGAACTAAAAGTTTATAGGATAATTCAGTCACCTCGGTAGTGGCATGTTACCACTATATATTTGGAGTTTGGTCTTCTTAAATACCAGATATTTGCAGAAAATGACACAGCTATAATTTCATAGGCTCTTTAACTCCTAAAGCAAGAAACAATGAGCATTTTAAGAATTAAATGCCTCCTAAATGCCTCAACTTTGAATGCCACAGGGAAAAAACATAGATGAGAGGGCAAGAAAGAAGTAAAAAATTTATATTGTTAGCATTGGTGTGAAACGATGGCAGAATCACTTAGATTATGTGTCCCTTTGGTAGAAGAAGTAAGATTTGCTCTCATCTGGTGCAAAAATCAGCAAACCGGTTTGATCCCTGTTGTCATGAGCAGGGTTTTATTAGAACATAGCCACACGCATTTGTTGGTGCGTTTTCTACAGCTGCTCTGCACTGCAGTGGCAGAATTGAATAATTGCATGTGGCCTGCAAAGCTGAAAATACTTACTGTCTGGCTCTTTACAGAAAAAAATTGTCTACCTCTGATCGAGTGGAAAAAAACTTAACCTAAAAATTTCGACGCCGAAACATAAATTTTGAGAATTTTTATATAAGTGATTTTATTTTTGCAAAAGGTGCTTCATGTGAAAGTAACTATTAGTTCAAATCTGTTTTATTTTTCACTTGCTTTCTGATATTTTCAGGGAGTTTGACAGTTTTTGACATTCTGTTATTTTTTTTGCTCCCCTCTTTGAGCATGTTATCTAGAAGCTCAGTTCTTTTTAGAGTGAAGTAGAGAATTTTCTGTGTAACTATCTTTATCATGAAGAATTGTTAAAATTTATTTGATAGCTATTTTTAATGGTCTTTTTTGGGGGTGGTGGACTGACCTTTGTCTTTCAGTATTTTAGTAAAGTGTACTAAATGTGCATAGACAGGTTATACTTTATTTTACTTTTTGAAGACAACAGTATGCACAGGTTTTGGCTCAACAACAAAAAGCAGCCCTGTCTTCGCAGCAGCAGCAACAGTTGGCACTTCTTCTTCAACAGTTCCAGGCTCTGAAAATGAGGTTGGTGGTCAGTCCATGATGTGTCACATTGTGTGTGTGTGTGTGTGTGTGTGTGTGTGTGTGTGTGTGTGTGTTAAAGAAAAGAAAGGAAATTTTGGTTTAATGTGTGAACTCTGTGAGAATACACACACACGACGCATATGTGTGTATTGTGTGTAAAACCAAAGTATAGCTTTTAAAAATAATAATTAAGCTGGCAATAAAGCATTTTTGGCCTTTTTACTCATAGAGGATAAATTTAGAATAAGAACCACAGAATATTGAGAACATTGGAAAAGCAGTGTATTCTTCTGGAACCAGCAACAAAAAGATGACAGTCTAGAAGTTTAATTTCTTTCACCCATGAGATCTCAAGAAAGATATTCACACTGCCACACTGAATAAAAATTTTCCAGAACCCAAAAGCCATTAAGATAAGTCTGAGGAAAAGGAAATTATGCTAAAAGTGTTAAATTTCTGTAGTTTCAGATTATCGTTCAGGACAATACATGTCGTATTTCCTTCAGGGGTATCAGTGACTGTCTTAGAAACCTTATTGTCCAATTTAACCGAAACCTTGCACATTTCTCTTTTGAGTCCTAACCCATCGAGTGAGGTGGGCAGGTTAGGCGGTAACATGCCATTTTACAGATGGATAAACTGATAAACCGAGAGGCTAAAGAACTTGGTTGACATAATACACAGAAAACTTCAGAGATAGAACTAAAACAAAGACCTTTAGACTTATGGTGTATGGGTTTTTCATTATAACATGCTGCCTCTTTTACTCTTATGGACATATTCTGAGTTTTTTTTTAGGACCTTTGGTATATGCATTTTCTATAAATCAACATTTGTTAATACCTCGATTTGAGAAGTGTGATGACTGGGCCTCTGTCTTGGTTCCTCTTCTAATAAACATTTTGGTAGTACTGCATTTTGGTTAAAACAATGAAGGAGTTTTCTGGCCAAATAGCCTGGAAAACCTACCAATCATGTAGAAATTCCTCTTTATCTATTTTTGCAAATGACAAGAACAAGTTGATTTTTTTATTTCCCTTTTGCAGAATATCTGATCAGAACATCATTCCTTCAGTAACTAGGTCTGTGTCGGTGCCAGATACTGGCTCTATCTGGGAGCTTCAGCCAACAGCCTCACAATCTACAGGTAAAAATTTAGATTAGCCTTCAATGTAGCTCCAAAGATTTAGACTCTTACTTTATAATTCAGTTTTTTAAAAATGTGTCTGTTTTTGAGCCATTTTATATTGAATATTAACAAATAGTTTAATTTTTTAATAGATCCCAGCAAAGGATTGAAAATGTTATTGAAAATATAGTGTTAAGGATTTGCTAGAAGTGTTTAGTAGATGAATTTCATAAATTTGAATCAGCTATTCTTCTTATGTTGCTCTTACCAGTGTGGAAGAGTCCCATGAGTTGTTTTTTGACTACTTCTGCTAGCCAGAGTGGAAAAGGAAAAAAAAAAGAAAAAAAAAAAAAAGGCTTAAGTAAAAACATCTGTTCTTTTGAGTGAAGGGTTAATATGTAGCTTAACACTTTAGGTACCGAGAAGTTTTGGGATGAGAAAAGCCTGCTTTAAAGTGAATACCCTGCCTCATTCTCTGATCTTTTTGCATCAAATTAGAAAATTTGGATCTGGGATTTTTTTTTTAAAGTCTCGATATTGGTGGAACACTTAAGGTTTTTAAGGTTTGATACCTGCAAAGGTAGGTAGTTTGAACTGTGGATAGTCCTTATAAGAAGTTATAGTTGGTGTTGACAGTTCTCAGGAACCATAGGCATTGATGGATTTTTCTTATAGCCCTTGAGCTTTTCAGGTGGTAGTTCTCTTGCTAACACTGATCCTGGGGATTATAGCAGGAGAAGGACTGATTATCATCCTTCATCAACTTTCCCTGCTCTGTGTACCGCATTTTTCCTTGATAGCCATTTATAGTTAGGATGTTAAAATATTCTCCAGTTTTGGGGGAACTATTTGTAAGTACCTTATTAAACGGTTTCTTTCTTTGGTTATGATATGATCAAGGCCCTTTACAAATAGTCCATTTGTTTTATGCAACCAACAATTTATAATACAGAAATAGGAGTGTAGGGAATAGAGAATGCTGACCAAGTGGTATCAGCAAACTTTTTGCTGGCAGTAGGAAAACAGACTTGGAAGCTTTTTACCTGTTTGTTTACTTCTGCATCTGACCTTGTGCTGCCTTGCAGGTCCACAGGACCCATTGTTATTTTGTGAGACCTGTCCAGCCTTTCCAGAGGCCTCCCCAGCTCCACCTGTACCTCTTTCTTTCTCTTTGAAGTGAAATTCACATAACATAACATTAACCATTTTTAGATGAGCAATTCAGTGGCTTTTAATATATTCACGATATCATGCAACTACTTAGTGCTCTCTGTTGTATATATTATATACCTCTCTGGACCCCACTCTCTACTGGGTGTGCAGTAAGAAGTTGTATAGCTACTGGAAATACTGTGGGCTTTGGGATCTAACACACTGGGATTTAAATCCTGGCATGGCCACGTGCTTGGTGTGTCTCCTTGGGAATGTTACGAAGCTACCTCAGACCCTTAGCTTATTCATCTACAAAGATGAGAGAGCTGAACAGATACCTTATAGGGTTTGTTTGTTTTAAGAGAGGGAGGGAGAGCTGGGAATGGGAAGGGGCAGTGGGAGAGAGAGAGAGGAATTCCTAAGCAGGTTGCATGTCCAGTGTGGAGCCTGACACAGGGCTCAGTCTCATGACCCTGAGATCATGACCTGAACTGAAATCAAGGGTCAGATGTTCAACCGACTGAGCCATCCAGGTTCCCTTTTATAGGGCTTTTTGAGGATGAAATTAGTTTCCTGGCAAATACCTGCTAATTTCTTTTCTTCTAGATGTGTTGAAGGATACTGATTTAAACCAGAACCTACTGGCAGTTAAGTCTACCTAAAAGCAGCACAGATACGTATGATGGAGCTTATTCAGGGACAGGGAAACAGCTTTTTTCATTAATGCTTGTTGATATGTGATGATGTACATAAGCTCCAATATCCTTCACTTTCCCCCTTATTGTCTTACAGTTTGGGAAGGTGGTAGTGTATGGGACCTTCCCCTTGACACCACAACTCCAGGACCTGCCCTTGAACAGCTTCAGCAGATGGAGAAGGCCAAAGCTGCCAAGGTCTGAAACTCATTCTTCCATTGCAGTGCATGCTTTCCATCTGTAGGATATAGGCATTTGTTCACACATGTCTCTCTCTGGGTAGCTCTGCTTTTTTCTTTTAGTTTACTGTTACTTAGCTGAATAAGCACATTCATTTTATATTCTATCCTTACTCTTCCCTCTTCTCCCAAAAAAGACCTCAAAGAATGAAAATGAACAAGTTTAAATTAAATCACTTAAAATTGGTTGGTTGACACATTAATGATTATGATCATATGTATACTTTAATTACATTATTCATTATTCATGGTGCAAACACTTGTTACAAATTCTAAGACCTAGGAAAATAGACACTGTGTTGTTTATCAAACCCTTGATCTGTGGCTTGAGTTCCTACATTGAATCTTTACAGTAGGTGTTAGTTTACATTTCTTACTGTCCCCAGACATGTGGTTGAAAGCTCAGCATTAGCATTAGATCCCATTCACATCTTCTGGAGGAACAGGGAATCTTGAATTTTGGTTTTTAGTACTTACCAGCTGCAGATGTCTTATCTATCAACAGTTAGTGTCATTGTAATGATTTTGGATTCTTATGCCTCTGGGAGAATCTTGTTCCTATTTTATACTTAATGTGTTCTTCTCCTCTGAGGTAGAGACCATCTCCTTAGAGTGCCCAGAAAGAGTTCACGGTCAGGGTCTGTCTCCATAAATGAGCGAGAAACCATAATTCATCTAATTATTGAGAGGAGAGTGTTCTAGTACTGTAGTGGTTTGTGCTGGGAACACATAGATGATGAGGGAGGGGTAGGAACTTGCAGTCTTTTGTGCCTGGGGTATGTGTGTGTGTGAGTGGGTGGCTGGAAGTGGGTAGCGGGGCAATGACACACAGGCAAGTAACACTTAGAGTTACAGGTTAGTCAGGAAAGCACATGGGCTAGCTGTTCTCACCCAGTTGGAGAGATGGGCATCAGGAATTGGGTGACACTGTTGATGGACAGTAATACCTGCACTAATTTTCACTTGAAGAACAGTAGAATCTAACCCAGTTGAAGGAAACAGTTCCTGGAAAGGCTCAGAAATGCACAAGAACATACTGGCTCGGGAGGCAGCTGAATAATTTGGTCTGGCCTGGAGCCATTGTGTGTCTGAGGAATAAATGAAGAGTGAGGTGGCTGATGGGAGGCAAGCCAGTCATGAGGGCCCTTACCCATGTCCTGTTAGAGGGTTAGAATTTATTTCAGCGTGACGGATGGTGTTACATGTAAGCCAGGAATGATTTTTTTGGTGGACTTTAAGATGTCGTGCTGGGGAATGTGGGCAAAACAGATGCTGGGAAACCAAGTGAGAGACTTTTAGAGATGTGATGAGGAAGTGAAAGCCTGAACTGTGTGGCAGTGAGAATGGAGACAAGGTGCTGGATTGGACTAGTAACTAGGAACTGTAAATGATAGAATTTGTTAAGTGGTTGGTCTTCAAATTTTAAAGAACTCTATGATTTTTCACTCTAGCAGGTTTACAACATTGCTACAGACACCTTGTAGACACTATTAGATCTCGAATCAGAAAATCCTTTGTAGGGATGAGCAAAGAGCTGCCACCCCAAGGGAATTCTGATCTTACTCTTCTGGTGGTCTCTTTCTCCCTTGTCTACGAGATGGGGTGTGGTAGTGAGGAGGTAGGTAGATGTCGGGGGAGAGTCCATTCAGTTTAGAAGAGCGTGACACTGTTCTGTCTACTGCGACATACCAGAGCTGAGTTCTTCCAGAGCTGGTTTCATCACTCACTTGGAGTACAAGCAGCTATGAATGGTGTAGTGTCTTCATCTTCCAGCCTCTCCTAATGGTACTTGTCAGTGATGCTGGAGTGTTTCTGTGCTTGGCTTCAGGTTTCTAAGAGTATTTCTTGTAATCACAGCTAGAACAGGAGAGAAGAGAGGCAGAAATGAGGGCAAAACGGGAAGAGGAGGAACGAAAGAGGCAAGAAGAGCTGCGGAGACAACAGGAGGAGATTCTTCGGAGGCAGCAGGAGGAAGAAAGGAAAAGGCGGGAGGAAGAAGAGCTTGCCCGAAGGAAACAGGTATACCTTGGAGAACACGGACCCCAGGTTTAGCCCTGAACTGCATTCATGGTTCTTGGGAGATGGTCTCTCTGAGGTTGAGAGGCAGTTAACAGCAGGATTGGGATTAGAGCGTTAGGAGATTCTATTCCTTTAGAAGAAATATCTGTGACCCAGTAGCAGCCCCTGGGGAGTAGCTTCAGTCCTGCTAAATTACTGGAGTTGATTTCTTTTGAATTATTTTCAGTTAAATTTCGGAAGTAACTAAGTTTTTGCTCAAGTATTTATAACCAGTGATGATGAACAGTTTTCGTGCATTTTGGTGTTCTCTATTAGTGTGCTGGACCCAGTTTCCTGTTGGGATTTTTACAAATCCCAGTTGAAACAGTCCACCTGTAATAGCCCCAAAGTCCACTTTATCTCACATTTCATACCCATTCTTGGCCGCAAGAGGTACTCTGTGAAAAACAAAAGGGTCCCTGCTGAGATTAGATTTGAACTACTAATATTTCTTAGGGGTTACACTCTCTACACTAGCACGTAAGGGCTCTAAGAAGTAATGCAGTAAAAAAAAAAAAAGTACTGCAGTAAAGAAATCAGTTTAATTCTATGTTGTTCAGTATTTCCTAAATTATTTTGACAGATACTCTCCCTTTAAGATTTTACTTACTTATTTGAGAGAGAGAGAAAGAGCATGAGCAGTGGGGAGGGGCAGATGGAGTGGGAGAAGCAGACTCCCTGCCAACCAGGGAGCCCAATGCAGTGCTTCCATCCCAGGACCCTGAGATCGTGACCTGAGCCAAAGGCAGCTGATTAACTGACTGAAACACTCCAGCAACTGAGATCCTTTTCTTTGTACTTGACACGTGGGACTTTGTTCTTCAGAACACATTCTAGAATACTCAGCTTTGCTCAGTACTTCTGTCTAGAGAGCTTATTTTTACCACACCATGCGTTTTTTGGTTGCTATGTTGATTTGAAGTATGTTCTGGGTTCTCAGTTGATTTGGGGGTGGGAGGGGAATAAGAACTAATGGTACCAAAGAGAAACCAAAACCTCGGGCCTCATGTAGCCCTTTCTGGGGTTAATTAGTAAATGCAGTAGCTAATGTAGAAACTAGGATAGACTTTCAGTGTAGTGCTATTTAATTGCTACTATTTTATTTTATTTTATTTGTTTATTTTTTAGAGAATAGAGTGTGTGTTCGTGTTAGTGAGGGGGTGGCAGGGATGGGGCAGAAGGGAGAGGGAGAATCTTATTTATTATTATTATTATTTTTAGAGAGAGGATGAGGGAAGGGGAGAGGGAGAGAGAAACTCTCAGGTGGACTCCACACCCATCATGGAGCCCAACACAGGGCTTGATCCCTCAACCCTGAGATCATGACCTGGGCCAAATTCAAGAGTCAGACATTCAACTGACGGAACACTCAGGTGCCCCACTACTAATACTTTAAATACAATTGTTTTAATTGTTCATATGTCTATTTCCCAGCTCTTTTTTACTTTTTACTCTAGATCCTTGGTTATATTCTTTTTGTATTTACTGTTAACAGAGCCGTAGCAGCACATAGTCTGTTTCTTTTCAAATTATAATGGGATATATTAATCAAGATCCAGAGTTTGTTTCTCCCCCCCATGCCGTTTTTTTGTTTTAATTTAGGAAGAAGCTCTGCGACGCCAAAGGGAGCAAGAAATCGCATTAAGGCGACAGCGAGAAGAGGAAGAAAGACAACAGCAAGAAGAAGCTCTTAGGAGACTGGAGGAAAGGAGGAGAGAAGAGGAAGAAAGGCGGAAGCAGGAGGAATTGTTACGCAAGCAGGTGACCACAGATGGCTTGCTCTTTTCATTTGCTGCTTTGAAGCTAGGAATTTGTGATTAGAAAGTGTTCGGATATGAGGATAGCCTGTTTACTGAAAATTATTAGAAGAGATCTAACTGACTCTTACTACTTTTGTAATGACTGTCCCACAGGTAATTATAAAAGCTGGACAAAATATCAAAGAATCAAAAACCCCCCAGAATACCAGAGAGAAATCTAAAGAAGGACTACCCTTTAAAAAACCAAATGAGAGATCTGCAAGTTGACTACTTTTTGCCTGTGGGTAACTCTCACTTTTCTGAAGTGCAGTATTCAGTGCTACTTCATGTTTTCACAGGCTGTGTAGCAATGGGCACTATGCAGTTCTAGTCCAGCCGATCATTCTGCCACTACGGGCAGCCAGAACCCCTAAAGCATTTCCTTTTAATGTTTAAGAACTTAGATTTTTTTTTTATTAGTAGACTTTATTTTTACAGCAGTATTAGATTTTCAGAAAAATCTGGGTGATAATATGGTTTCCTCTTATTATCTTACATTAATATATGTTTGTCACATTAAACCATTACTGATGCATTATTATTAACTAAAATCCATAGTTTTTTTCACATTTCCTCAACTTTCCCCTCATGTCCTTTTTCTGTTCCCAGATCCCAAATCCAAAATATTATATTTAGTTGTCTCTTTAGCTTCTTCACATGACAGTCTCTGAGGCTTTTCTTGTTTTGGGGGTCTTTGGCAGTTTTAATGTATAATGGTCCGTATGTTATAGGGTAACTCTCTTTTGGAATTCATCTGATGTTTTTCTCACAATTAAACTGGAGTTATGGGTGTTTGGAAAGTAGATCACACAGAGGCAAAGTGCCATTTTCATCACACTATATCAAGGGTACATATTATCAACAGGACTAATGACCGCTAGTGTAGACCTTGGTCATTTGGCTGCAGCAGTACCTATCAGGTTTCTCCACTGTAAACATTACTCTTCTCCCCACGTACTGTACTCTTTGGAAGGAAATCACTATGGTCAGTCCACACTTAGACATATAGATCGACAACAAGCTGGACATGACCTGCTTTTGCCTAAATTCTTGATTGAAACTCTTTGAGCAACCTAAATACTATTAGAGGTAGATAGATCATAGATTGTATGTTAATTTATTGTTTGGCTTATTCATTTGACAGTTAGTGTATTTAGTTAAGGTACTGTATTCCAGTTATTGTGCTTGTCTCCTGGTAGGGTATGACAGTTTTAAATTGTTTCTGTCCTTAGACGCTCACAGGCTATGTTGGTGATGATTGTACTTTCTTGTATAAATAATAAATGCCACAGTTAGGATGCTTTCAGCTGCGAAATGAAAATATTCACCTAAAAATAATTTAAACAGGGCGCCTGGGTGGCTCAGTGGGTTAAAGCCTCTGCTTTCGGCTCAGGTCATGATCTCAGCGTCCCGGGATCGAGGCCCGCATCGGGCTCTCTGCTCAGCGGGGAGCCTGCTTCCTCCTCTCCCTGTCTCTCTGCCTGCCTCTCTGCCTACTTGTAATCTCTCTCTCTCTCTGTGTCAAATAAATAAATAAAATCTTAAAAAAAAATAGTTTAAACAACAGATACCATATCAAGGAGATAAGATAGTAACTTAATGATGTCATTAAGGATCCAGGTCCTTTGCAAAATTCTACTGTAGTGTTTCTTGGTGGGTTTACTTTGATTTCAGAGTTTTTACCTCATGATTAGGAGTTTTGGGCACCATGCCCTTGTACAGCCTGCAAGGGAAGGATCCTTCTCTTATGCTTCTTTTGTTTCAAAAGAATACCTTCTCTAGAAGCCTCCCAGCAGACATCCCTTTGGCCTAAATCACATTACATGGGTCCCCCTCATTATATTGGAAGCTTAAAAAATGCAATATGGCATTTTAGATGTCAAAGGTGACAGAGCCTCTGTCCACAAGGGAGAAGCCTGAAAGGAATGGTTTTTGGATAAGAAATAGTTGTTGCTATGGGTGGACTAGGAGCAAGCAGAGAAGGATGAGGTATTAATTGGATGTAATGAAATGGTCAAGGGGAAGACTACCTCCTAAAGGCTAGGAAAGTCCTCATAGAGTGGTTGATGCCTGCCCTGAGTTCTGGAAAATGAAGGGAAATGGGTTATCTGGATAAAACACAGCATTGTAGGTAGAGTAAGCAGACTCTGTGAAGGAGGGTGAGGAGAGTTCCAGAGGGCACATTGGACTGGTTTTGAAGAAGGAAAGCAGAAGGACAATGAGCCAAAGTACAGGACAGAGTAGTAGAGGGATGGACGATGGTTTGAGGAGAGATGTTCCAAAGGACCCGTGGGCCACAGAGGGTGTGAATCAGGGATGGAATTTAAGTGGTCTTGTAAGGTTGCTCTGGTTCCAGAACTGGTTGACACTTTCCTGGTAATCTGTATCTGTCCTTGCAAGGTCCTGGTAGCTTTTCAAGCTCAGCACCCTGAAAAGCTAGCTCTGCCTCAGTATAGGAACAGTCTCCAGAAGACTGCTGCAGTTGGTGGTCATCTCTTAGATCAGTTGATTACCACAGATGTTCAAAGTGACATTCCTTTCATGAAGAAATTAGCAAATAAGTTGAAATGTTATCCTGTAAGCATGCCAATCCTTTGTAGCTACTGTAAATATATTTTAAAAGAAAACTTACCTCTGCCTTCTGTCATCATAAATAGAATTTCTCCTTTCTGTGTTACTTGTATAGCTTTTTGACAGAAACCTTCAAAACTGATTCAGACTTTTTTTAAACACAATTAAATTTTATTCTCTTTTTATTTTTCCTTCTGGGAAGGAAGAGGAGGCTGCAAAATGGGCCCGGGAAGAAGAAGAAGCCCAGCGCCGATTAGAGGAGAACCGGCTGCGAATGGAAGAGGAGGCAGCTCGACTCCGGCATGAAGAGGAGGAGCGGAAGAGGAAGGAGCTGGAGCTCCAGCGGCAGAAGGAGTTACTGCGCCAGAGGCAGCAGCAGCAAGAGGCTCTGCGGAGGTTGCAGCAGCAGCAGCAGCAGCAGCAGCTGGCTCAGATGAAGGTAGAGCCTTGACGCTAACCCTAGCAGCTACTTGCTGGTGTGTTGGGTAGATGCTGGCACTATCAGTAGCAGTAAAGCAGTGTACTTTCTTTAGTACTGAATGTTACCACTGTTTTCTTTTTTTTTTTCTAAGAAAGCACCATGCCCAATGTGGGGCTTGAACTCACGACCCGGAGATCAAGAGTTGCATGCTTTACTGACTGAGCAAGCCAAGCAACCAGCAAGACTTAGTGATTGTTTGGATCTGAGGGACAAAGGCAGAGCTGGGGTGGCTGCTAGATAGCAAGCCTTCGGTGACCATAAGGTCGTGGCATCAGTGATGGAATGGGAGTAGTTGGGAAGCGGAGGACCAGCTTAATGGCAGGGTCCAGATAACTCTACATGTAATCTGTGTCAGCAGTATGGTTTAGTGTCCCCTGTCTTCAGGGAGCTCATGGGAGAAAGACATATAAATAGGAAATGTGAATATAAAGTGGTGAATGTAGTGAGACAGGTAGAATTTCTCAGGGTGTGAGCACATGGGAATTTGTTAGGTATGCAGATTCTCAGGTCCCACCCCAGGCTTCCTAAATCAGAACCTTTTGGGGGTGGGATCCAGTAATCTGTGTTTGAACAGAGCCTCAAGGGGATTCTTCGGCTTTTGAGAACCACCGTCCACATGGGAAGTATGGAAAGGCTTCCTAGAAAAAGATAACTTTTAAACTGAGTCATTGGGGAAGGAAAATTAAAAACAAGGAAAAGCTAAACAGGCAGTTTGGAGACTGGAGGGGGTTTTTGAGAGAGGAGACATGGTGTGAGCAGAGGAATGAAGTTCAGAAACACTGTGGTATGTTTGGGGGAATTTAAAAAGTGAGTTACTGTTGCTGGCGAGTGAGGTATGAGAGAAGCGTGGGCAGGGTCTGTGTCACCTTGGGTTGTATATACTCTATTAAAAAATTAGGACTTGGGCGCCTGGGTGGCTCAGTAGGTTAAAGCCTCTGCTTTCGGCTCAGGTCATGATTTCAGCATCCTGGGATCGAGGCCCGCATTGGGCTCTCTGCTCAGCAGGGAGCCTGCTTCCTCCTCTCTCTCTGCCTCCCTTTCTGCCTACTTGTGATCTCTCTCTCTCTCCCTGTGTCAAATAAACAAATAAAATCTTTAAAAAAAAAAAAATTAGGACTTAAAGGTGTGTAAAACAGAGTGGGACATTGAAGTGTTCTCCTCTAGGAAATAATACTGTCTGATTTGCAGGAGCAAATATTAGTCACTTTGAGAACTGAATGGAAGATGGACTTGTAAGGAACAGAACTGGAGGTCAGCAGAGTACTTGTGAGGGGCTGGTGGAGTGGTCCAGGTGAAAGAGAGGAAGGTGGAGTGGGGTTGGAAAGGTAGAGTTGACGCTAGCACTCATGATTGAGTGCTTGCTTTGTGTCAAGCACTGGACTGCAGCTTTTCATATGTACATCATTTTATCTTTACAGCCATTCTTAAAAGCTTAGGTGTGGATACCTATGCTCTGCCAAAGAGGAAAAATGTTCAGGAGCTGTTTTAGCTTGCTTTGGGTCCAGCTGAGAGTTGAGAGTAAAGCCGTATATTAGAACCCATGTATCTTTGGCTCTAGGGCCCTGAAAAGACTGTCAGAAGACTGTTCCTAGAGGCCACATCACAGAATGTGGTGACTGATTAGAATATGGGGATAAAGGGGAAGACAAAGGCACAGGTAGCTTCCAGATCTCTAACTTCTCTGGCTGTCTTTTGTGTGTCTGGTTTTGGCCTGTTATCTTCCAATAAAGACTGTAGAGATTTTTTTAAGATTTATAATACTATGCAGCCATCAAAAGAAACGAAATCTTGCCATTTGCAACCATGTGGATGGAACTAGAGGGTATTATGCTAAGCAAAATAAGTCAATCGAGAAAGACAGTTATCGTATCTCTCTGATATAAGGCATTTGAGAGGCAAGGCAGGGGTCGTTGGGGGAAGAGAGGGAAAAACGAAACAAGATGGGATTGGGGAGGGAGACAAACCATAAGAGACTCTTAATCTCAGGAAACTGAGGGATAGAATGGAGGGATAGGGTGGCTGGGTTATGGACACTGGGGAGGGTGTGTGCTACGGTGAGTGCTGTGAATTGTATAAGACTAATGATTCACAGACCTGTACCCCTGAAACAAATAATGCACTAAAGTTACGTGAACTGTCAAAAAAAAAAAAAGATTTTATTTATTTGAGAGAGAGAAAGTAAGAGAGCAGAAGGGGAGGGAAAGGAAAGGGGCAGAGGGAGAAGCAGACTCCCTGCTTATTAGCAGGGAGCCCGATGTGGAGCTCAATCCCAGGACGCTGGGATCATGACCTGAGCTGAAGGTAGCCTCTCAATTGACTGAGCCACCCAGGCGCCCCGAAAAAGAAGTATTTTAAAGAGGACTTTATTGAGATACAACTGATATACCATACAATTGAACCAGTTAAAGTAGATAATTCAGTAATTTCAGTATATTCAGATATGTGCAACCATCACCATGTGGATTTTAACATTTTCAGTACCACCCTAGGCCCCCCAAAACACCTTCTGACTGTCATACCCTATGCCCTGTTCTTCCTAGCCCAAAGTAATCCCTAGTCTACTTTCTGTGTTTATAGATTTGCCTATTCTAGACATTTCCGATAAATACAGTCTCATGATATGTGGTGTTTTGTGTCTGGCTTCTTTGAATTAGCATAATAATTTCAAGGTTCACTCATACTGTAGTATGAATCAGTACTTTATTTCTTTTTATGGTTGAATAATATTCCACAGTGTGGACATGCCAGCTTTTGTGTATCCATTCCTCAGTAGATGGACATTTGAGCTGTTTCTATCTTTTGGCTATTATGAGTATTGCTGTTATAAATATTCATGTACAAGGTTTTATATAAATGTATAAACCTAGGGGTGGAATTGGTGGGCCATATGAGAACTCTGTGTTTAATGGTTTGAGAAACTACCAGACTTTTCCAAAGTGGCTATAACATTTTATATGACCACCAGCAATATATGGGAATTCAGATTTCCCCACATCTTCATTAATCCTCATTATCTGATGTTTTGATTATAGCCACCCTTGTAGGTGTGAAGTGATATCTTGTGGTTTTGGTTTGCATTTCCCTGATGACAAATGAGGTCAAGTATCTTTTCATGTGTTCATTGGCCATTTGTGTATCTTTGGAGAAATGTCTATTCAAATCCTTTGCCTGCTTTTAATCTAGGTTGGTTGTCTTACTGAGTTATAAGAGTTCTTCATATAGTCTAGATATTATAAGTCCCTTATCAGATACATGATTTAAAAATGTATTTTCCTACTATTTGGGTTATCTTTTTACTTCCTTAATGCATACTTCCTTGATTACATTCCTTTGATGTATAAAGTTTTTCCTTTTTATGAAGCTCATTTTTTTGTTGTTGTTTGTGCTTTTGGTATCATATCTAAGAAACTGTTGCCAAATCTGAAGCCATGAAGATTTATTCCAGTGTTTTCTTCCAATACTTTTGTAATTTTAGCTGCTACATTTAGGTCTTTGATCCATTTTGAGTTAGTTTTTGTTAATTGTATGAGGTAAGAGTTTGACTTCCATTCTTTTGCTTGTGACTAACTATCCAGTTGTCCTACACCATTTGTTGACAAGACTATTCTTTGTCCACTGAATGGCCTTGACATTCTAGTTGAAAATCAGTTGACCATGGACATGTTTCTTTCTGGACTCTGAATTCTATTCAAGCAGTCTATACATCTGTCATTATGCTAGTAATACACCATCTTGATACTTTATTGCTTTAAGTCTTGAAATCAGGAAGTGTAAGTCCTACAACTTTGTTCCATATTACTTGGCTATTCTGGGTCTCTTTCATTTCCATATGGATTGTAGAATGAGTTTATCGGTTTCCACAAAGAAGCCAGCTTGGATTTTGACAGAGATTGCCTTGACTTTTCAGATCAACTTGAGGAGCTTTGCCACCTTAACAATACTAAGTCTTCTGATCCATAAACATGGGATGATTTTTATTTAGATCTTCTTGAATTTCTTTCATTATTTTATAGTTTTTAGAGTATAACTTTTCTATTACTTTTGTTTAACTTATTAAGTATTTTGTTCTTTTTGATGTTCTTGTAAATGGAATTTTCAAAATTTCATTTTCAAATTGTTCATTGCAAGTATATAGATACACAGTTGATATTTGTATATTGAGCTTGTATCCTGTAATCTTGCTGAACTGCTTTATTAGTTAATATTTCTTTTTTTTTTTTTTTTTTTAAAGGTTTTATTTATTTATTTGACAGAGAGAGATTACAAGTAGGCAGAGAGGCAGACAGACAGAGAGAGAGAGAGAGAGAGAGGAGGAAGCGGGCTCCCTGCTCAGCAGGGAGCCCCACGCGGGGCGCGAGCCCAGGGGCCTAAGGNCCTGAGATCACGACCTGAGCCGAAGGCAGAGGCTTTAACCCACTGAGCCACCTTAGGCGCCCCGATTAGTTAATATTTCTTAATGGATCATGCAGGGCCTGATCCCAGGGCTCTGGTATCATGACCTGAGCCAAAGGCAGCTGCTTTAACCGACTCTAACCCAGCCACCCTCGTGCCGATCTGTGGGGGGTTTTTTGTTTTGTTTTGTTTCTTTTTTGCAGATGTCCTTCCTCAGGCTGAGGAAGGTTCCTTCTATTCCTTCTTTGTTGAGCATTTTTATCCTGAAAGGGTGTTTGATTTTGTCAGATGCTTTGTGTCTGTTGAGATGATCATGATTTTTTGTTTTTTGTTTGTCAATATAGTATATATTACATTAATTGATTTTCAGATGTTGAACCACTGTTGGATTCCCAGGATAAATCCTACTTGGCATATAATTTTTATACGTTGCTAGACTTGTTTTGCTGGTATTTTGGGGAGGATTTTTGTGTTCGTATTCCTAAGGGATTTTGGTCTATAAGTTATTTTTTCTTTCTTGTGATGTCTTTGTCTTATTTTGGCGTCAGAGTAATGCTTGGCCTTGAAGAATGAGTTGGGAAATGTTTCCTCTTTTATATTTTGGAAGAGTTTGTGAACAAGTGGTATTACTACTACTTTTTTTTTTAAAGATTTTATTTGAGATTTTTTTTTTCAACTTGAACAAATCAAATGAAATCCCTGCAATTTTATATAGATTTTTGAAGATATTACTCAGAGACAGTAAAAATCATTACATAAGGAGAGACACACAATGAAAATAAAATATTTCATAAAATTTTCTTTAATAACATTTAAATTTTGTAAAATTTTTATTTCATTCCCAAACATATAGATTACACATTTTATTAATAACTTTATTGGCTATTCCTCAGCCAAGCAGTTTCTAATTAAAAATAGTCTAAGAGCTACAGTGACCTGATATGGCATTACTGCTAATACAACACAAGTTATGAGAAAATCCTGACTTTAATAACCAAATTAGTATTTTTTTCCTGGAATGAATAAATTATATGGAATAAATAAAAAAAATAAGATTTTATTGAGAGAGTGAGTGAAAGAGCACAAGCAGGAGGAGCTGCAGAGGCAGAGGGAGAAGCAGGCTCCCTGCTGAGTAGGGAGCCCCAGACGGGGGGCTCTGGGATCATGAGCTGAGGTGAAGGCAGACGCTTAACAGACTGAACCTCACAGGTGCCCCAAAGTGGTATTACTTCTTTAAATGTTTAGTAGAATTCAGTATTTAAACCACCTAGGCTTCTCTTTGTAGATGGGTTTTTTTTTTATTACTAATTCAGTGTCTTTTTTTTTTTAACTGCAAAGAGAATTTATTTTACATATCACTAGCCATGAATTTTTGTCACTAGTTTTTATATAAATACTACCTAGTGCCATTATCCAAATGGCAGGACCATTTTATGTCCATTTTATAATACTTCTTTATTCACAAGGAGAATTTGCTTGATGTACGTAAATGTAAGTCATGATAGTTTTGATAGTAATCAGGGGTGCCTGGGTTGCTCAGTCAGTTGAGCATCAGACTCTTGATTTTGGCTAATGTCATCATCTTTGAGTTATGGGATCTCCTCGCATCAGGCTCCACACTCAGCACAGAGTCTCCTTGTCCCTTTCCCTCCCTCTCTGCCCCTCTTCCAGTGTGCACACTCATGCTTTCTACCTCTCTCAAATAAATAAATAAAATCTTAAAAAAAATTAATGTAACTATCAGTGAAGGCTTAACAGTGGAGATGCAATCTAACATCCATAATATCTAATGTTTTGCAGATAGCAGTGTAGGGGAGATGTATTTTTAATTACCTTTCATTTGAGTGACCTTACTTAAAATTAATAATTTAGAAGTTCTTAGTCTCCTAAGGAGATTTTCAAAAGCAGGTAATAGAAGTGGTTAGTGAGATTTTTAAGAAACATCTTCCATGTCCACATCTTGTTGTAATTTCTGCACCATTTTTACTTCCAGCTAGTTTCCTTTGCTTGCAAAAGGGGCCTGGATAATGATGTTTTGCTCAACTTCTTTGATGTCTTGAGCATTCTGTAATTCTTTATTTTTCTTTAATGTGTTCATTATAAATTTAGCTTTTTTGTTTTCCCTTTGATCTCTTCAACTCTCTTCCTTGCATCAGTAGTTTTATACCATAGCTCTCATATTTGACAGGTTCATTTGTACGTTTTTCAAATTCAAATGAGTTGTCTCCTATAAGCTTTTTACCAGCTGTTATATGGAATGCTTTCGTCCATTTGACCTTGTGATGATTGCACTTCTTTTTCAAGTTTTAAATGAAATTTGGATTTACAGAATCTGAGTACCTTGCAGTTGTTGCAGACAAACATCATGCCATGGCTGAGGTACACGATCCCTGAACAGAAATAGCACATCTCAGTACACATGTTGAGACCGTGTGGGTTCGCACTAACCAAATGCCAGTCTTCAGTGGAATTTTCAGTGTCTTCTTATAGGTCTATTTAGCTTGTCTGTTTCTTCTTGAGTAAGTTTTTGGTAGTTTGTCTCTTTATAGGATCTGTCTTCTTCATCTAGGTTATCTAATTGATTGGCAGGCAGTTGATTATAATATTTCTTTATATTCCTTTTTGTTTCTGCAACATCAGTAGTTATGTCCTCCTTTCTTTCCTAATTGTAGTAATTTGAATCTTCTCTCTTTTTCTCTTGGACAGTCAAGCTAAGTCAGTTTCGTTTATCTTTTTAAGAACCAGCTTTTGGTTTTATTGATCTTTTTCTATTTTATCTGTTTCATTAATTTCTTCTCTAATTTTATTTCTTTCTGCTTGCTTTAAGTTTACTTTGCTCTCTTTTTCTAGTATCTTAAGGTAAGAAATTTAAGGTATTGATTTGAGATCTTTTTTCTTTCTCAATATAGACATTTGCAGTTATAAATTTCCCTCTAGGTATTGCTTTAGCTGCTACCCATAAGTTTTGATTTGTTCTTGGACTCATTGGTTATATAGAAGTGTTCTGTTTAATTTCCACTTATTTGTGAGTTTCCGAAATTTCTTTGTTACTTTCATTTCATTGTAATCAGAGAACATACTTTATATTCTAGGCACCACACACAACGTAGGGCTTAAACTCAGGACCCTGAGCTTGAGTTACATACTCTACTGAATGAGCCAGCCAGATGCCCCTATTTTTCCCTTTAAATGAATTATTGAAGTTGGTTTTGTGTCCTGTTTTACATTCCTTAGGTCTGTCCTGGAGAATGTTCCATGTTTCTTTGAGAAGAATGTATATTCTACTGCTGTTGACTGGAGTGTTCTATATAGAGGTCTTTTTTTAGATACAGTCAGTTTATGATGTTATTCAAGTCACCTAGATCTTTGTTCATCTCCACCTAATTGTTTTGTTCATTATTGGAGGTGGAATATTAAGGTAATGAAGTCTTTAAGTATTATTGTCTAAATATTGTCAAGGTACTGAATTGTCTATATCTCCTTTAATTTGTCATTTCTTGCTTCATGTATTTCAGTGCTCTGTTGTATGGTAGATATATATTTATGTATGGATTTGTTACATAAATCTTCCTGCTGGATTGGTTCTTTACTATACTTTAATGTCTCTCTTTATCTCTAATAGTATTTTTTTAAAAGTAGGTTCCATGCCCACTGTGAGCCCAGCATGGGACTTGAACTCACAACCCTGAGATTAAGACCTGAGCAAAGATTAAGAGTCAGCTGTCACTTAACTGACTGAGCCACCCAGGCGCCCCAGCATTTTTTTATTTTAAAGTATATTTTGTCTGATAATGATACAGAAATTCCCAGCTTTCTTGTGTTTGCTGTTTGCTTGATATATTTTTATCCATCCTTTGACTTTCAACCTGTTTATACCTTTGAATGTAAAGTGTCTCTTTGAGACAATATAGTAGCATCTTATTTTTTTATCTAGTCTGATAATCACTGCCTTTTGATTGGATTCTTTAATTCTTTTACGTTTAGTGATATTATTGATATAATTGGATTTATGTCTGCCAGTTTACTTTTTTTTAATGCCTGTCATTTTTCTTCTTCTATTCCTCTTTTACTCCTGCTGCTTTTTTTACATTAATATTTCCTGTTGTAGCATTTTAATTCTTTAATGGTTTAAATCACTATATATTTATTAAATAACCTTATTTATGATCTCTTCTTTTCTTCATTTGTACCTGTGAATTTATGTTACCATATGAAGTCATTTACTTAGCCCAGTACAGCTTCTTTCCCAGTCACCTCCTTCGTGCTGTTTTTGACAAACATGTTAGATTTCTGTTACAAACCCAACTGTCTGTCCTGTTTAGACACACACACACACACACACACACACACACACACACTCTACACACACCACACATTTGTTTTTGTGCATTTGCTTTGTATTTTCATTGGACTTGGATTACTTTCCAGGGTCACTTGCTTTCAGCCTGAAGACCTTTCCATTAATATTTCTTATAAGGCCAGTCTGCTAACATCAAATTCTGTGAATTTATCTGAGAGTGTCTATTTCACCTTTATTTCTCAAAGAGTTTTAGTGGGTATAGAATTCCTTTTTATCATTTCATTCTGTGAGGACTTTGGGCATCTTTTCCCACTGGTTTCTGGCTTCCATTGTTTCTGGTGAGAAGTCAGCTATTGATTTTATGCTGATTCCCTTGTAAGTGACAGTTTGTTTTTCTTCTGCTTTCAAGATTTTTTTCTTTTTTGGCTTTCAGCATTTTTATCATGATAATGCATGTGGATCTCTGTGTTTATCATGTTACAGTTAGGCTTCCTGGATGTGTAATTTAATGTTTTTAAATAAATATCAGCCATACTTTTTTCATATATTTTTTCTGTTCCTTTTTCTCCTTTCCTTCTGGTACTTGCATTGTGCACACACTGGTGCACTCAGTGGTATTTCACATTTCTCACATTTCTCTTCATTCTTGCTCTCTGGTTTTTGGATTGTGTAATCTCTGTTGATATGCAAGTTTCACTAATTTCTTTGGCCAGTTCAGATATACTTTGAGCTCCTCTAGTGATTTTTCATTTTAGTTATCGGGCTTTTAAACTCCAGGATTACCTTCTGGTGTAAAAATAATTATCTCTCTCTCTCTCTCTCTCTCTCTCTCTCTCTCTCTCTCTTTTTCTCTATCTCTTCATTGATATTCTTTATTTGATGTGACATCGTCATTATGCCTTCCTTTGCTACTACTTCCTTTACTAATCATGGTTTTATTTAGTTCTCTGAACATATTTATAAGACTTAGACATTTTTGTTGAATCTGATATCTGGTCATTCTCATAGGTGGTTGCCAGCTTTTTTTTCTGGTATATAGGCCATTCTTTCTTGTTACTTTACATGTCTCCTAATATTTTGTTGGAAACTGGAATTTTTTTTGATAACATATTGTAGCTGCTGGTCCTGCACGCCCCATCATTATTTGGTTTGTGACTGGGTTAATTTAGTCAAGTCCCAGTCTCTCCCTACCTCCCTATAACAGGGAGGCCTCTGCTGCTGCTGCAAGGTGCATCCTTGCATTTGCCCACAATCACTCTCGGATCACTGTTTTTGTCAGGACTGTCTTTGATTATCTTTTTCTACATGTTAACCTCCACTAATTGCTACCTGAATTGCTCTACTGTTCTCAGAAGTGCCCTGGAGCACAGAGTGCTTCACAGACTGATACAGTCAAATTCAGGCTTCTTTGAAGAGATGATTCCTGAGGTCTGTTTTTGCGATTGGTTCTGACCCTAGAACTTCTTTCAGCTCTTTCCTTGGTTCTCTGAGACCAAGTTGGGGCCTGTAGTTTAACCTCTATCTCCAGTGAATCTACCAATCTCCTAATTGCCTTTCACCCAGCCTGTACTGTTTTTAAAAGTGCCCTTTGGCTTGGACTCCTCATTGTTCATACACTGTTACAAATAAAGTCAGTTCCTTTAGGAACCATATTCCAATCTGTTTCCCTCACCTCCACCCCAAGGCAAAAACCTCTGAGTCACAGCGCCGGCACTGGCAACAGTGGTGTGCTTTTCGGAATGGCACTCCTGCTTAGGAATTGAGCCCTCGGGCGAGAAGCAGTTAGCCTCAGGTTTTCTTGGCTTGCCTCTCCTGGTGGCGTGGTGAGTCTTTTCTGAACTAGGGCAGTGGCACCCAGGGCCCTAGTAGTTTCAGTAGTGCTGTGCTCAGGGTAGTTTCCATCCCACAAGTTGGGCGCTAGGCATAAGAAGGGATATCCCCCAGCTTCTCAGCTGTACTTGCCTGTAACTTAACCTTTGCAGCAGTTGGCCAGGATGGGAAGTGCTGATGTTGTGCTCTTTGCGGGAAGCCAGCCCACTGACTGGTAGCTGATGGGGGGAGAAGGAGGCCTCTGTTCTTAGCTACGCTCTTCTGGAGTGAAGTTTTGGTCTGGTTGAATTGGGAGTTGAGAGAGTAGATCTTGGTGGAGGTACCACAGACTCTCAGTTCTTGTGGAGTTTTAGCAGGTTTTCTTAAATGTTTCTTCATTTGCTATATTCCCTTCTTCATTTCCAGAGGCTTTAAATAATTTTTTGAAAAATAATTTTCACCAGTTTTGCTGGGGAAAGGGGCATACAGAACACCTTGTGCTGTCATACTAGAAGTATAATGGTGGTTTTTCAAAGTAAAAAATAGTGCTGAAAAGTAAGGTAGCAATATGATGGCAGGAAAAAAATAGTAAATTTTCTTAAATCACTGAAGGGTATTAGGCATTCAGGGGATGCAGAATGTGCCAAACACCCTATTTGTTTCTGATTTGGGAGTGAGTTGTTCTGAAAAGTATGATTGATAAACTGCAGTTCTCTGGGCAGTACAGGATGTTGGTTGAGTTGGAAAATGTCCTGAGGCAGTGTTTACGGAATGATGGGATATTATTTTCTATGTACAAATAAGATTTAAGGAAAATGATAGCTATCTGGAGACATTTGTCTGTCATGTGAGGAAGACAGATTTGTTCTGTGTTATTCCAAAGAGCAGACCTGTGAGTCATGAGCATAGAGCGCAGTGAAGTATATTTTGGCATAGCGGTGGGAAAGATCTCAGAGGTGCCTGAAAGGGGAAGGGGCCATTTCTTGGGGGGGAAGGTGCATCTCTTCCTGCTGCTGGCTGAGGTTCTGAAGAGGACTGGGGGTTGTTTCCTGGGGTAGGCTAGGGTGAGATATCCACTGGGCTTTTAGACAACATTGGGAGCTCCTGGCTGAACGTCTGCATCAGAATTATAAAGTGTACAGATTCTCTGGCCTCACCTTTGGATCTTCTGATTCATTGAGTGGGGGGCCAACACACCTGCATTTTTACAGGTCCTCCCGAGTGATGCTGCTAGGTTTGAGATCTGCCTTATTTATTTGATCTTGAGAGCGCCTTCCAGTGTGTCATTTCCTGTGGATAATACGGGTTCATTTATGCTTGGCTTTGCCTACCTGGTCCCCAGTCTTTCTCTCTTAGCTTCCCTCCTCACTTCTCCCCCATTACAGCAGGGGTGCATTTTGAGAGAAATGCACCTACTACCTATTGTATTAGCTCTCAGGTGTTAAGGATTGATGATGTTCTGTAGTGCTGAAGGTAATACCAGTACTCATTTGGTAATGTCAGTGACAGTTTAAACTGTGCCCTTATCCAGTCCGCCCTAGGTTTAGAGATTTCACCTGTAGAGCCATTCTTCTTTGGGCTTCTTTGGCATTTTGTTTGATTCATGTTCATGTATTTTTTTTAATTAAACATATTTCAAGTTTTGTTAGATTTGGTTTTTGTTATTTTTGTTTTTGGAGCCATAGGATGTTTTAGAAATAAAGTGTGTCTTTTTCTGGCCTGGAAGACCAAGAGATTCCATTAGGATAATCAGGCATTTGAGAACATAAAAGTATTCAGAACCCAAATATTTATACTTTATTTTAGTCAATAATTTTAAAGGATAGAAAAAAATAGAATTTATTGATTAAAAACAGCTTAGTCTGCATGACTAGAAGCTATAGCCTGGTTAAAACAGTGACTCTTTTTCATAAAAGACTGATTAAGAACTATACCTGGCATCTTCCATTAGCTTCCCACCTTGGCTTTCCCTTCAGAAATCTTATCCTTCAACCTTTCACTAGAAAGTAGTATATCATGTCCTTATTGCTTCCTTGGATTAAGAATTTAACGATTCTTCTGTTTACTTCTTTTTCTTTATGTCTGTATATTGCTATATATGTCAGTGCTGGATGTAACAAATTTGTAATCCCAAAATGGTAGATCAAATAAAAGTGTATATAATCTTTATTATAATAAAATAATCTTTTTTAAGATTTACTTATTTTTTTATTTGAGAGAGAGCGAGCTCAGGCACAAGTGGGGGTGGGGAGGGGCGGAGGGAGAAGGAGACTCCTTGATGGGCAGGGAGCCCCATGCTGGACTCCATTCCAGGACCCTGGGATCATGACCTGAGCTGAAGGCAGACGCTTAACCGCCTAGGTGCCTTAAAAAATTTTATTATTTTTTAAGATTTTATTTATTTATTTGAGAGTGAGCGTCGGCGGGAGGAGCAGAGGGAAACAGAGAAGCAGGCTCCCTGTTGAGCAGGGATCCCGATGTGGGGCTTGATCCCAGCACGCTGGGATCGTGACCTGGCCCAAAGGCAGACGCTTAACCGACTGAGCCACCCAGGAGCCTCTAGTGACAAAAAAATTTTAAAAACAAACTGGGAGAATTCTAAAATGCAAAAGGATTGCAGGAGGAAATTTGAATGTTGTCAAAGGAGTTGAAGGAAACATGAATGTTCTGCCGGTATATAAATGTGCAGTATTGCCTCTGTTTCCTGAGCACATTTCCTCACAAACTCTTCCGCCTTCCTTTTTCGTTAGCTTCCCTCTTCTTCCACGTGGGGCCAGCAGTCCAATACAACAGCATGTCAGTCCCAGGCAACGCTGTCATTGGCTGAAATCCAAAAACTAGAAGAGGAACGAGAACGGCAGCTTCGAGAAGAGGTAAATTTTAAAAGTAAAAGTGGTCAAACAGTCTTCCAGAATAGCTGGTGTACATTATGGGTGAGTGGTTTGTAAAGATGATGATTATTGTCAGAATTGCTGTATGTCTGAATTGGATGTTCATTATTAAATTCTTCATCCTGTAATAGGAATAACATTAAGATTAGGTAACATGAATGTTCATTTACCTTAAACATTTTGTTGTAGCTCTTGAGGAAGTAGCTCATAAATAAAGGTACATGGGTTTTTCAGAATTTTGGTTTTTATGCAGATAATCCTTCTGATAAATTTGATTTTTAAAATGCAGAATACATTTTTTTTCCATCTAAGGATATTGGGTTTTCTGACTAGCTAGAAAAATTTAAATATGACAGAAATAAAGTCTCTCTCTGCTTGTAAATCTGTATCCTGTAGCTTATCATTAGGATAAGAAGGATATAAAAGAGTGGAGTAAAGGGGGAAAAGGAAGAATACAGTTCTTGACTGAAAAGAAAATGAATAAGTAAAATGGTTTGGTTCAGCATGCCATTAAGGTGCTGTATTAATTCATCTGTCCATCTATCCATTACATACTTGCTGACACCTGCTCGATTACAGTCAGAGGATATGGCTCAATCTGAGACAAAATTCTCTGCTTTTACAAAGCTTGCTCTCAGGTTGAGGGGAAATGGTTAAAAATTGGTGGTAGTGATTCATCTAGTTTTAGGTAGTGTGATCTGGGAAGGTCTCCTGAAAAGATTTCATGAGGTAGCAGAGTCTTGCAGAAAATGTGTTATGTGGCTGTGAGTTGAGGCAGAGCAGACAGTTTGTTAGAGAATGCCAGTTGTCATTTTTGAATCTGGTTGGTGTGGTTCACTGAAGGCCATGGCCACACAAAGAGAAGGGGGAGTTGTCTGTACATATTCACTGTGTGGTGTGGTATGCTTGACCTTACCAATGGGTGATACTGTTTCTTCACCTTAATTACTTTATTTCCCACCCTCTAAAAAAAGAGACCGCTTTCTCTGAAATCATTTCTTTTCTAGAAGATTATCAACAAGTAGATGGCAAAGCAGGGTATATCTGCTCCCTTCAAGACTAGAAATTGTTCCAGTAATTCTGGTCTCTGCTGATTGAAAAAATACTGGTGGTCATGAGTTGGAATCCCGGGTCTTGTCTTGTTCATCTTTGTCAGGAGTGAATGATCACCTTGGGGTGCCTGGGTGGCCCAGTCAGTTAAGTGTGTGCCCTTGGCTCAGGTCATGATCCCAGGGTCCTGGGATAGAGCCCTGTGCAGGGCTTCCCTGCTCAGCGGGGAATCTGCTTCTCCTCCTCCCTCTGCCTGCTGCTCTCCCTGCTTGTCTCCTCTCTCTCTCTCTGATAAATAAATAAATAAAATCTAAAAAAGAAATGATCACCTCAGTTGTATTTTCATTTGATTAATTCTCTATGAACTGTTACATTTTTCCTACACTCTTCAAAAGGTAGAAAATGCTACTCAGTAGATATTTCTCATGTAGGGAAACCTAAGATGGTTGTATTTCATTCTTTTCCTGAAGGTACCCTTTCCATGACTGCCTAACCTGTTCAAGTCTGGACGGTCTTAGTTTGCTACACAGCTGTTCTGTTTTCTCAAATTATTGCCATATGCATGTTGCCCTCCTGGACTGATTTTTTTTTTCATACTTTCTCCTATTTTTAATCTCTGTCCTTTTACTTTTTTTTTCTTTTTACCTTTTTTGTTGGACGCATTTCCTTAGTCTTATGTTTTAATTCTTCTACTGAACTGTAATAATGTGATCTTATTTGCAGTTTCTCTGAGTCTTTAGTTTGTTCTCTTAAGTGTTTCTTTGTATAGCCTCTTACTCTTTCATTGAATTCACATCTTACCTCTCTAAAATTACTAATATTTTTTTTTAAAGCTGGTCACCATTTTCCCTTCTCTTGTTTCTTTTTCCAGTGAATTTCATTTTTTTGATTTGGTCTTTGGCTTTCATCTTAGAAGTTCAGGTCAAATATTTGTTGATCCTGGGCTCTTTGTTTGTATATAGGATTAGAGGTTCTGTATATACAACACCTTGATGGGCTTCACTGTAATGGTCTCTGGCACGGCTGTTCTGTTGGGGCATCCTCCCATCTGTTCATATCTGTAGGTGTATTCTTTTGTGCTGGGGGTCCGCCTCCCCACGGAATAATCACCAGTCTGGCTCAGACTCTCTAAAGAGGAGTGTTTGAGTTTTCTGCTAGGGAGAGGAAGAGATAGCTGCCCAACTGTCGGGTTGCAGAGGCAGTCTGGGGTCTTCCTGCTACTTTTTACAGACTTTCAGGCAGTTTGTCCTCTATTACCCACACTTCTAATTACGGAGTTTTCTAGGCGAATTGGCCTGTTTCTGAGCTTCCTTTACTTAGATTCCAACTTACTGGTATCCACTGGTATCATTATTTGTCTGCTTTTCAGCTTTTAGGATCTATTCTGGGTTTTTTTTGTCTTTATGGATTTATACTTTTTAACAGTACGTGTGTGTATATATATATTTTGTTTCTGTTATTTTGGTAGGGCTTTAGGAAATTCATATGTATTTCATTTCTATGCCTAACCAAAAGTCCTACTTAATTTTTAAAAAGTAATTCTGCATTTGATCTTTTTAGTCTCCTCTTAGTACCTCTGGCAGTTTACATCCTTACTTGCAGCAAAGTAGCTAACCCTGTCAACTGTTTAATTTTGTATAGCTGTTATGTATTTGCATTCCATTTACTATACCAGACAGTAGTAACTAATGTTTTTGAAAACCAGAATCTTAAGCTAGCTTCTATTGTACAACAGCAAAGGCGCCAGCAGAGGGAACTGATGAAAGCTCTCCAGCAGCAGCAGCAGCAGCAACAACAGAAGCTCTCCGGCTGGGGGAATGTCAGCAAACCTGCAGGCACTGCGAAGTCTCTCCTGGAGATACAGCAGGAAGAAGCTAGGCAGATGCAGAAGCAGCAGCAGCAGCAGCAGCAGCACCAGCAACCAAACAGAGCCCGGAATAATACGGTGGGTTCATCTTCCTAAGCACTCATTGTATGGATTGGTGTAAGAAGTTCTTTTTTTCTGACTTTGGTGGACTCTGTTTTTCTCTTTTCAGTATTGTTAACCGCACCATTTTCTTTTTAACAGCATTCCAACCTGCACACCAGCATTGGGAATTCTGTTTGGGGCTCTATAAATACTGGTCCCCCTAACCAGTGGGCATCTGACCTAGTCAGTAGTATCTGGAGTAATGCTGACACTAAAAACTCCAACATGGGATTCTGGGATGATGCAGTGAAAGAGGTGGGACCTAGGAATTCTGCAAATAAAAATAAAAACAACGCCAGTTTCAGGTAGGGCTCAAAATGATCAAACCTGTGGTCCTCGGAGGGTTGGGGGACGGGGCATGTGGGGAGAGTGGGATATTGGGTGGGAGGGAAAGATAGTTATTTATTTTTTTCTTATTTTCATCTGTGTCCAAGCATGGAGGTCGTAGTTTGGTGATTGTTTTCTTCCCCATGGAAACACATACTAGGGGCTCTTTGTACTGCTGGGCACTTAGTCCATTGCCTTTCACATGGTAACCACTTAATAAATATTAGGAATAGTATATTTTTGCTGTTGTTGAACATTTCTCCATGATATTCTCTAGATCTTAAAGCATTTTTCTCTAAATTTATGTTAGCTAGACTATAGTGAGTATTATAAACACCTCTCTAATGACCTTAAATCTGTTTATTTTTATGATAAGTTAGTTACACTTCATCTTTGTCTTTTCTTTCTTCGGTATGCAGTGTTAATGAATGAGCATGGGTTTTAATGATAAATATGTGAACTCAGTTCCCAGCACTGCCACTTATTAGCTGTGTGACCTGTGTGACCTTGGGCAAGAGGGAACCTCTTTGAGCCTCAGTTCCCTCATCTGTAAAATGAAGATAATAATGACGACTTCATGGGTGTAGTTGTACAGATTAAATGAATGCACACGAAGTAGTTAGTGAAGTGCCTGGCACATAGTATCTACTTAATAAATGGTAGTGTTGTCAGATTGTTTCTTCTTTTTTGAGGGTCTAAAGTATTAAGAATAGGACTCTAAACAACTGTCAGCTTACGGAGCATCTTTGCCAGGCACTGTGCTCTAGGCCTTTGCATACAGTATTTTTATTCCTTATGATAACCCAAAGAAGTATTAGTACCATTTTACAGATGAGTAAACTGAGGCTTAGCACAATTTAAAAACTCACCAAAGGGCACATAGGAAGAATTTAATCACTTCTCTGACAAGAAGCCCTGTCTTCACAAATAGAATGTATTAGCTAAGGCTAGATTGTAAGAGGGTATTGAGTTCCCCCATCCTCAATCCAAATATTTGAAGGTTTTATTTATTTATTTTTTAAATTTGTTTTTGGAACCAAGCATTGGATTATTGGACAGCCATCCAGTGTTGCCAAGACGTTATCTGTTTATGGTGTTGTAGTATAATCATATAGTAACAGTTTCTGGGAATATAATATCGCCCTATTGTTTTGCTTTAGTAAATCTGTAGGTGTGTCTAACCGGCAGAATAAGAAAGTAGAAGAAGAAGAAAAGTTGCTGAAGCTCTTTCAGGGAGTAAATAAAGCCCAAGATGGATTTACCCAGTGGTGTGAACAGATGCTTCATGCCCTTAATACGGCAAATAACTTGGATGGTAAGAATTGGGGAGGGAAACCCAGCATGTGGAATGGCAGAGCAGGACCCACAAAGAGGTTGACAGATTGGAACGATGGGCCAGAACTCAGGAGGTGAAAGCTAATGGAGATCAAATCCTCTATCTACCGTAAGAATTTGACTCTTTAATTTTATTATAAGTACTCTTTGTAAGAAAAGTCCTGTAATATTGTGCTCAAATAGGTTCTCAGTGGTTGCCACAAAGTAAATGGTGTCTCAGGCTGTCTTAATAATGTTCAGGACAGAGGAGGTCATAGTTCCATATAGGTTATTTTATGGGGGACCTTTCCAGCCAGGCCAAGTCCAAAGAAAAGGGAACTCATGATGGAGACAAAGGTCATCCTGGGCAAGAGAAGGCTGAGGTGACGTGAGATGTTTCCCTTCCTGCTTTGGGGGGCGGGGGTGGGAATCATGTGCCAGAGCAAGTAGGCTTATTTTATGCACGGTGAAACTAGGACCAGTGAGTGGAAATGAAAAGGTTTCAGCACAATTTGAGGAAAAACTTGTTAATTGTTACTTAATCACAAAGAGAATTCTCTGCCTTAGATGGAAGGGAGTCCCTGCCCTGACCCCAAATGTTTGAACCAGAGACCAGTAAGCTTGGTTTGGAAGATCCAGATTCCTATAACTGATAGGCTCATTTGAACTCATCCACCTACAATGTCTTAACTAAAACCAAAGATCTTTTAAAAATGGAATAGTAAAGAAATAAAAGCATTCCTTTGCAGCATTGTAACAATATCTTACGGTCTGAAAGAGCCAGGGGAAATATAATAAATAATGGCCAGCTACCATTCATTAAGCACCTATCGTGTGCTAGGCACTTTCTAGCAGTTAGCATATGTTATTCCAGTTATTTAATTTCTGCAGTGATTTCATAAGATGACTTTACAGGGTAGGTGATATTATCCCCATTTTACAAGTTAGGAAACAGAGGCTCAGAATGGTTAAATAACTCATCAAGGTCACACAGCGAGCAAATTTCAGAGTCAGGATTTTAACCCATGTCTGTCTAACTCTGATACTTGTGCTTTTTCATGCTGCACCACACTGCTTGCATGTTCCATTTGATTCCTCTCTAAACATATGATACCTCAGTGAAATGAAAGTTCCCGGAGGGTATGGCTGTATTTTTAGTATCTGTCATGGTGCCTGACACACATCATGGCACTTAATATATATTGATTGTTTAAGGAAGGAAAGAATGAATTTCCAGATAACTTCTGTCTTAGGCAAGCGGTTATTTTAGTCAACATAACATGTAGTTTTTGCCAACATAACATTTAGTGAAACTAAATATGCTTGGTGTGTCTTTGTTTGACTCTGTGCTATTTGAGGTAATTTTGAGCATTATAATGATGGCGGGCTTCCCCCTCTCCCCTGCAGAGTAGATTAAAGAATATTTAACACAGCTGCATACCTTTCACATTGCATCATTAGAGTCGGCAGTAGGTGTGACAGTATATTAAAAACTGACACTGATTCTTTGTGTGTGATATTTCATTGTTGCTCTTTATGTCTTCTCCCCTCTCATGTTGCAGTTCCTACTTTTGTTTCTTTCCTGAAGGAAGTAGAATCTCCTTATGAGGTCCACGATTACATTAGGGCCTATTTAGGAGACACCTCTGAGGCCAAGGAGTTTGCCAAGCAGTTCCTCGAGCGCCGTGCCAAACAGAAAGCCAGCCAGCGACAGCAGCAGCAGCAGCAGCAACAGCAGCAGCAGCAGCAGCAGCAGCAGCAGCAGGTACGAGGCAGCGGTTGGCGCCGTATCCCTGCAAGCGAGTAGTCATGCCTTGAAGTATTGAGCAGCCAGAGAAATGAAAAGTAAAACCAAAGATACCATTTTTGTACATCAGATGACCATAGCTTCTTAAAATGTGGTGGTAGATTTGATATTTTCAAGTGGCAGGTCCAGAGACCTTTGTGAATTTCCCAAATAGCAAACATAATCATTCTCTGTTAGGCATACTAGTTGCATTTTCCTTGGTTCATATTTGTGCCTCAGTCAAATTGCAAATTCCAACTTGTCACATACCTGTACGTTTTTTTTTTTTTTTAAGATTTTATTTTATTTGACAGAGAGAGAGAGATCACAAGTAGGCAGAGAGGCAGGCAGAGAAAAGGAAGCAGGCTCCTTGCCGAGTAGGGAGCCCGATGTGGGCCTTGATCCCAGGACCCTGAGATCATGACCTGAGCTGAAGGCAGAGGCTTAACCCACTGAGCCACCCAGGCACCCATTTTTTTTTTTTTTGAATAGTTAAAACCTACAAATGTTAAGTCTCCAGTGCTCAGGATGCATTATACCCAATATTGACAATACTGTAGCATGCCAGACATGTCATATGTTGTTGATGGGAATGTAAAAGGTACGATCAGTTCTCATTATTTGTGGTAGTTATGTTTTGTAAAGTCGTCGCTAAAGCTGAATTAGCAAATACTGAACTATTGCTCAAGGGAAAATACCCAGTTAGATTTCTGGAACCTCTGATTACAACATTTTTGTCAGCTGGTCAATATATTGTTTTGTTTTACGCATGTTTCTCTTTAAGATGCCTTATTTAACATACTGTTGATTTCTTAACCTTGAACTCATGGCCAGCAACACTAGACTGACACCTGAGTGAAGCTCATCTAGCACATGCATTTTCTCCCTAAGGCACGTTACAGCCTTTTTGGAACACCAGAGAGCACTTAATACTTGGGAGCCATTTTATTTTATTTTTTAGATTTTGCTTACTTATTAGAGCTTACGCACGAGAGAGTGTGTGAGAGAGAGAGAGAGAGCAGGGGCAGGGGCAGAAACAGAGGGAGAAGCGACTCCTCGCTGAGCAGGGAGCCCAACTCAGGGCTCGATCCCAGGACCCTGAGATCATGACCTGAGCCGAAGGCAGACGCTTAACTGACCGAGCCACCCAGGCGCCTCTCTTGGGGGGGACATCATTTTAAACAGTGACAACACCAACAAGCATAAAACGTGAACGTCAGGGCACTGTGGAGACTGAAGAAGATGCTCGTTTACTGTATGAGAACTGAGATAAGAAGGCAGAATACTGCCCTGTTCCACCGCACCTGAGAATGTGTACCTCAGGCAACTCAGATTTTTCACTGCTCTGGACATTTGCGTGTTCAGGAAAACCGTAAAAGCACTCCAAGTTTTGATTTTGGGGTTACATGTAAATTATAGCCAGTAAGTGAATTTGGAGATATGGAATCTGTGAATAATGAGGATCACTTGTATAAGTTTTCTGAAAGATGAGGTGCCAAGGCTCACGAAGAGCTTAAGATTATTCATATCCTTTAATCCTATAATTCTGCTAGAGATAATTTTTGTTATATCGGTCATTTCTGGGAATTTAAAAGATACAGCAAAGTACATGGTATTTAAAATCTGTTTGGATAGATGGACTAACAGGGATTAAGTGAAAGATGTCAATAGAAACTGCACTAGGAAAAATAAAGAATCAGAAGGGAAGACATCCTATAGCAATACAGAAAGTTCTTTACGTTTATGAAATGACTGCCCCTGTGTGCTGAAATTGGAAGTTGGGACCCACTGTGTGTGCACATGCTCATGTAGCCAGGCTCGTTCTTCCATAGTGCTTTCTCTAGTCCTCCTCCTCGTCCCCCACTGCCACTACCTGTGCCTTCAACTAGCTCATTGAATCTGATCCCAGTTTAAATTGAATTGCTCTAAAAAGAGCAGCAGGTAAGTGTGAGTGGCTGGTAGACTGTTTCATAGTTGAACCAGTTGGTAGAAAGTGTGTGGGTATTTGGGGACCAGATCTCTTCTAGGATGGCCAATAGGAATAAAGTATATGATTCTAATTTTGTTTGGTAACATGCTGCCAGCTAGTCTGCATCCTGTCCTTTCTGTCCAGGGGCTCAGAGACAGAGGAGCCGTATGCTCTGGTAGTTGAGGGGTGTGAATTGCTGGAGTACAGAGGTCTGTTTGTGATTATTTGCTGTATATTTAATTTCCTAGTGGATGGTGTGGACTCCGTGTATACCAGAGAGTTTTTGACAGCTGTGTTGTCCCAGTGGGATGAAAACCTGGAGCTACCACTATGGGCCTTTTGGAGGCCCAGAGCTTAAATGGGTGTCTGAATCTAAATGAAGGGAAAGGGTGGATCAGTGGACTCTTGGTGGTTTCATTATTACCAGAATCCATGGTGGGGCTTCTGTTTTTAATCTCATACTTGGTGAGGTGAGGGCCAATCAACCATTTTCTTAGAGCGGGCCACACTTGCATCCACTATGTAACCTCAGTTGTGACATCTTATCTCACAGGACTCTGTGTGGGGAATGAACCACAGTGCACTCCATTCAGTATTTCAGACCAATCAAAGCAACAACCAACAATCCAATTTTGAGGCCGTACAAAGTGGCAAGAAGAAGAAAAAACAGAAGATGGTCCGAGCAGATCCCAGTTTATTAGGTGAGCAAAGCCTAAAGTCTCAGCTGGGGGTTAGAGGTGCACAGGTTATAGTGGTATTATATGTGAGTCTCCTGGTGGAATGTTTTTCATAAAGGGAAATATTTCTTATACAAAATTAATTTTTAAAACCACTCAAATAGGTAATATTTACTGGGCACATCAGTGCAAGAGCGATGCTGCACATGCTGTAGGGAACAAGAAAAGTAATTACTTACACTGTGTGGTGCCTTAAACTTTGAAGCCTTATTTCATATATAATACGAATTTCCCTAGAAGGCCTTTCAGTTTAGTTGGAAAATAATGCTAATGGAGAAAAGGAAAAGCTGTAAAAATTTAAATACTGGTTTGTATAGAAGCTGACCATAAATCCGATCAGCTATTCAAACAACTAATATTTGCTGATATCCATTATATATGTGTATATAGACCTATGATTTTCAGAGTCACTCTGCATTTTGAGATCATGTTTCAGTTTACCAAAGAGTAAACCAAGGCCCTGAAGGTTTAGAACCTTTTCCAAAGTAACACAGCTGTTCAGCAGTGGGGCTGGGATTTCAGAGGAGGCCTGTTTTCTTTCCACTCTTCTGTTAGCCACAACTATTCTCGTCTAGCTTTGAGAACCAGTGTCTTCATACAAGACAGCTTCATGGAAATGGTGACACCAGAATTGGGGCTTTGAAAGACTGGCAGGAAGGACAGACAGTGATGTTTCTGGAATAATAAACAGTCTAGGCAAAGCAGATGCAAGCTGTTTGTGTTTCTTCAGTTGGCCCAACAGCCTCACAGACAATGATGAAATTAAAATGATTCTTTGGTTATGAATGTAAAGTAGAGCATTAAAAACCATGCTGTCCGGAGCAGAATGATTGTATTGGCAAAGACAGCAGGTTGGGATGTTGTACCAGGCAGGAGGCAGAGTGGTTAGGAGGCTGCAGTATAAACCAGGTAAAAGATCCTAGTGGCCTGGTGAATAGGGATTTGAGCAGTAGAGATGGAGAGGAGTTAGATGGGTTTCAGAAACTTAGGGGACTGAATTGGCAGGACAAGGGTAATGGAAGGGTTTGGGCAGCAGGATGGGTAGTGTTGCCATTTGCTAAAAGGTCGAGCCCTGGAAAGTGGAACAGGCTTATGGGGTTATGATACGGAGTTGAGGTGTGTTACATGGGTCCAGTGTGAAATGCCTATGCAACTTCGAGTGGAGAAGCCCTTGTGAAAGAGCAGAGAGTACAGCAGGAGGGGGATTGCCATCCTACCCTGCCCTCAGTAGGGTCCCTGCTTAGATAGGTTTCCTGCTCTGGAGAAAACAAAATGTCAGTAACAGAAACCTAACTTTGAGGATTGCCCTTTGGAACTGAGGCCTGAAATCTGGCTTGGGAACAGAGAGCGATCTGGTGAAACTGGTTTTTTTGGCCTCAGAATTGTATTTATTTATTTTGCCTGTCTCCAAAATCTATGTTAAGAATAGATAGAACAGTCTAACATTTTATCCAGTTTTGACAGAAGTGAGTGAATATAGATTTACAAGTGTTCCTGAAATTCCAGGTGTGGGTTCTTGCCAGGAAGTCCTTGTTGTTCTTCAGCTGTGGCACTAGAAGGGTAGGCTGTCAGGGAAAAGGTTCCTCTGAAAGTGAGGTGTAAAGCTCTTTGAATTAAATATTCAGTCTTACTCCCTCCCTGTTACAGACACCAGAAAGAAAGGGACTTAAAACACTCTTCGGGGGAACGAGAGGTTATTTTAGGAATAGAGTTGAAGGCATTTATATATGTTGAAGGAGCGGGGGGAGGGGGGGGTGGAAATATATATATATATATATATATATATATATATATATATGTATATATATATATATGGGAAAGGGAAGTAAAAGTTAACAGAGTGTTGAGAAAATTCACTTGTGTAGGCTTGAACTTTTATGAAAATTTCTGCTCAACTAAATCTCTCTGGAAATTCCTCTAGTAATTACTAACTTCTGCCCCTTACCTACTCATTTCCACTTATTACTATTTTTAATTGATTTACAGGTTGAGAAAAATTAATAAATGTCCATCAGTCACAGTTTGCCATGCACGGAATGAGACAGTTCTGATTTGATCCAAAAGCATTCACTGAGAAAGTAGTCACTGATCACAAGAGAACTTTGTGTCTAGAACAGACCATCAGAGAGGCCCAGGCTCATTTTAATTGTGCTCTGTGTCTTCCTGTAGTTTTTAGAGCTACCGGGTGCCAGTGGGAACCAGCATCCATTACTTGGATATGATAAATAGTCCACACACAGTGGCATTTTCCCCAGTCATACTTTATAGTCTCTCAAACCTTAAGAAACCATACGAGTGAGACGTAGTCAGTTCTGATCCTAACAGAATGTAGTCTTTAGAGCCAGGCAGAGTGGGTTTAAATCCTCCTTTGTATTGCTTTGGACTTCATGGTATCCCAGAGCTTTCCCGTCTATCAGATGTGGAGTAGATGTGCCCACCTTTCTGGGTTTTATGACCAGTCAGTGAGGCTGTGTCTGCTAAAAGCTTATTAGCCCAGTAAGCAACATACTGGTCATGAACAAGTACCTTTTGGGGGGGGGGGGCCCTGCTTTTTTCCTGTTTTTGCATGATTAAAATTTAATTGTGTGTGTGTAAGGTTTTATTTATTTGAGAGAGCACAAGCAGCAGGGAGGGGCAGAGGGTGAGGGAGAAGCAGACTGCTGAGCAGGGAGCCCGATGCGGGATCCATGACCGGAGCGGAAGGCAGATTCTTAACCAACTGAGACACCAGGCGCCCCCCGTGTATGTTTTTATTACATTTCTGCTTTTATCACGTGCTGCTTGTTTCTGTCACAGTTCATCTGTTCCTGAGATATATGTGAAGTCAAAACCCTGCTTCAGAATAGAGTAATAGCTCATTTCATAGGCTTTTTTGGTCTTTAAGTTTTAATACCCACCTAATTAAATTGTTATTTCCAAATAGGGACAAGCCTCTCCTTATTTTCAAGGGGAAAGGTCTTGTGGGTTGTGGCAGCGCTGTTGATGGGCAGAGCTGAGGCTGGGGTTTGGAGCCCTGGCCTCTCCTAGTCTTAGGCCTTGTAAGCAGCTTGAACCACAGCTTCCTTGGTTAATAAACAGTCATGTTTATGTTTTCAGATCATGATATTTTGAGTCAAGAATATAATATAATTGAGCTATTTTTATTATGTAAGACTTTTTTGTTTATTATTGGTACATTTAGAATGTGTCTTTGAAAACTTGTACATTAAAGAAAAGGAGGGGACAGAACACAAGTAATATTAACTGCTTTTAGATAGGAGAGCATTGCCTATTTACTTTTTGATATTCAAATAGCAGTTGAAACAGTTTGTGATTTCATTCAGGGTGGGTGAACGGAAAGCTTTTTGGAGTCACTCATTCCAGGGAAGCCCTGCTAATACTTTTTATCAATCTTTGACTATGGAGTTAATAGAAAAATTACATACATGGGGCTGATGGGATTAGGTTTTCAAAACGCTAGTAGTGTTTGTGATTACTGCTCTTGCCTTCAGGGGTGGTGCTGATACTACTTTCTCTAAACCATATTCCATTTTGGTTAATATGGCTAACTGAAATCCTTTCCTTTGCATCCTACTTAAAATAGGTTGAATTGAACAGAGTACTTTAATCTTTTTGTGCTGTCTAGCCTATGAGAAAACGTCTGAGGGCTGTAAGGAGCTGGTAGCCCCTGCCCTCGAATAGCAAAAGCTCTTGGCCAAAACTTTGGAACGTTTTTAATCCAGTGGTGGTGGTGGGGTTTGGGCGGGAGTATTGAGGGGGACTGAAGTAGTAGTACTCCCACTTAGATTTCACAGTCATACAGTCAGGTAGTTACAAAGTATTTGGTATGTATTATTCCTGCCCTCCCCCTTCCCCCATCTTTGCTAAGATTCACCTCCCAAATGAACTTTCCCCACTAGCCAGCCTCACTTGGCCTTAACACGTGCTCACAGCCCAGATTCTTGACTCAGGAATCCCTAACGCACTAGTTTGGAATTCTTTTTTTTCCCCTCCCTACTTAAATTATACCAGAACCCTAAGAAATAAATAAAAACAAAGAATCTCTCATTAGAAGAGCAGAATACCGTTCTCTGACCTTTATCCTTCTTTCCTTCTTCCTTTCTTTAGTATCTCTATGACATGCTAAAACACGAGAGACTTCTGTTCCACTGTCTGGAATTTGAGCCCCATGGTTGTCTGGTTGTGGTCACTCATTGCCAATTTTTTCCTGCAGGGTTTTCAGTCAATGCTTCATCAGAGCGACTCAATATGGGTGAAATCGAGACTTTGGATGACTACTGAGCACCTGCCAGTGGACTGGCGTTCCTTCTCCTCTCTGCTGACCATGGATTCTCCACCTTTGGACACAACACTTACTCACCATTTACTCTTTATCACTCTGCAACAAATCACAGAACCGATCATCTCAGGCTTTTTTTTCTAGCCCTTTGTGTCCAAGATTCTTTAAACTGTTTTTGTTGGTGAGCATCTCAGACTGTAGATAAGTGGACTGGACCTTGTGTCTTGGGGGTGGCAGTTGGGATTACTCCCCAACAAGGCTGATTTTGGGCAGCACCTGTTTACTGTGCCGTGATTTCATCTGCTGTGTCCCAGAAAGTGTGTTGGGATCTGCCAATAGCTATTTACTTTCTTATGTCACTTTTTTCCCTTCTATGTTCTTTTTCTTCTTCTTTTTAACCCCCCATCAGGGCAAGGGGTGTAACTGGTGCAGTCATGAAGAGAGTTAATGGTAACAGACATTGGCCAGCACCACCATGCCATGGACTGTGACTTGAGTGTCCAGCAAGCCATTCAGAGTACCCCCAGTCTGAAGGTTGCATTGCCACTGCTAACTTTGAGATTGCATCAAAGAGGCCCTGAGTGGGGTGGAGTTTAGATTGGATTGGTTTGATGTTGCACAGCCCTCGCCTGTTCTTTTTGAGCATCCTTTCGGAGAAAGGATTCATGTTTTTCTTCATTAGATAGTGACTTCCAAGCAAGCTGACTTCTCCCCTGGCATTCTCCAACCTGATTGGACAAAGGAAACCTATGGCCTGGGAGAAGGACTTACTCTTAATTTTTCCTTTCTTACAAAAACTGATTTTTCCCATAAATATTTTTACTTCAGAGGACTAGGACCAGTTTGTTTTGGGCCTTTCTGCTGAAAATTTGTCTCGTTTAAGAGGCAGCTAGGATCTTTACCATATGTATGAATTTGTATAATTTCATTTTGGATAGGGATAAACTTTTGCTTCTGATAAAAGCCCGGAATTTCATCTGGTTCCTCAGAGCATTGCGTGTGTGTCTTGCTGTGGCCCCAAAAGGTTTTGTTTAAAGATTCTGGAATGGCAAGTTGCTTGCTTTTTCTGAAAAGAAAACGTACAAAACCTAACCATCTTTAAGACCTTCATCCATGGAAACCACTACACAGGAGAATGCAGTGGGATGGAGGGGATGGGAGAGAATGGGAGAGAGAAGCCTGGTTCTGGCTTCTGATCATGGCCTCCTAATACCCCTTCACTTCAATATAAATGTATTCAAGCCCTATTTATAAACCAGTACTCTTCCTGCCTCCCCCAGCCCCCATAGAACATCACCTGGAATTGCCAATCACACTTTGGTCTGGAGCCATTGGACCATCCGTCCCTGTGTGAGAAGTGCTGTGGTTCGGGTGGCTCCTGGTCGAGCACCTTTTCTTTCTGTCATCGTTGCCTGAAGAAGGCTGGAGTTGCTCTGAGAGCATTTTGGTTTTGGCTGATTATATTTGGTTTCTATTTTTATTCTTTTGGATCACCATTCTCCCTATCCCTTCTTGCCTCCCTCCCTCCCTCCCAAACATGTACAATAACTATACAGAGACTGCTACAAACTTGTATATAGTTTTTGGATCAAATAGCATGAGGAGATGGGGGAACCATTAAAAGTTGGGACTCCTGCTCTCCTTTGCTTTGTAAATTCAAAAGTGGGGGGTGGGGAAGAGGGATAGTTAAAATGTTTACAAAACTTTAAGCTCCCTCGGAACTTTTGCCAGTGTGGAGGAAAATAAAAAAGAACTTAAATAAAACATGGTGGTATTCTGTCTGAACGCACCTCTTGTACTCACCTTTGTCAAGGCGAAAGTCTTGCACTAAACCATTCTCTTGGCACCGTGAAGACGCTCCAAACACGTGAGCACCCAAGACATGGAGGCAGCCATGACTTTTCCTGCCAGGCTACGGAACACTGGCTGGTTCTATATTTGGGACTGTAGAGGTCAAGATAAACACAGGTAAGTTTGACCAAATGTCTTTACTCCTTTCACTGTCCCTTTCTGCTGACTCGTGGATCGTCTGCTGCCCTCATACCACAGACACACCCTCTGAGTGTGCCTGCCAGAGCCTGCCCACCCCTTCCAAACTAGACTCCCACTGTGTCCTTGTTCAGGGAAAATAAAAATAAATAAAAAATTAAAGCACAAACATTTGGGTGGGGTAGGTGGATTTGGGGTAGCAAAGTCATTTTTATCATGGAACATTCCATTTACTTAACCAAGGACCTTGCTTCTCCTTGAGGAATCTCCCACTTAGTGGAAAGAAACCACTATTCCCTAGGAATGTTCCTCGGTCTCAGTCCTGCTCTTTTTCACACTCTCATCTGTTCACTGACTTCCAACCACCACATTATATCCCTTTCTATAAACGTAACTTGCAAATTATCTTAACTCTTTCTGAGTTTTCAAGTATTTGTTTCGTACATGGTTTGCTTTTACTTACTTTAATTTAGAGGCTTAGAAAACATACCCAGACAAGATAGCTTCGTTATGGGGACTTCCCCTAGATAGTTGGTGTTGGCTGGTTACTGTTGCTGCCTAACAAATTACTCCAAACTTACTTAAAACAAACCCTTCATTTTGTTGGTAATTTTATGAGTCATGGTTTTGGGGAAGGGCTCAGCTGGGCAGTTCTCCTGTGGGGCCTCCTCTGTGGTCAGATGTCAGCTGGGGCTACAATCTTGGGAAGGTTGGATAAGGTTGGCTGGCCAAGATGGATCGCTCATGTGACTGGCAGTTGATTCTTGCTGTTGGCTAGCAGCTCAGCTGGGTTCATGGTTATGGGTCCTCTTCATCATGATATTTTCAGAGTAGGTGGACTTCTTAGGTGGCAGTTGGCTCCCTGCCAGAGGAGAACCAAGCAGAGTTTGCATCACCATATGTGACCTAAACTCAGAAGTCACATAGTGTCACTTCTGTGGTACTTTTATTCTGTCAAAATCCCGACACACGCACTGAGACTCAGGAGGCAGGGAACATGGGACCCTCTCTATCCTTGATGGAAGAGATAAGGTCACATTGTAGGAAGAGCATGTGGGGTGAGAGATGTTGCCACTTAGGATGATTATCTGCATAAGATGAGTTTATCCATATACATCAGGGAACTTTAACTCTCTTCATTGGCTCTAAATTGAGGGATTATTTTTTAATTTCAGGATAGATAATAGTACTTACGGCTTTATCTTAAATAGTTATTTCCCTTAGGCAACAATTTTATAAATATGTAATAGTGTGTCCTTTCATAAACACTATTTTTTAAATTGATCAAATAAAGAATTTGAAATTTATACAAAATGCCCTCTGCATTATTAATAAAAAGTCTGGGGCGCCTGGGTGGCTCAGTGGGTTAAAGCCTCTGCCTTCGGCTCAGGTCATGATCTCAGGGTCCTGGGATCGAGGCCCACATCGGGCTCCCTGCTCAGCGGGGAGCCTGCTTCCCCCTCTCTCTCTGCCTGCCTCTCTGCCTCCTTGTGATCTCTCTCCCTCTGTGAAATAAATAAATAAAATCTCTAAAAAAAAAAAAAAAGTCCGTATGACTGACAGAAATGCTACCTGAAGCTTGACTAAAGTGAAGCTATTTCTCTCTTGTGCTTCTAGTGTGGGAAGTAGAATTTCCTCACAAGAGCATCAGGCATGCGCATTCCAAACAGTAAGTTAAAACCAAGAGCACATTCCAGATGGAAGTTGGGCTCCTAGTTGATAAGTTTAATGGAGCAAAAAGAAATAGCCCAGCCCTGGAGATGGATTTGGCTCTGCTTGAGTCCAGGCAATTCCTAATGAGGAAGCTGCGCTGCTTGCTGGGACAGTAGGGAACCTTGAAGCAATCAGATGTGTGATGTTTATTTTAGGGATGTGATTAAATGTCCTGGGAATGATGAACATATACAGCTCTTGGTAGTTCCTGTTCCAGACCAGGAACCTTTGAGAGGAGAGTTTCCCTCCAGGGATTAATAAGGGGGAATGTTTTGCAACTAAAACAGCATATCTGTGCTTCAAGGTATGGGAGGAACAGCATAGATGCCAGGAAGCAAGGGAAGAGAAGCGGGCTCTGCCCCTCATTGTTGCTCTGTAGCCTAAAGTCTGTCACTGCCCCCGTTCCATTGCTGGCAAAAAGATGACATCACAAGGATGAACTCAGAATTGCTTCAATATTCAGTCCAGCTGGTCTTAAGAAGCAGAGCCATTGTTTATTTCTTAAAGATTATTTACTTGTCCCCTCAAGTGTAAGATTGGTAGATTAGTGTCCCTTGACCAAAAATTATTTTTTCTTTTGAATTCCTCTTTTAGCGTGAGAAATGGTCCTGAAAATTGTCAGTGAGTCAGTATTAGGTTTGGTTGCAAAGTGACTTAAACAGATAGTTTATTTCTCAAGTAAAGTTCGAAGGTCTGGGTTCGCCCACCCACACCCACCCACCCTCCCTCCCTC
>LNAC01000115.1:3597067-3612201 GCA_002007465.1 Ailurus styani
AGGCGGGAGGGGGGGGGTGTGGAGGTGGGGGAGAAGCAGGTTCTCCCCTTAGCAGAGAGCCTGATATGGGGCTCGATCCCAAGACCCTGAGATCATGACCTGAGCCAAAGGTAGAGACTTAACGCACTGAGCCACCCAGGTGCCCCTATGATCAGTAACTTAAAATGCAAGTGCACAGTATAATGCCCAGTGCATAAATGCTTGATATATACTATTTGTAGGCCATTGTGCCAGAGAGAAGGGAGTCTGTGGGCTTATGTAGGTGCAGCATTATTAAATAGGGGTAAAATTTCTCTTGGACACCTTGAAATGAGTGCAAAGAAGTAGCCCTTAGGTAGCGTGGGTTCTGGGAGGCTATGTGTTAGCTAGCACCAGATCACCTGTGGAACTTGAAGTAAAAATCAGCCCTTGAGCTCCATGACCCAGAGTTTCTAATTTGGAGTGGGACCCAGCACTGGAAATTTTTTTTTTTTTAAGGATTATTTATTTATTTATTTCACAGAGGGAGAGAGATCACAAGGAGGCATAGAGGCAGGCAGAGAGAGGGGGGGAAGCAGGCTCCCCGCTGAGCAGGGAGCCTGATGCGGGCCTCGATCCCAGGACCCCGAGATCATGACCTGAGCCGAAAGCAGAGGCTTTAACCCACTGAGCCACCCAGGCGCCCTGGAAATTATTTTGAAGTACTGAATGGGCAGTCTGAGTGGAGAACCATCACCTACCTGATGATCTGTGAGGTTTCGTTCAGCTCTCACCTCCAGCATATGTGAGTGCCACCTGTGTGTGCATCTGTGCGTCTTTGTAGCATACCGCTGACCTAGCGTGTCTTCAGATTTAGCACTTGGGTTCCAGCGTGGCTTCTGGATGATGCCTGAGAATCATCCTTCGCAGTTTTCCTGAAGCTGACTGAAGCTGAAATGCAAGGGTGGTGAGCCTCAGTCATTTACCTGACTCTCTTTGGTAACATGAGATTAAGCCTTAAGTGGGTCAGGGTCCCACATGAAATAGAAACCACCCTAAATACTCAGTCAAATGAAAAGAAAGTTGGTGTTGAAAAGGTTGATAGCAAAATGGGAAAAGGTAAGGTTACTGAAGGATTGACCAGTAATTGTAAGGAAACCATTAACACCGTATCCAGTGATCCCGTCACTCTGTCCATTTCTAAGTGATCCTAATGTTTCTCCAGTTATTTACTTAAATCTCATCTGGATACTCTGTGTGTGTGTGTGTGAATATGAATATAGAAAAGTAGAAAAATTGGTTTATATTTACATATATTTGTATTTAAAAGAAGCAAGGAGAGGGGTCCCTGGCTGGCTCAGTTGGTGGAGCATGCAACTCTTGATCTCGGGGTTGTGAATTTGAACTCCATGACAGGTGTAGAGGAAATTTGAAAATAAAATCTTAAGTTAACTCTCTTGAGAAGACGGTAATACTACCTAAAATAAGCAGTGAATGAAATATACGTAACTGCTACAGTTCTTGTTTCTGTACCCGCTCACAAGGCTATGGGTGATATTTGTACAACTTCTTTTCCTTACTACCCATTCCGTGTTCTTTTGCCCCCTACCAGCTCCTCAGGTGGCGGGGTGACCTGAACCATCATTCCTGAGGAGTCTGAGTCCTTAATAGTCCTGAGGTTATTGTGACTTTTGTCTTTAATTAGCTCCCCCCCCAAGTTTAGGGTTTGTTTTTTTTTTTTAGTGAAAAATTTCAAGCATACAGGGAAGTAGACTAGTATCTTAGAAGTGTCTGGGAAGTGTCATGATCCAAGTGCCAGCAGATTCTGTGTCTGGTGAGGGCCCTCCTGGTTTGCAGACAGACAGCTCACTGTGTCCTTGGGTGGCAGAGAGATTTCGCGTCTCTCTTTCTTTTTATCCACCTTTTGATTTTATTTATAAAGAAGAATTTATTTTTTATTAAGATTTTAATTTTAATTCCAGTATAGACAACATGCAATGTTTATTAGTTTCAGGTGTACAATATAGTGATTCAGCAATTCTGTACATTAGTGTTCAGCTACGTGTCCTCTTAATCCCCTTGACCTATTTCACCCATCCTCCTACCCACCTCCCCTCTGGTAACCATCGATTTATTTTCTCTAGTTAAGTCTGTTTCTTGGTTTGTCTGGGTTTTTTTTCTTTTTCTCACTTGTTTTGTTTCTTAAATTCTACATATGAGTGAAATCATATGGTATTTGTCTTTCTCTTACTTCACTTACGTTATACTCTGGTTCCATCCACATTGTTGCAAACAGCAAGATTTCATTTTTTATGGCAGACTAATATTCCACTGTATATATTTTTACCACATCTTTATCCATTCATGTATTGATAGATACTTGCGCTGCTTTCATAATTTGACTATTGTATATAATGCTGCTGTAAACAGATGTGCATGTATCCCTTTGAATTAGTGCTTCTGGGTTCTTTGGGTAAATATCCAGTAGTGCAATCACTGGGCCATAGGGTAGTTCTAGTTTTAATTTTTGGAGGACCCTCCATACTCTTCTCCACAGTGGCTGCACCAGTTTGCATCCCCACCAACAGTGCAAGAGGGTTCCTTTTTCTAATTGCATCCAACACCTGTTGTTTCTTGTGTTCTTGATTCTGGCCCTTCTGACAGGTATGAGGTATCTCATTGTGGTTTTGATTTGCATTTTCTTGATGATAAGTGATTTCGAGCATTTTTTCATGTGTCAGCTATCTTGTCTTCTTCGGAGAAATGTCCATTCATGTCTTCTGCCCATTTGTTGAGTTGTATCAGTTCTTTATACATTTTGGATACTAATCCTTTGTTATCTTTTGATCTTTAAAAAATCATCTTTCTTTCCTTTTGCCCACCCTCATGACCTAATCTAACCCTAATCACCTCCCAAAGGCCCCATTTCCAAGCACCATCATTAGACTCATTACACCCAGCATGGTGTAGAACTCACAATCCCAAGACAAAGAGATGCATGCTCTTTCTGACTACACCAGCCAGGCACCTTGATAAAGGTGCCTTTTAAAAAAAGAACAGACTACATGCAATTGTCACATGAACAGTGTTGATTAATATCTAAACCCAGTGCATATATGATTTTCTCAGATTGTCTGAAAGGTGTCTTTTTACAAAAGTTTGAATCAAAATCAAAATGGGCTCATGGATTGCATTTGGTGCAATCTAGTTTCTCCTCAAAATCAAAGTGGAAAAAACTGGATTATTTGTCTGTGGAACATCCTGTATTTTGGATTCAGCAAGAAGCATCTCTATAGTGTCAGTTTGTTCATCTCTCTCACATTTCTGTAAATTAGGAGTCAGGGCTAGAGGTTGACCACATTCAGAGTCTCCCCTCCCTGTCCAGGAAGACTTAACTAAAGACTGGCATGGTGTGCAACGTCTTGCAACCCATTAGTCACATCAGCAGGCAGTACTGTCTGGCCGTCCCATTTTGACTCACCCATTATAACCACTCTGTTGGCCATTCATGTAGCAGTTTTAACATTCCTCAGTGGTCATTGCCTATGTTCTATTATTGCATTTGTCATTGAAAAAGAGTGACTTTGGGGGAAAGAGGGGACCTTATTTTGAATAATTCAAGACTTAGAACTTACAAGAACAGTAAAAAGAACTCCAACATGACTTTCACTCCCACCTGCTAACATCTTACCACATCTGCTTAATCAGTTTTTCTGGATACTCAGCTTTTCTCAATAATGATTCTCCATAACTTTTTTTTTTTAATGAACCAATTGGAAGCAAGCTGCAGACATTATATCCTTACCCCTAAACATTTCAGGGTGTGTTTCCTTGAAAATGTAATTATTAAAATTAGTAAATAAATGATATAATATTAATAACTAGGTGTCATTCATATTTCACTAATTGTTCCACTAATACCTTTTATAAGGTGAAAATAAGAAGGTGCAGGATGCCATCCATGATCACTTTTTGTATTTGGTTGTCATGTTCTTGAGTCTCCTCTAATCTGGAACAGTTCCTCTGTCTGTCTTTGTCTTTCATATCCTGACACTTATGGGTGTAGGACAGTTGTTTTTTAGAATGCCCTCAAGTTGGGGTTGTCTGGTGTTTCCTCAGGTTTTTGTTGAGATTGTGCAGTTGGGCAGGAGTAATACAGAAGTGATGTTAGGTCCTTGATGTATCATATCATTGATGACATTAGATTGAACCATTACTGGTGATGTTAATTTTAATCACTTGATTGAGGTGGTGTCTGCCAGGTTTCTCCACTGTAATGATTTTTTTTTAAATGGGAGATACTTTGAGACTTTGTGAATCTCTAATTCCTTATCAAACTTTTTTTTAGGTCTTCCCCTAAGCTGCCTAAGGTGACCTCTGAAAATGGTTCACTATTTGCTTGACCCAGAAAACCCTATGAAATCACGCAAATCAAGAGGTTCAAATCTTCGTGTTCACTTTAAGAACACATGTGAAACTGCCCAGGCCATCAAGGGTATGCATATCTGAAAAGCCACCAAGCGTCTGAAAGACATCACGCTGCAGAAGCAGTGTGTGCCATTCCGTCGTTGCAATGGTGGAGTTGGTAGGCGTGCCCAGGCCAAGCAGTGGGGCTAGACACAGGGTCAGTGGCCCAAGAAGAGTGCTGAATTTTTACTCCACATGCTTAAAAATGCAGAGAGTAATGCTGAACTTAAGGGTTTAGATGTCAATTCTCTGGTCATTGAGCACATCCAGGTGAACAAAGCCCCCAAGATGAGGCGTAGAACTTATTGGGCTCATGGTCGGATTAACCCATACATGAGCTCTCCCTGCCACATCGAGATGATCCTTACTGAAAAAGAGCAGATTGTTCCTAAACCAGAAGAGGAGGTTGCACAGAAGAAAAAAATATCCCAGAAGAAACTGAAGAAACAAAAACTTATGGCCCGGGAGTAAATTCTGCACAGAATAAATGCAAATTAAAAAAAAAATTTTTTTTAAAGATTTTATTTATTTGAAAGAAAGAGAGCGTGAGTAGGGAGAAGGGGCAGAGGGAGAAGGCGAGGTTAGAAGCAGGCTCCCGACTGAACAGGGAGCCCAACATGGGGCTTGATCCCTGTGATCATGACCTGAGCCGAAGACAGAAGCTGAACTGACTGAGCCACCCAAGTGCCCCTCCTCATCAGATTTTTTTCCACTAGTTTTAGCAATAGTTGATTCTTGCTTGAACAATTAATACTTGCCAAACTTTCCTTTTGTATTCATTACCACTCTAAGGAAGAGCTTTTCACATACATCTCTGCATGTGCACACACTATATGTTACAACCTGATATTTCTCATGCACAGATTGTTCATGAGAACAATTGGTGTCCCTCCAAGTTGGCTTTGTGTCCTTTTGCTGTGTCCGCATCATTTTTTTTTAGCACTTCCTTACTTTGGCATGAGATGTTCTAGGCTCATCATCCACTTTTCCTTTCCAGATTTGGAATTAGCCATTTCTCTAAGGAGTCTGCTGCTTTTTTGCAAGGGAGACCTGAGGATTTGTGAGTGGAAGAGTCTCAGATTTGGTTGAGTCTACCCAAATATCCCCATTCTAAATCTCAATGTCTCACTCCTTTCCAGTCAGTGCCATAGGTTTCACCTAAGAGAATGGGCATGACTGTGAATTCAAGACTATACTTCTGCAGGGGCCTGGTTTGCAGCCAGTTATGCCCCGTATCCACAAGAAATAAGATACTTTTTTAAGACTGCCACAGAAGGGCGCTAGTTTTCTGATCCTGACGTGACTTTCAAATTTAAAGCCTGAACTTGTTTTCTGTGAGCACCCAAATGCAGTAAAAAGTAGCCAGTTCACTTCACTATCCTGTTGATCATCATCACCACTAGAAACATCAAGTGCATATCTACTTAGTCTTTTAAGCCTGGTCTGCAATAGGCATTTCATGCAAAAACAACCCAATAATCTTAACCTATGGCAGGCCATATGTTACCAGATCAGATTTTCCATTGGCAATGAGGTCTTCCAGGCAATTCAAGCTCAAACGTGGTGAACCAAACTCAGAAACACATCTTTGAGGGCCTGTTTCTCAGGACCATTCCAGGGGCAAAGCTCTCTGTATTGGTCAGGGTCTGACTTGGAAACAGAGTTCACTCTAGGTATTTCAGACAGGAGAGATTTAGTGCAAGGATATGTTTTAGGATGTCTAAAGGACTGAAGGAGCAAAAAGGGGAAGGGAAGTTTGCTCATAAATTGACAATGGCACCTAGGCAATTGACATCAGCCAGGGCTGGAGAAAGATTACTTAGAGGCCATAGTCGATTGAGCCTCTTAGAAAGGACCCAGAGCCTGGACTTTCAACTCAATGTGGCTTCCTCTGAGGCCACCACCCCCCTGATCCTGAGTCCCTGATGTTCTTAGCTGTCAGAAAGGGTCACGTCTCCCCTTCCCCCTCGCATCTCACAAGAGTGCCTCCCATTGGCAGGAGCTAACAAGAAATCAGCTAGGAAGGAAGTTTCAAGGGTCACGTGGGGATCTGACTACATTATGTTGCTACATTACCTTGCAGGGCACAGAAAGTTGAGGATGGGAGACTGGGAGTAAATGAATAGACAGGTGAGAAGATGCTCCCTGTTAACTCTATCCCAGAAATCCCAACCGATTGAATCCAAATACTGAGTTCCTGTGGCATGCTGGGCACGGTGGTGCTAGGTTTTAGAAATGCACTGGTGAATAAAACACAGCCCCTGCCGTCCTGGGACTTACAGCCCAGGGTGAGGATAGATAACCTATGAACGCTTCATCTAGTGGCACCATCATCTACATCTGACAAAGGATGTTTGTCTTGGATACACACACCAAACAAAAGTAAGTGTAAAAGGAGAGGCCACTTTAATAAATGGGCAAAGAAAATTGAGCAGACCATTCACCAAAGAGGACACTCCTTTGGTCACTAAATACGAAAAGCTGCTCCGCTGTGTTAGTCGTGGAAATGCAACCGCAGTGAGACACCATTACATACCTCTCAGGATGACTAGAAAACAAAGGACTGGCCATGCCCGGTGTCGGTGAGGAGGTGGAGCAACCGGAACACTCCCAAGAGTATGAACTGGAACGGACACTTGGGAAGACTACTCAGCAGCGTCTCCAGAAGCTCAGCCTGCCTCCCCTCTGACCTCGCAATTCTGCCATTGGATTTATAACCAAGAGAAGCTAGTGGGTCTGTTCACCAAACGACACATTCAAGAACATTCACAGGAGCCGGATTCATAGAAGGTCTAGAAATAACCCAAATAGACACAGATAAATGGCAAAATGGACAGAAGAATGGTTAAGTTGTGATGTACTCATGTCAATACTATTCAGCAATAAAATGAGCTGCCACTGCAGCAACGTGGATAAAGTCTCCCAGAATGTTGAACCACAAAGTCAGAAACAAGAGTTCATGTCCTATGATTCCGTTTATTTGAAGTTCAGGAGTAAACCAGACTCCTCCGTGGTGACAGAAGACAGAGTCGTGCTTTGGAGGTACTAATGGGGGGTGGGGGCGGAAGGAACCTGCTGGTGTGCGAGAAATGTTCCATACTGATCTGGGAGATGTTTGCCCTGGTGTCCACATGCATAGAACTTCCTCGAGCTGTAAACCTAAGATTTTCACGGTATATATGTTATTCCTCAGAAAATTCACCAAAAAAAAAAAAATTTAAATAAAGGTGAAAGAAATGACAGTTTTATGTAAATGTAAGTGCTGAGAAGAAATTAAGTGATGTGTTGGGTAGATGGGAGGCTGACTGATCAGAACTGAGACCTGAGTGGTGATAAGGAGAATGAGCCACAGAATGAGCTGAGGGACTGCTTTCTGGGAGATGGGACAGCAAGTGCAAAGGCCCTGTGACAGGACCACGTCTGATGTGTTGGAAGAACCTAGTCAAGACCAGGGGGCTGGAACACTGTGAGCAGAGCCAACACAAGCCTTTAAGGTGGCTTTTCTAAGAACGGGGTGGGGGGGTGGGGGGGAGCATAAAGTGTGTGAGGTAAGGGATGCTGGAAGTACTTTCTGAGAGATTAGATAAGAGTAAGGGAGAGAGAAACTTTAGATGACTTTTAATTATGTGGCTAGGACATCTGGAAGGTCAGGGGCTGGGGTCCCACTGACTGAGCAGGACTGGGGTGGCACTGGGGTCAAGGTCAGTTTGCACACATTAAAGTGGACCTACTTTTTAGATACTCATGGAGCTGTTGGGGAGGCTGTGGGTGATAGGGCTGAAGTCCTGCAGCAGACCCGGGCCGGACATGATGCTGGGAGCACTCGGGTTGTGTTTCAAGCCTCAGGCACCTGGGAGAACAGAGAGCAAAAAGGAGAAACAGGGCGTTTAATGACATGAGCTTTTCTGGAAAGAGACAAGAGCTGCCGAGGGTTTGGATTGAAACTGCTTTAAAAGTGCTTCTGTTTTTAACAAAGTCTGTGGAGTGTTGTCCCCACACCAGGCATCGGGAGCCCAAAAGCGAGCAGACTGTGCTGTGCTGACTGCCTGGACTTCTGTCTCTCAAGCCAAGGCCAGAGGCACTAAAATGCAGATCCCAGGCCTACCCATGACCCTCTGAAACAGAGTGCTGGAGGCATCTGTCTTTTCCAAGTTCCCTGGGTGAGTCTTTTTGCACACTGAAGTTTGAGAATCTTAACTTCCAGTGGCTGAGGAGTGTGTGTGTGTGTGTGTGTGTGTGTGTGTGTGTGTGTGTGTGTGAGTGTGTGTGTGACACAGAGAGAGGGAGAGAGAGAGAGGGTTGGGGGGAGGGAGAGAGGGAAAGAGAGCAATTTCCTCTTTCTTTCCCTCTCTGAAGGTGGGGCTTCTTTGGAGTTCGGGAAAGCAGTCCATTCTGTAAGCTCTGCTGTGTGTGTGTGTGTGTGTGTGTGTGTGTGTGTGTGTGTGTGTGTGTGTGTGTGCGCTCGCTTATGTGTGGGGGGCGGGCACGGTGTCCCAGGAGGACAGAGTTTGCATTGATGAAAACCCTTCCCAGCCCTTTGATACCTCTTTCCCGCCGCTCGGAAGTCAACGCACTCAGTCCCTGGTACATCCCGCTCTCCAGCCACGCTCCCTCCGGCCGCGCCAGGATGGCCTTCCGTCTGGTCCTGCGCATGGCGCTGCTGCTCCTCTCCGGGGTCCTGGCCCCTGCAGTGCTCACAGGTAAGGCTGCTCCCCTGACTCTGCTGCCACCAGCCGCCCAGGGCCAGGAAGCACCGTGGGCCAGGCTCTCCATGGCCCACTGGGCAGAAGCCCTTCCCGACAGACAGGGCCGCCATTTGGGGTGATTCTTCAGAAAGCTCCTATGAGATCGGCTGCCAGGAGCCGAGTCAATGTCCTGGGAATTGTGAGCCAGGGGACGATGGCCCCTGGAGCAGGGGATGATGGCCCCTGGAGCAGGGGACAATTTAAGGAGCAAGGCCAGGGACTTCAGCAGCCTGGGGGACATGGGGATTACCCTGGCATGTTAAAATCTGAAGGCTTCCAGATCTGGGAGTCAGGAGGGGGCACCAGGCACAGGGCCAGCAGCTGAGAGGCCAGAGGCCCTGAGCTCCAAAATAGAAATGAGGACGCTGGACTTAAGCTCAGTACTGAGGTCGAAATGGCTGGGTCTGGGGTCCGGTGAGAAGGAAGGTTCCAATAGGTTCAGGGTGGCAGACTCCTTGGACCTCAGCCCCCGTCCTGGGTATGACTCTAGGGCTCTCTGCTGGGAGGGGCTGGCCCAGGCCAGCTTCAAAGCCTGAGAGAGAAAAAGCACAGACAAGTCCTGGATGGTCTTTCTTTGGAAGAAAGTGGTCTCTGTTGGCCGCGAGGTGGGCAGAGAAGAAATATTTCAGGCCCCTGTGTGTATGTGTATGTGTGTGGGGGGGGTCCTGGGGCTGGAGAAGGTGTGGGTGGGGAGACCCTGGAGACCTTCTCTGCAGCATGGGCTTTGGGGGAATGTCCGTGGATCTACAGCGGTGGGACAGGATGCCAGCCACCTGAGCATGGCCCTGGGGGACTTGCTGGGGCTGAGAGGCCTGGTGGGACAGCCACACTGTCAGGCACACACACCAGGAAGAAATGGGTGATAGTGAGTTGCGTGTGGGCGTGTAGGCCTCTCTAGATGCCCTAGGGAGAAGCCTGGCTTTGCTTCCGGCTCTGTCCACCAACCCTTCCTCTGCCTCTGCCTCTCCTCATCGGCACCATGGTGCTAACCAGTCAGCAGCTCCGCCTCCCTTGCGGGGACGGTAGGCCTACCCAGGTCAGACACATGAGCTTTCTGAATGGGCCAGGCATCCTGTAGCGCCCAGTAAGTGGTGGGAGAATGTGAATAATGTCCCCAGCCCCTCTCTGGGTGCAGGGTGGTCTTGGGCAGAACCACCTCTTCGTATAGGTTGGGAAAGTGCCTGGCCTCCCCTATGTGGGAGAGGTGCCAGCTGGGCAAGACAGGGGGCTGGTGTGATGCCCCAGAAATTGGGAGTGACCTGAGTGTCGGGTGGCATCTTCAACAGACTAGATCCTGGGACTGTGGTCCTTGCAGATCCCCCACACCCCACCCCTGCCTGGTGGCCCAAGTGGGTAGAGGTGAAGGTGCTGGCGCCTGCCTGCCCGGGTTCTGGGGCCACCTGGGGAGCTCCTGTCCAGTTTCTTGTTCCCTGAGTAGCCAGCTCTGCCAGCCCAGGATGCGGGCCAGAGGCCCGGGATCAGACTGTGCATGCACGGCCTGGGTGGGTGGGCTCTGTCCGCTGCCACAGGAATGTTTGGAGACGTGTTTGGCATCTCCAGTACCTCACCTGGCCTCACCTCCCTCCACGTGTCCCACCAAGAGCAGGCAGGCCAGCTCCACCCCGGAGGCTTCGGGGTTTTGGCTGGCTGTCGATCTTCCTGCCGTTCTGGGAGGGAGGATGTTTAGGAGGCTCTCAGGCACCCCATTCTGGGCTAGAAGCTCTGAGCAGGTGTGTACAAGGCCTAGCAGGCCCCCTGCCCTTTGCTCGGTGGGCAGGGGTCCTGAAGCAGGCAGGCAGGGAAGGAGCGGCCCTGTGGCTGAGGTCCAGGCCCAGCCTGCCGCCCTCCCCGGCGGTTGCCTGAGGCTCCAGCTACTGGCGTAGGGGGAGCAGGCCAGGTTGAGCAGGCAGGAGGCCAGGGCAGGGATGAAAAGGCCCTTCATGGCTGCCACAAAGGCTGTCTGTGAGCACGGGTGCCTGGCCTCGGGGCCCTGCGGTCAGAGCGAGTGTTAAACAAACCTATTTACTGAAAGGCAGGGCGGCTGGAGGCGGTGGGGCTGGGGGAGACCCCACTGTGCCCGGGCCTGTGGCAGTGTCACATGGCCCCCCCACTTCTCCTGGTTCCCTGGGTCAGAGTCGCAGGACGTTGCTAATCCTGGTCCTTGGTGTTTAAGTCTCTCGCAGGTCCCCCTTGGTCCTACCTGCCTCTCTGTCCTCACCTAACATCCCCCTCGGGGCTCACAGCTCAGCTTCCATGGCCGTGGGCTCCGTCCTGCATGACTTTGCTTGTGCTGGTCCCTCTGCCTGGCTTTCTCTCCCTCATCTTCACTCCTCTTCAGACGGGCCCTCCTGCTGGAAAAGTCCCTGACAGCTGCTTCCATTTAAGGGTCCCCAAGATGGATTTTGGGGGGAAGACAGGTTATTGCCTTTAAACTTTGTTTTCCCCTCTTGTTGCAGCAAATTGAGAAAATACAGAGACATATAGATGAGAACAAGAACATGCTTTGGCCTCTTCCCGGCCCCTGTTCCCCCTTTGCTGGCAGGCTGGTGGCTGAGTCCCGGCTGCAGTTCTGGCCTGCGGAAGCTGCAGGGAGCTGGCAGGCCTTTGGGGTCCCGGGTGTTTGGGTGCCACAATGAGCCTCTGGGGGTCTCCCAAGACAGCCAGCGACAGCACATGCAGAGCACACAGATCCAGCCGGCCTGAGAGGCCCTGGGGCCAAGGCAGCAGCTCACGATGGCAGGGATGGCACAGCTAGCTACTTGTGTAAGCTCAGAGAGACATGGTCCAACTCCTATTTCACAGGTTGGGAAGTGAGGTCGGGGAGAGGGGAGCGAAGTCAATCTGCTGGGGTCCCAGGGTGACAGCCTAACAGAACCAGGCTTGGGACCCAGCCCTTTTGATTTGGAAGCCTGTGGGTTCAGCCCCTCAAGCTTTAGGGACCAGCTGAGTGTTACAGGGGTAGCAGGTGGGTACATGGAGCAGGGATGAGGTGGCCTGAGCCAGTGTGTCTGGCAGGGAAGATCCAGGCTTCTGTGGGGAGCAGCAGAGCAAGGCTGGGTCATTGGGGGGTGGAAGGGGAGAAGACCTGGGTGTGTCCCCAGCTGCCTTGCTCAGAGGGTGGCCCACTGTCCCCCAGAGCTGGCTCCTGGGCTCTGGCAAAGGGCAGAGGTAAATGCTCGCCTCGGCCCTGCTTAGCTCCAGGCAGCTGATTCCCCACGTGCTACCCAGGTGGGCTGGCCCTGGGACCCAGTAGCCCTGTGGTGGCCTCCCTGCTGTGGGTGTACGGGGATCGAGTGGGGGCCAGTGGTTTGTCCACCTAACTGGGAAGACAGTCTGTGAGCCCCAGACCTCAGGGCCTAGTAGTGGACATATTCAGGCTTTTTCTCTGGCCCAGCCCCCGGGAGACTGAGGCTAGCACGCCCCGGGGCCTGACCCCTTCCATAGCAGCTACGAGGCTTGCACACCCCTGCGCCCCCAGGCAGGGACAACGGAGGGCTGCCAGGGTTACTTCCCCCTCCTCACAGGGTGGTCTTTTCAGTTGGTGGGGGGCCAGGGTGGGCCTCAGACACTGGCATGTTGGTTCAGCCTCAGGCCCTGTGAGCAGGAAGCTTCTCCCACACTGTGTGCCAGGGGCCTCTGGGCCCCGGGAGGCCTCCTTGCCAGGGCTGTTTTCGGAAAAGGGATGCTGACTTGGGTAACCCTTAGGAATAGGACAGTGGTCCCTGCCGGCAAGCTGAGCCTCGGAACTGATCCAGCCTGGGCCTGGGAGAGGCCGCACGGCAGGGCCTGGGGAGTCCCACACAGTTTGGGAAGAGATTTTAAGTTTTCCTCGAAGTGGCAAGAATAATCCAGGGACCTGCAGCGGACTCTTAGGCACCTTTGCCACATTTGCTCTTCTTCCTGTCTCTGTCTACCCACTTGACCTATCTGAACGCTGACCACTTGAGAGGAGGTGGTAGACATCATGCCTTTTGGCCCCTAAATGCTTCTAAGAACAAGGATATTTACATGACCAGTCAGTTATGTAAACGAGGACACAGAATGATACGGTACTGTTACCCAAGCCACACACGTTCCTACTTCCCCACTGAACCCCGTAGCGCCCCCTCCCCAGCCAGGAATACATGCATCCAACCTCCTCTGTCTCCCGTCTGGAACAGTGCCTCAGCCTTGCTTGGTCTTCCTTGACCTGGATGTTGTTTGAAAGCACAGTTATTTTAAGACTGACCCTGAATTTGGGTTTCGCTGATGTTTCCTCGTGGCCTGCCCCGGGTGGGCCCTGGTAGCAGGAGAGACCCGGACGTCCCTTTGTGTCTTCCCAGAGCAGCCCCTCTCTGGAAGCCGGTGAGTCCGATGGCAGCTCGGCTCTGGCTCGTCTGCACCGGAGGGAGCCCTCAGGGGTGAGGCCTGCAGAGGGACCTGCAGGCAGGCGGCTGGCTGGGGGTTTTTGGGGGAGCGTACCCTGCTGCTTCATCGTCTGGGGGCCCCAGAGTCCCAGCAGCGCTCCTCCCAGCCGCCCCCCTAAGCCTTGGTTTTCTCAACTGGGAGGCAGGGATACAAGAGTTCCTCGCAGCTGAAGTCAACAAGGTGGTCTTGGGATGCCTGCTGAGCCCGTTCTAGGGACCGCGTAGGGGATGAGTATCCTCGGATCACGATTGAGATTAGGCACTGGGGAGCCCTGACCCTGTTAAAGCCCATGGTCAGGACTAGGGAGGGGTGGGGGGCGGGGCCTGGACACTACCTGCCATTCTGGTCTTGAACTTTAACTGGGTGGCTGGGGCCTCCTGTCTGGGAAGGATGGGTGGGTCTGGGGTTGGGGTGGTGCTGTGGGGCTCCGCAGACCAGGACCCTTGGTAGGGAGGAGGGTGAAATTGGCATGGGCTGGTAGGGTGGAGGTGGGCCTGCGGGGCTGGGGTATCACACTGGCCTCTTGGTCTCGGCCTGCCCCGTTCCCTGAGACCTCTGGGTGCTCCAAACTTTGCTAACTCCCAGCCCATGAGCAGACAGAGGCCTCTGCAGAAAATGCTGCACTGGCACTGACGTGCTGATTGAGCCCCAGCTTGTGTGGGGAGTGGAGGGGGCGCAACATCCCTTTCTTGGGGCTTCCCTTACACTGACCACAGACACCCCTGGCCATCCCTCTGGCCCTGTCCTGTCTGGAAGCAGTGGTATGCTGGCATCACAGTTGCGTAGGATACAGAGTCCCCTGGGGGTTTAAGCCTCAAAATATGGGATGTGTGTGGGCGCTGGACCCCATGTCCTGTGGGCTGTGTGGCTCCGCCCAGGTCAGGGCGAAGGAGGGGGAACAAGGGAGGAGTCTGCCTCTCTGCCCCCCTCCTGCAGCAGCAGCCCCCTCGTCGGGCTCCGGGTAGGCAGGGACCCCCGTTCCTGAAGGGACAGTCGCCTCCCCTTCTTGGCCTCTCCTCCAAGGTGAAGGCTGACCTGCCCTGCCTTGCGGGGGGTGGGGGGGTTCTCTCTCAAGCGTCAGTCTTCTCACCCAGACCTGCAGAGCGCAGCAGTTCAGAGGAGGGACCGCAGGCAGTGCTGGGAGAGGGGAGGTGCCCTGCTCCTGCCTTCTGGAAGCTCTGCTGCCAGCTCAGGGGCCTCCCGGCGGTTTACCAGGAGAACCTGTCCGTGTTTCCCCCCCCCCGCCCCCCACCAGTCTGTCCTCACTGGGCTCCGAAGCAGCCTGGCCACAGTACGGGTCCCGGGGCCCCGGTGAACCGGACGGTTGGTGCAGCGCTGACCCCAGAGTCCCCCGCGCAGTCGGGTAACCGCGGGGGCCGCGGCCCCGTCGCCCCCGCCGCCTGCGCCCCAGCGCCTGTCCTTGGCCTTGCAGCCGAGGGTCCGCAGGAGCCGGCGCCCACGCTGTGGAACGAGCCCGCCGAGCTGCCGTCGGGAGAGGGCCCCATGGAGAGCACCAGCCCCGGCCGGGAGCCCGCGGCCACCGCGCCCCCGGCCCCC
>LNAC01000115.1:3651741-3679563 GCA_002007465.1 Ailurus styani
CTTCGGATATTAACTTAAGATATTAAGTTAAGATATTAACTTAAGATATTAGGTTAAATAATCATTTCATTTTTATTTCAAAATTCTTATTTGATCACTTACATTTAAAAAATCTTATGTGATTATTTAGAAACCTTTCTCTGTTGGCAGAGGATTCAGTAGCATTATATCGCTAAATTAAATTTTCAGTTTTCAGTTGCATTTAAGGTTTGCCTGATATGCATATAGAAAATGATAGATAACAATGCCCGTAATTAATAACTGTTAGCTCTCGGGAGTATATTCTAATTGTGTATTCACATACACAGAATTAAGACAATTATTATCCCCAAACTATCCAGCTGAATAATTGAATGTTTTTCTTAAATATGAAAAATTATTTCTTTAATTGTTTATTTAATTCTTGAAGCAAATTAGCATGATCAAATGATCACTTTAAATTCTTTCTTTACTATAGTTCCAAGCTTCTAATTCTGACTATCATGAGCCATTTAGAAAGACACAATTCTACCCCACAAGATCGTAGGTACCGACAAATATTTGTCACAAGGGCAGACTGATGAATCAGTGAGAAATCACTGATTTACATCAGTTTTCAAAAATTCTGCCTCAATATTATTTTATTTACCTAAAATAGTTTATGCACTGCAGTTTTGATTACTGAAGACTGGCAGCTGTTACTTAATTTTTAAATTATAAAATTCAAAAGCATTCAATTAATTGGCAATATAAATGTGACTTACTGTTCTGCTACAAACATCCCATTCAAAATCCCATGGGGACCATGTCATATGGACTTAGGACCCCCCTAAGAGATAGTGGGTCCATTCAAGATGTATATTAAATACCTGTCTTACACCTTAAAATACAAATCCCATCTGGACTCCTATACTAACGCGTCAGAACAAGTCTGGTGTCTGGGTGCCTGGAAGTTTCTATATGTATTTCTAAATCTGTTTCTTTAACTTACGTAGTATTTATTACTTTCAAAACAGTAAGTCTTATTTATTTCTATNGGAGCCAGCCCCCGTGGAGCGCGTCCTCGCCGGAGGTCCGCGGTCTTTGGGCGCCCGCGGCGGGACCCCGCACCCCGGCTCCCCGCAGACGCTCTGCAGAGGGGGCCCCGCTGGAGGCCTCTTGCCTGCGGGTCTGGCCGCCCTCGGGGCCCGGGAGGGCCTGGTGGCGCGGGGGCGGGGGCTGGGGGAGCGACAAGAGGGGACCCCAAGTGCCCCCAAACTTCCTCCCGCTCTCCCCGCCTGGTCACGTTGACCCTTGCGATCTGCACCCCCGGGCGAGCTAGTTCCGGCCACTTCGGGGGACACAACACCAGCAAAGAGGGGGAAACTGGAGTCGGGTGGGATGCGAGTGATCCGGTGTGGCCGGGGAATCTAGAGGGATTTCCATCCCGCGGGACGACTGGCCTGGTCCTCGGCGTCCGTGTCGGAGGGCGGGCTGCCCGCCGCCCTGGCCGGACCCTCGGGGACAGCGGCCGGCCTCTGCAGGCCACGGCCAGCTCCTGAGGAGGCCTGGGGCGCGGGGAGTGGAGCGCGGAGCCAAGTGGAAAATCCCCCTCTGCACAGTGCGCGGCTCCTTCCGCCCACCGGGCATTTGTTTAAGTTAACCGACTCCTGCTCTGGGGATGCAAATGCTGCTGCGGGGAGGGCTTTAGTGACGGGGACTAGGTTGGCCCTGTGGGGTTCCTCAGGCAGCCATCTTGCACACCGAGGCTGTGGTAACTGGGAGAGCTTGGGGCCGGAGGAAAGAAAGCTGCCTGTTGCCTGGAAGGGACTCCCCTCCCCAGGCACTGGGAACCCCCGTGCACCCTCCCCAGTGCTGACTCCGGGAAAAGGGACCCAGTTTGACTGAATCCCAATCCCTAAAGCTGTCGCTTTGCCCTTGGTCCCATTGAAGGGCCACGCTGGACAGGTCTGATGTCTTGCTCCTAAGGCCTCAGATTATGTGCGTGACAACCACCTGGTCTTTCCCCAAACCAAACCCCTTCCTTCCTTGACTCATTCCACAGATCCCAGACAACCCTCCCCTGAGCTCCACATTTTCATCCGCTCTCCGGCCATATTTGCCCAGATGCCTCCTTCACATTCCACTAGGGCACGCACATGTCCCCACTGTCCCCAGCAGCCAAGCAGGAGACCAGGTGGGACCCCAGAGCTGGCCTCAACCTCCTTCCTCTCACCCCATACCTCAGGGCCTCACTGAGGCCCCTGGATCCCTAAAGTCCTTCAAAGAAGTACCCCCCACACCCATACCCCCTGCATTTGGACCTCTCCCCAGTCCATCCTTCTCTCTGTCCCTTTTCTAAATTATGGGTCTGCTTTGGTCCCTTTCCTGCTGAACAACCTGCATTGCTGTCCCATCAGCACCAGCCCCCCTGGCACCGTACCAGGCTCTTCATCTGCACACTATTCCTTTTCTGTTTCCTTGGGGCCAATTCCCTTGCTGGCTCCTCTGGGGCTTAGCTTTACCACGTGCTTTTCCAGGCTCTGGGCTTTGCTGTTCCCTCTGTTAGAAGTCTGCTCCCCTGGTCAAGTCCTCACTCCTTCAGGTCAAGGTGCACGGGGCGGGGGGTGGGGGTGGGGGCGTTCCCACCAGGCCCCTTCCCCTGAATAACCAGCATTACCTGGCACCAGAATTCTCGGTGAATAGGGCCATCCTTAGACTAAGCCAAGGGCCCCTGCAGGGTGGGCTCATCATCAGGGCCCAAGGAAGCACCATGTGGACACCCCCTAGGACCTACCTACCTCTTTGGATGGTTTCACCAGCCCTTAAATTTGATGTAACACTAAGTTGGAAGCTGTTACTTTCACCCTTTGCTTCACCAAGGGGAAAAGATTCACTTTTTTTAAAATCAGAAAATACTCAAGCAAAATTACTTATATTAAGATGAGCATAATAAAACCTTCCAATTGAAAAAGAAGCTAAAAATATCCTCCTAATTATAAAATCGGTTTAGAAAGTCACTGAGTTCTGAAGGCCTATAACTTTAAGCTAAATGCTGCACATTCTCTCTCCTGTCAGATTTAATGCTTATCAGGCTATTACTAAAAACCTCCATTTAACCAACATTTGTTCAGGATCATTCACAGAATATAGATCAATATTTCAAATATTTACACCTGATTAGCCCATGGCAGGTGTTTCATTCAGTTTGCTAAGACGTTAACGGTATATTTTGAAAAACATTCAGTTATTTTATATATGGGGCCTAAACAGTCTTTGTTTCTTCCTTTGGGTTATAAAAGGTAAATATTGGAAGCAAAGGGGATTCTTATTCATGTAGCGATTTCTGCTTTGAGCAGCCCGCATTTAGATTTACAAAGTGGTACTTTATTCTGAGGAAGAGTAGGGAGCACCGGAGGAAATTTAGAAATGATCTCATCCAACACTTTTACTTTACAGAGAAAGCCGCTGAACTGTTAAAATGGCCGTTAAGCCATTTTAACCTTATGTTAAAATGACAAGCCCAAGATCACACAGCTGGCTAATGGCAGAGTTTTGAAGTATATGCTCCTACATACGCTATGTGGTGTGGGACAAAGGAACTGCAAATTTCTGTTCACTCATTCTAAGTGTTTTTTAGGGTCACATGGCAAGTCACTGGGCTCTCGAACGTTAAGACACATTTGTATTTTTAAATCTAGTAGGAAAACAACTTGGATTGTTTTTTTTTTTTTGATAGTAAGAGGGTAATCCTTACATATACATTAGAAACATCTAGAAATAGGGGCTTGATAGCTATTAATTAAATTACCTGAATCTTCTAAAACCATAAAGATGGCAGCTTATTTTTGTTACTCTCTGCAGACTTTTTTTTAAAAGATTTTATTTTCTTATCTGACAGAGAGCGATCACAAGTAGGCAGAGAGGCAGGCAGAGAGAAGGAAGCAGGCTCCCTGCTGAGCAAAGACCCTGATGTGGGGCTCCATCCCAGGACCCTGAGATCATGACCTGAGCAGAAAGCAGAGGCTTAACCTACCGAGCCACCCAGGCGCCCCACTCTCTGAAGACTTTTTAGTTGCTTTGAAAATCAACATTTTTTTAAAAGATTTTATTTATTTATTTCACAGAGGGAGAGAGATCACAAGGAGGCAGAGAGGCAGGCAGAGAGAGAGGGGGAAGCAGGCTCCCCGCTGAGCAGGGAGCCCGATGCGGGCCTCGATCCCAGGACCCTGAGATCATGACCTGAGCCGAAAGCAGAGGCTTTAACCCACTGAGCCACCCAGGCGCCCGAAAATCAACATTTTTAAACCATGTAGGCAGGTCCAACAGTCATTCCACAAGGGACTACTGCCTTGAGATTAACTGAACCCCCAAAACTCAGGGAGAGAGTTAGGAGAAGGCCAAGATGTATCTCTCACTGCAGCGCAGCTCTAAGAAGCCTGGAAATCCACACCTGATGGATGGAAAGATTTCTCCACAAGGAGACTTCCAGAAGTAGATTATTCTGTTGGGCGGTTGGAAGTATTTTACTGGTGAGGTGGAGGTGGAGTTCTTTTCCTACTTTTGATCATGAAGATAAATCACAAATATGGAGCCGTAAATGTTAAGGAAATAAGTTAAAAGCAATCGGTTTAGCTCTCTGTAGTGAAGAATTCATCTTACCCACAGAGAGGTTTAGGCTTTTTGCCTTGGGCTCCTGGGAGGTGATCTCTAAGCCACTGGACTGGCTTATTTGACAAGAAGAGTGTCTTTGCTTTCCTGGAGACCTGGGACCAGGTAAGAAGGGCTTTGGGCCAGGTAACAATAACTCAACCTCTGGGGGCCTGGAGACTGGTGGCCACCCAGGTCCATGGGACTGAGCCCCAATGAAAACTCTGGACACCAAGACTCAGGAGAGCTTTGCTGTCACACATTGCTGCCTGCTGGTGTGAGCCCTGGTCATACCTCTGCTGGGAGAAGACAATTGGAATTCCAAGTGGAACTTTTCTGGACTTTTCTTTCCATGCATCTCTTCCCTCGGCTGATTCAAATCCACAGCCTTTCACGGACTAAGCCATAACTGTGAGTATTACAGCTCTCAGTGAGTTCTGAGTCCTTCTACCAAATTTAGGGGTGGGTTTGGGGACCCTCAAGCTCTGCAGCTGGTGTCAGAAGGGACAGTGGACTTGTAAGCTCTGCTCTGATTTAGAGGCCAGTGACCACGTTCCCTAAACAGCTTTCCTCTCCATGACGCCTTGTTCCCTCCCTCACGGCGGCCAGGTTAGTTTTCCTTAGACACATCTACGTTTTGAGGGGGGGGGGCTATGAAGATGTCATTTATCTTCGCACCCCCAGCACCCGGCACCTCCAGGAGGCATCAGGAAGTACTTGGTGCAGGGATAACTATGGGGAGGTTAGTGGGCGCTATGTCACTATATCCTTGGTTCCGGTCCTTCTACAGTTACTGAGTGTGGCTTCGGCATTCCCTTGGGGTGACATCTTGACCTTCTTTGGCCAATGAAGGTAGTTCTCTAACTGACCTCTTTGAGAACAAGAGGGCTTCTGGGGTTGCTGCCTCAAGCTTGGGGGAGGTCGCGGGGACCTGTTTTGGTGAATCCAAGAAAAAAAAAAACCCCAACAAAAAACAATACCAACGTAGGCTGGATTCACTGATTTGGTAAAGTGAGGGGTGTTTCGTATTTGTTCTTCTTCTTTGTTATGGTTGCTGTGGTGGACAGTTGTTACAGTGTTGGTTATAGGAAAAGCTCAGAGGGATGAGGAGGGGAGTCTGAACTTCGGGCTGGTTTAAGGAGGTGGCCGTCGGAGAGGTTGTACTGTCATCCTGGAAAGCAGGCTTACTAGCTGCAGAGTGCTCCTGCTGGGCCGAGTTACATTTTCACAATCAAACATCGGTGGCCAGGCTTCGTTCCGCATCCAGATGTGGGAGGCAGCCTGGATGCTGTTGCCTGGCTCATGAAAGTTGGAATTTCCAAAGCATTCTGATGGCTGATGTGTCCTTACAGTGGCCTTAAAAGGTGGGGACACATGCCAGCCCTGTCTTCAATTATGAGATGCAGACAATCATATGGCCTTGATAGAAATGTATTTCTCAAAGCCGGCTCCGTAAAAGAACTCACGGATAAGAAGCTGTAATGCTTGTGTCTTTATCTGGAACCGTGGGAAATGAGAGAAGACCGGCGCTGTGAATTTCTTTGGAATATTCCTAACCGAGGAGCCTGGTACGTATAGGGTCCAAGAATTTTGGCTCTGGGTGATGCCATGGGCTTTTCACCAATAGGAACATCCTGAATAAGGGGGAATCTAGGGGAAATACTGTTATTTTCAAGATACGCGGAGGCTGAAATTTAGAGTAAATAGGGAGCTGCCCCAGTACACATAATTTACGTTTTTAGGTTGTGGCCGTGGGGGTTTACACACTCTTCATCAAAACTCAAACCGTAAGGGGATGACGAGCCCACCTCCTTCCACTTCAATTTATTCACTTTAAATTACCTTATCAACTACATAGTTAGATCTAATTTAGTCCTATATAAAGTGAGTATAGTGTACTATACAAATAGGAATTGTTATTAGTATTATTAGTACTTAGGAAGCCTACATTTAGCACTAAAATACATTCACTGTTGTGATGGAGAATTTATGGTCTTAACCATTAACCAAATGTAGCAAAATCATGTAGGTACGAAACGAGAAAGGAAAAGAAGTCCATTCATAAATAAAGTAGCCTTAAAGGAATGGCACGTAGTTAACAAAGTTAATAAAAACAAATCGTTCACAGACCATTTCTTGAAAACTGCCCATAACTGGGTTTCAGAGAAGTATTTTCCACAACAAGAAGTAAGGAGCACAGCCACTTCTCATTTTCTGCTGAGGTCAGTCACCTCGCCCTTAACGTCGAGGAGAGAGAGTGTTCTTTGTTGAGTCTCCAGGAGTAAGCATAAGGATTTAGGGTCTCATGAGAAGGCCACTCTGTGTTTGATGAGGATCGATCACTTTGCAAAAGCTGTTTTAGGCGTGAGAACAAGATATGCTATCCGACAAAGTGCCCGGTCCTCTCCGGTCCATCATCCTGTTCACACATAGGCCTTTCCCCGCTGAAATTCAAAGGTTTTGACTACTTTTGCTATTTCTATTTTGAGGAATTAATAAGGAAACTGGCGACCACAGTGTACAAATTAGCTCCAAACAGGATGCTAGCATAAAAAGAAAGCAGATATTTCCAGAACCTATCAGATTCACAGCAATCAGATCGTTTTAAAAATGAACAGCCCGCGTTAGCTGAGGCTTGGAAACTGTCATTTGCCTCTGGGGGTGGGAGTGTGAATTGGTACAACCTTTCTGGAGGGCAACCAGGCAGCCCAGATCATAAACCTGCAAATGTTCATATTCTCTGGTGAAGAGATTCTATTTCTAGGAATATATCCTAATAAGCTGTAAGAATCTGTGTGGGGAAAATGGCTATGAGAATGTTTATTGTGTTATTTTAATTTTTTTTTATTTTTACTTTTTTAAAGATTTTATTTATTTATTTGTCAGAGAGAGCACAAGCAGGGGGAGCAGCAGGCAGAGGGAGAAGCAGGCTCCCCGCTGAGCAAGGAGCCCGATGTGGGACTCGATCCCAGGACCCTGGAATCACGACCTGAGCCGAAGGCAGACGCTTAACCTACTGAGCCGCCCAGGCTCAGTATTATTTTTAATAGTGAAACGTTTTTAGCAACTTAACTGTCCAATGATCGGAGACTGACTATTTAAATTAGGACCTATCTCTAAAATGGAGTATCATGAAAAACGATTTAGAAAATATTTAACAATCTGGAAAGATACCCATAATATGTTGAAGGGAAAAGCAGATTCCCAAACTGGATGGTAGTGTGATCTTATTTGGTTTATAAGTAGACTTCTGGACATGGAACTTCAGGCACCCATATATATTTGAAAAAGGACCGCAAGAATGATCGCAAAATCATTTCACAGTACTCGTGCTTGGTTGAATTCTCAGGGAATCTTCCTGTTTTTCTATTCCCGTGCTTGAAATCGTTTCTACAATAAATGTGTCACTTATGTAACAAGGGGAAAGAAGTTACTTTCAAAAACAACATCAATCCCTCCTGAATGTGCATGAATTTAGAGCATGGGTATGAAGCGTTCACATAAGCGTGGAGAATCCTGATGAACTTGAAAAAGAGAGCTGAGCGGTTGTGTATTCTCTAGATTTACATGGTGGGGGAAGGGGACACCTCAATTCATTACATAAATCTTGTAAAAAGCTCTTCGGTTTCCAAGGAATCATGAATTCAAATTTTACAGTAGATCACTTCCTGGCATCTCTAAAACTAAAGCACTTACCTGAGAGTCTAATCTGGTTATGAAAATAGTCCCTTGTCCAGAAATTGCCCTCTCCTTCTATAATTCCACATATACGACTTCTAACCTGGATGCTTTCCTGCCTTTTCAGTTGAAGCTGTAAAGAAGTCATCAAAGAAGTCCCTGCTTCCCATCAAAGACAGCTCTCCCTAATGCCCCGAGCCCTTCCTTGCCCTGCTTTGTGGCTACATCTCACCTGTGCTAGCTCAAATGCCACCTCCTCCATGAAGCCCACCCCCCATCCCATCCCATAGCTGGCTGTGTTCACTCACTCTTAGCATCTCCTGTAGCACCTCACCAGAGCTTCTCTTAAAGCTCGATCACTTTCTTGGAGAATTAATTCTCTGTCCTATGGGACCCTGCAAGGAGACAGGAGTCAGCCTGATTGATGTCACCTCCCTCGCTGTGTGGGCAGAGACCTTGTACACATCCTGGAGGCTCTGGACATATTTGCTGAACGGAGCTGGAGTTGGGGGAGGCTGGAAAGCACGCAGACAGGCTTTGGTATCATCCCAGTGCCTCTGGGTAAGTTACAGTCTTAGAAACATCTCATGGGCCCTTGTCCCTTACCCTCGGACCGCAGACCTTCCCTTGCTCCTCTCTACAAAGTTAAGTGCACCTTCAGCAGGAGGACCCTTGTGACCTGGGGGGAGCATCAGGTTACCAACAAAGAAATGAAATTTGCCTTTTATTTCTTTCCCTGTGTACGGTTTACCCTTCCCCCGGAGCTGACCAGTTGATGCTTCTTTTCCTAATTTTAAACCCATGTCTCATTTTTTCCATGCAGTGAAGATTGCATGCTAAAGTATTGCTGTTGCTAAAACGCTGTTCAGTCCTTGGAGTGGCTTTTATTTGTCACGGAGTCAGCAGGATCTCTTGGCCTGTTGTTCTGTTAGGCTCAGGTTAAAAAAGAGTCTTTAATAGTCTCTCTTTTCTTCTTAACCGTGAGGGTCTTTGGCAGGGGTCTCAGAGGAAGGTCTTAAGCTCACCAGAAAGACATTCTTCCATTTGCAATTAGCATTCGTTCTTAAAAAAGAAAGACTCTACCCTGTCACCCGTTGAATGTTTTCTCTTAAAAGTGATGGATTCTTACCACGAGCGAGGAGAGCCTCCTTGATACGGTGAGTCAGAGAAATGACAGAACAGAGTGGAAAAATTCTTTCCCCCTGAGAACACCTTCAAATACACGACGTCCCTTCCTTAACCCAAGGCCCTCCTTTGCAGCACTCTGCCTTCTGAGAACCTCCATCAACGGCACACTTGTCTTGAAGATGGGGCACTCGGAGTTTTCTGGTTGAAATCCACTGTTACTATCAAACTGAAGAACTTCAGGGGAAACAGGCATGCATATATGTTGCTGATGAGAGAGCAACATTGTTCAACCTCACGGGGAAGGGAATTTGCCTGGAACTGACAGAAGCACGTATGGGCAGTGGACGGAATGTTTGTGGCCCCGCCATTCAGATACTGAGATCCCAGCCCTAAGGTGATGGCATTTGGAGGTGGGGCCTTTGGGAGGTGATTAGGTCATAAGGATGGAGTCCTCACAAATGGGATCGGTGTCTTTATTTTTTTTTTTAAGTTTTTATTTATTTATTTGTCAGAGAGAGAGAGATCACAAGTAGGCAGAGAGGCAGGCAGAGAGAGAGGAGGAAGCAGGCTCCCCGCCGAGCATAGAGCCCAATGTGGGGCTTGATCCCAGAACCCTGAGATCATGACCTGAGCCGAAGGCAGAGGCTTAACCCACTGAACCACCCAGGCGCCCAGGGATCGGTGTCTTTATAAAAGAGACCCCAGAGAGATCCCTTGCCTTGGGTTTGGATTTCCCAAGACAACTTGCTCTTTCCTCCAGCAATTGCATTTCTAAGAATCTACCCTGAACTATGAAACAAGATATGCACAAGGTCATTACTGTGTCGTTTTTTTTAATAGAAAAATATGGAAAGAACCTACACACCCAGGGGACTGGGTAAGTACGTCATGAGGAAGGCACACAGTGGAGTACTATGCGGCTGGAGACAGGAGCGTGGGGAGGCATTCCTGACCGACAGTGGCTGATTTCCGTTACACAGGCATGCACACAACTTTCTTTTTCTTATCTCAAGTAAGAAGTGCAAGAAGGAAAACAGAGACACTGGTAGAGTCGTTTACTTCCAGAGGTGGGGCAGAGGGGAAGACTTTTCTGGGCATAACTTTTCATCTAGTTTTGACTTATAAACCTTGTAGATACTTTACATATTCAATGAATAAAGAAAAATCTGCAAGTCTGGGGAAAAACCAGACTCTGGAATTGAAAATAAACCGACATCGATGAACCTAAGTAATTATCACATGGATAACATACCCACACAGGAAAAAAAATTAATTCAAGGAATTTTTGAATTTCATCTTCTATATCATTACTGAGATCTATCTATTCTGGGACTAAAAAAAAAAAAAAAAGCAAAGAAATTCTAAACTTTACTCAGTAGGTGGTGTGGGTTGAATTGTGTCCCCTAAGAAGACATGTGGAAGTCCCAGCCTCTGGTGCCTGTGAAGGGACGTGACTTGCAAAGAGGGTCTTTGTAGATGTAACAAAGTTAGGATGACGTCATCCTAGATTAGGGTGGGCCCTAATGCAATAACGGGTGTCTTAGTAAGGAGAGAGAAATTTGGACACAGAGACACAGACAGGAGAACACACGTGAATACATTGGTGGAGATTGGAATGATGCATCTGTTAAGCTAAGGAAAGTCAAGGGTTGCCAGCAGCCCGTAGACCCTGGGAAAGAGCCATACAGACTCTCGCCTGCAGCCCTCAGAGGGAACATGGCCCTGCCCATGCTTTGATTTTGGACTTCTGATCTCCAGAATGGAGAGAGAACAAATGTCTGTTGTTTCAAAGCTGCTCACTTTGTTGTCGGTGATGGCACAGAGTCATGGTGAAAAGAGAGATCTCCAACGGTGTACTGAGGTTATCAGCCAGGGTCCTGACTTTTAGAAAAGGGAGATGCCGAAACAGAAGGGGGAAAGTAAAGAGGAACGCCGTGTGTTGGACTGGAATCGAAGGCGTCCATGTGAGCACGCGTGCACACACGGGTTTCCCAGCTGTGTGTCCTGCGAAGTCCTAGAGACGCTGACCGGCTGGTAGTCATGAGCCCCCACATGCTGGTTTCTAAATACTGTTCTGCGCTAACAGGAACCAGACCTCTTTGGAGAAGTGGCTGACTGCAGGTCTGGATGCAGAAAGTGTAAGAAGGTATATAAAGTATTTTGCTGTGTCAGAAGGGAAGGAAATGCTCCAAGATGGGAAGGGATATATCAAAGAGACATAGTAGCCAACATAAAAGGGCTCCTACTGGTTACATTTGAGACAGTTTGAGCATCAGAAGGAATATGACAGTAACTCATTCAAGCACACTGAACTAAAACAAAAAACAGACCGAAAACAAACCCATCGTGAATCCATACTGATACTCAAAGACAGAGCAAAATGAATCAAAAAACAAAGAGGGAGTCATCTTCATGGAAAAATATCACCTAATATAAGTAGAAGGAACACTGGAACATTCCCATTTTGCAATTCCCAAGGTAATGGTTAATTCAGGAAGGATCGTTAATGGAGGTAAAAAGCCACTGAGTTAACAGGTTATTAGAAAGAGGATGTTTACATGGTTTCAAACCGTCTCTTTACAGGTAACTGAACAGTTGCCAAAGGAAAAATCGTAACTTTTTCTTCAAAACAATCTGGCAGCTTCCAAATTAACTAAATGATCAACCTCAGCATCAGGAAGAGTGGGCCAGCCGACATTAGTGCCTCCCGATGGGATGCGGTTGGAAACACACATCACCTGGATGCCATTCTTGATAAAAATGGTTCGGCTGAATCCAATGAAGCATCTAGCCCCGGCCGGAAAGGACGCAGAGGCAGACAAGGAACAAGTTCAAACACCGCAAAAGGAGGCAGTCACCCAAACCCGCACTGGGGCTACGCTGCTGTCAACAAAGCTGGACGCGCCCAAGGTCAGTCAGAAACGCACAGTGGGGAGATGTTTCAGATGATGAGATTCTGAAGAGAGCAAACCGGCAAATGCAGGGCTTGAGACTTGGTGAGATCCTGGTTCACAAATCCCAGCCGTGAAAACCCTTCCGGGGGGACCGTCAGGAGAAATGTGAATAGAGGGCGGATTTTAGGCAGATGACGGAGCCATCGTGAATTCTCTTAGGTGTGATAATGCCCTTCCGATGACGCAGAGGGACGGCCTTATTCTTAGAAGCTGTACTCCGGATTTTTTAAATGTGAAGTGTTATGATGCCTGCAGTTTGCTTTCACATGGTTTAGTGGAAATGGAGGAGGGAGAGAGAAAGCACAGAGATGAGGGCTGTTAAGTGTTTTGAATCTAGGCTGTGGGTATATGGGACTTCTTTGTCCTATCCTTTCATTTATTCTGGATGTTTGAATTTTTTCTTTACAAAAAGTTGGAAAGGAAAAATACTTAGAGAATCAGCACATTTGGTTTAGAGAAACGTAGGAATGATCAAGTTTAAATGTAGTTGGATGTGAGGTGCGGAATACTGAGTTTGGGATGGTACAAAGGCCAAGGGAAGGAAGTGGCATTTGCCGGTCACCTTTGCCAAACGTGGGAGCTCCAGGGTGCGGGGACCCACCGGAATGTGAGCCCCACAAAGGCAGAGTTTTCGGTCCCCCGTGTTCACGGCTGGATTCCCCCAGTTCTTAGAGCAAAGCCTGCGTGGATCATGGTAAAGGCCCAAAAAACACCCACCTGATGGAAATGAAATGTACATAGCTCAGTGAGAATCATCTTTGATGTCTGATGATGTTTTCAGGATAGACTCTTGGTCAAAGATTAGAGCATTTCTAGTGCCTTTCACATATATTATGAAATTCCAAATGGTTATATCAGTTTACAGGCAACCAGTGTCTCCCTCTGCATTCTTTCTAAAAGCCAGTATTCGAATTTCAAACAGTTTGACAATTTGATACATGAAAACCAGTGTATTGTTCTAGTTTCCATTTCTTTCTTCCTAGTGAAGTTTTTGGTTTGGTTTTTTCGGTTTTGGTTTTGTTTTGTTTTTGTGTTGTTTTGTGATTGTTTTGCATTGTTCTTTTGTGAATAATCTTTTCACGTCTTTTGCTTGTTTGCATTTTAGGATGTATATGTTTTTCTAACTGATTTTAAATACAGTGTGCCATGTGGTTTATATGAGCTTAAAAAAATGGCCCATTTTGTGGGAAAGCTCAAAGAATCCGCGAGAGCTGATGGAGGCTGAGTGAAGGGCAGTGGGACCAACCCCCCTGGGAATCCTCGCTCACCCCCTGGAGTTGAGGGGCTGGGGGGCAGAGAGGAGCCTTACAGGGTCTTCTGGGAAGCCCCCGCCTTCAGGCCAGCAAGACAGTTGTATCATGACTTTATAAAAAAAAGTATAGAAAAGACAACCAACGGGGTGCTATCCACCCCCCGCCAGGACCCTGTGGGTGGGGCGGGGCTCAGGGGAGGCTTTTCAGTCCCAGGAGTTGCTGAGACCTCCGGTCACTTGCAGGAAGTCCCCTGACCACTGTCTGTCCCCCTACCTCTCTCTGAGGCACTTTCATCTGAAACCGTCACCATCAAAACCAGACTTGCCTTGTCTGTCGGCTCATTCTTTTTCTCACTAACATATGATCAGTTTCACCACATGCTTCTGAAAAAAATGCAAGGAAGAATAGCTGACAAATTTGTATCAACTGCCAACTGTTCAGTAATTTATTTATTCCACAAGTGACTGTTGAGCAGCCACTATCTACAAAGCCCTAAAGACAGTCGGGCCTCAGCACCGGCGGTGACACCCAACACGCACGTGGCTGGCTGTTACCGACTTTAATGATCGCTGTGCGAGATCCCAAACATCACACAAGAAAATGCCGAGAATGTCACTACCCTTCGAGGATACATGATTTCATCTTTATGGTGTCTGAAGGATTTATTTCATCGTCTTTCACAGAATAGAGGCCTTGTGTAATTTTTGAAAAAATTGCTGGGTAAATGACATATTTAAAGCTATAAACGTATAGTTTCTTTGTTTAAAAGTTAATGAATTATGGGCATGGAAGAATGTCTGTAAGAGCCTGATCACTTTAAGGGGAAAGTTCAGTAAGATGTGACACCTTTAATTTTCTTTTGTCGAGGAGGCTAGGTTTTAACAAGGGGTGTCTCAGGTCAGGCTTCCTGGAAGCAAAGACTGGTGCGGATGATTCATTAAGGAAGAGCTCCCAGGGAAAGAGCAGGAGCAGGGAGGCAAACCAGGGCGAGGAGTGTGCCGCGCAAGGACGTGCTTTCCGGCAGAGCCTGGGTCCCAGCTGCCCCACAGGGACTCTGGATCATAAACTGCCCCTTGCTTTGTCCCCACTGTGACAAGGAAGCTGGCGTTTTATATTTTGGCAACAGTCATTGCCTAAGGGCTGTGTGTGTGTGTTTGTGCGTGTTGGGGGGCAGGTAAACCCTCAGGCATGGGGAGCAGGAGAAAGCCAGGTGGGCTTAGAAGGACTTGATGGCAGGCATTTTGCCCAGCATCTGCTGTGTTCAAGCAGAATTTACCTTCCATCCCAGTTTATAGAATGTTCCCAGTGAAGGAGTCATCTGTTGCTGTGTAACAAACAGCCCCAAGACTTTGCAGCGTACAACAATGTTTATTCTGTCATGTAGCTTCTGAGGATCAGGAGCCTGATCACGGGCTCTGACTCAGGGTCTCTTATTAGGCTGCAGTCCAGCTGCTGGCCAGGAGGCTCCACCTCCAAGAAGCCTCAGTTTCTTGCCACTTGGGCTCTTCCCCGGGCTGCCTGATGAGTGTCCTCACAACATGGAGTGAGTGATCTCCAAGAGGGAGAGACTGATGCTCACTGCCCTTTGTGACCTTGACTTCAATTCACAGCCATTAGGTCCACCTGTCAGTTGGCAATGGTCACTCAGCGGGAAGGTATGAATACTGGGTGCTGGGGGCCATCTTGGAGGTGGGCTCCCGCACGCTCCTTCAGCTTTTTGCCAGAAAAGTTCCGAGGACAACCCGTGTCACCACCCCAGTCTGTGCGTTTGACACTCGCCAGAGCAGAAACACCAAAGTGGACGGAGACACTGGGTCCTTCCTGCCTCCCCCGGGGGCCAGCCGTGCAGGACTGTCTGTACACCTGTCAGCCCAGCTACTTCCTGTGACGCTTGTCAGGTGGAGCAGGCTCTGTACAAGGAGCCACCTGGGCTGCCTCAACCCCCGTCCACCTGTCTCCTCTCTTTTGCCCACACACAGGGTCTTAGCTCTCTGTCCCCAGTCCGGGGGGGACAGCCTTCTCTTGGCACGCGCGTGACTTTGCAACCTGGGAAGCTCAGACTCCTGGCATAAAAATAATTGAAGTTGGGCCCAAGTTGAGCTTGCTTTTATTCCATGGAGCAAAGTCAAGATCTTAATTTGGAGGTTTTGTAGTTGCCTGACGGGCAGTGTCAGGACTGAGGAGGCCCACAGCGCCAATTACCCTTGTCGGAGAGAAGAAAGGGAGCAGGCGGTGTGGCTGTCCCGTTCAGGGTGCCGAGGGCCACATCCCTCGCTCTTTGTTCTCTCTGTAGCCCACAACCCTCCTCCCCTCTGATTCCCTGTGCGCAGTGGGAATCCCAGCAAATCGGTTCTGGGCAGAATAAGCCATCTCCTCCCATGGATTCTCACGCTGTGTGAAGGACAGCATGCTCCGTGGTATTGCTCTAGTCAGTGTAACAGGAAATTCTGAGCACCAGATTTTGTTTATGGCATCTCTTAAAGTGAGCCCAAGGCATGATATTGGAAGAAGTGTCTGTGGAGGTTTTGCTGCCGGGGCGGAAGAATGGAAGGAAAGCACCCCAGAAGGGTTCTGCTGGACACAGCACAGGACTCGAGCTGAGGACAGGGATCCGGGCTGTGTGTGTGCTCTGTGTGCTGGTTAAAGCAGACCTTGAACAATAAAGCTGAGTGAATGTTCTGAAAACTGGAAATATGAATGTGAAGTCCAAGGACAACGCACAGGAATCGTGCTGAAGTCAGAGTTGCCGAGGGACCTCAAGCTTTCCAAACGCCCACAGGCATTTATTTCCCAACCACCTACTGTGCAGCAAGAACTGTTTTAAGTGTTATCTGTACATTTTCCCAAGTATTTAGCACAACGCTGCAGACAGGGGTCATACTTCTAAATTTCGGGGACTTTTTTGATCAGTGGCTTTCAATGTGTTGTCTGGAATGCTGCTTTCTCCATCAGCAGGTATAAGTTCTAGGACCTTTGGAAGATCATCTGTCAGAGCATCTAGTGCTTTTAATGGAGATATTGATTGCTCTCACAGTGATCACTATGTTTTTCTAGTTGTAAATTACAAGAAATAGTGTAATTTGCCAGATCACATTTCGGGATTTTGTGTTTTCTCACTTTGGCATCTTTTTTTGGGAAAGTCTCAGAAACATGATCAATTGCTTTGATCAGTCTATCTTTGAAGAAGGATTTGCCTTTTGATATTGATAATTTAAATTTGAGATAGCTACTCCTACACAAACAACATGCTTAAAATGAATGAACAAACGAATGAATAAATAAGTCCAGAGGATGGCTGACATATACCCTTTCATGAAAATCAGGAAATGGGACAAAATTCTTGGTACCCCTGCCCTCTGCTGGGGGTGAGCTGCCCAGAGCCAGCATCTTCCCTAAAAGAGCAGTTCTGGCTTCGCTTCAGGACACATGCAGTCAAGGCCACAGTCTCCTCCATGGAGCATGACTAAGGGGATTGGGACCTGGGAGCCTTTCCAGGCAAGAATGCATCAGAGCTACACAATTAAGGCCTAACAGTGGGCTCCTGGACCATGGGTTTTAAGATGTTGGGGCTTTCTGGGAAGCTGCCAGGGGAAGTGGTTGCTAAATGTCCCCCTGAGTCACCAAACAAGGAGTTTTCTGATAGAAATCAGCACTCAGAACGGTGAAGGTTCTCAATAAGTATTCATTAAATGAACATATAAATGAACGGGTTCCTGCCGTTTGCATGGGTGAAACATCTACCAAAATGAATGATTTTTGTTTTAGAGCAGCTAACCACAAAAGCAATTCATTCTTCCTATTGATATATGGATAACAGAACAGATCATTTATGAAGGCAACTATGTTCATTTGTGGTCAGGGCTGCTGTGTACAGTAGCTCAGGCTGTTCACTGCTCAACTCCAGGCTGCCTAGATGGCAGTGGGAATGGTGCTCTCTAGAAGTGGGCCCTGGAATAACATCCACAACTTAAAAATGGGTACTTCATTCTGATTCTCTGACTGGGGAGGTATGAATCCGTGTCATCCATTCATTTATTTAACTGTCTTAGGCCTGAGGGTATGACAGTGAACAAAGACATCAGCCCAGCTTTCGAGCTAGTCATCATCTAAAAGACTAGACAAATAAGTCATGGGGAAATTATAAATTAAGATATATGATGGGGACATTATATGGTGCTATGAGAGCTCAAGAGAGGAGTTTCTAATACAGTCTAAAGCAGGAAGCATGAGGGAAGGGGTGGTGGGTCAGGGGAGGCTTTCTGGAAGAAGCTGATACCTGAAGGATGAATAGAACTATCCAGGCAACTTTGCAGAGAGTGGAGGGGGGAGAGGTTGGAGTGCAGCAGGTACAAATCATTGAGACATAGTAACAGGTAACATGTGTGTTAGGTAACAGTCATTGTTCTTGGCACTTTATAGATACTAACTTGTTTTATTCATAATATTTATAATGAGTTCAGCATTATTATTATCCCCAATATAAAGATGAGTAAACTGAGGGAAAGCATGACTAAGTAACTTGCCTTGTAAATGATGGAACTAGAGTCAAGCCTGGGTGTCTAGATGTAGAACCTGGGGATCTTTTATTTTCCCTTAAGATACTTAAATTATTATCTTTTTAATACTTGGAACAAACTTCTAAAGTTATAAGCCCACTTGACCCTTGAACAACATGGGCTTGAACCCATGTAGGTCTGCTTCTCTGTGGATATTTTTTTTTTAAGATTTTTTATTTATTTTATTTGACACAGAGAGAGAGATTACAAGTAGGCAGAGAGGCAGGCAGAGAGACAAAGAGAGGAGGAAGCAAGCTCCCTGCTGAGCAGAGAGCCCGATGCGGGCCTCGATCCCAGGACGCTGAGATCATGACCTGAGCCGAAAGCAGAGGCTTTAACCCACTGAGCCACCCAGGCGCCCTCTCTGTGGATATTTTTTATTACAGTGTAACAATGTAAATTTATTTTCTCTTCCTTATGATTTTAATAACATTTTCTTTTCTCTAGTCTATTTTATTGTAAGAACACAGTATATAATATGTATACAAAATATGTGATAATAACTATGTTATAGATAAGGCATACAGCCAATGGTAGGCTATTCATAGTTAATTTGGGGGGAGTCAAAAGTTACATGCAAATTTTTGACTGCATGGGGGTTGGCGTCCCTAACTCCTGTCTTTTTCCAGGGCCAACCGTACAGTACAAAGAACTTTTTTTGTACTTTTCCTGAACCATTGGAGAGTCAGTTGCTGACCTGATGTGTCATTGTCCTTAAACACTTCTTAGTGTATGTTTTCTACAACCAAAGACTAGTTCCTCTGTAACCAAAATATAAAGACCCAAGTCAGGAAGTCAACTTGGATACATTATTGGCAACTAATGTTCAGGTTCCATTCGGATTTTGCCTGTTGTCCCTATAATGTCCTTTATGGCAAGAAGATCCGATTTAGTATCACTCATTGCATTTTGGTGTCTGCCCTCCTTGGGTTCCATCAGTCTGGAAGTCTTTGCTCAGTTTTTGTAACCCTGACACAAAAACTTCAGGCCAGTTGTTTGTAGAATGTTTTATTGGTTTAGATTTTTCTGATTTTGTTTGTTTGTTTGTTTCTGATGTTTTCTGTGATGAGACTCAGGTTTTGCATTTTGGGCAGCCTATCTTGTTTCGTTTGGCAGGTTGTGAATTTTACAAAAACAAAATCACGTTGTCTGTATTCTTCTATGACCTTCTATGACCTGTTCCAGGTTCAGAGGGAGCTGGTTATGTGCTTGTATGCACTCGGCCTGTCCCTGCGTTTTCTCCTTGATGGTAGGAAGGTGACTGAGGTGTGGGAGAGGGAGGATCTATGTTCCCAGCGCCACATGCTGGTATGGCGGTGACCTAGGACTCAAATTCCGCTCCGAGTTTTTCTGATCTTGCCTATGTGGGGACCCTCCTGGGCCTCTGAAGGTGAGAGAGGTTGGGTGTTGAAACTCAGAGAAACAGACTTGCTGGGTCCTGTCCCCAGGCTTCCACATCCTCCCTAGAGCCAGCCCGTAAGGTAAAAAATTTTAAATTAAGAATTCAAAAGAATTGAAGAAAATCCACAACTAATAAGATACAAGATCACGACTAACCAAAGAAACAGAATAATTAACATTATGCATGAAGGATAAATTGAACCAATAAAATAATTCAAGAACCAAAATTAGGTTGCCGAAAAGTTCAGGTTATAATCAGTCAAGCAAACAAAATTAAAGGGCATATGAAGGATTATAGTTTAAAAGAAATTGGAAATAAAACAGTAAGTTAAAGCTAACAAACCCCCAAAGGCTGAGGGGTTTAAATAGTAATATAAAAACAAAACGAAGGGGAAAAAAGGATTTGGCATTAAAGCAGATCCAGAAGCCTTGAATTTAAATAGTGGTAATAATTATAAAAGTGAAATGTCAAAGGAAAACATTTAAAGGTGATTAAAATAGGGGGAAAATTAAAAGGGCAAAGTAAGGAAGTTTAAAAATGAAAAGAATGATACCTAAGATAAACCAGAATAACCAAAATAAGGCAAAATCAACCCAAGTGGGCAATTTAATAAGAGGGAAGGTGTCCACAGCTTAAAACACTAAAGATGTAATTATGAGTGGGTAAAACCCATGTTCCTAGCACAGCCCAAGGCCGTTATTGTTATTGTTATTATTATTATTTTAAATGTTGAGGGAGTCCGCAAGTCCAAGGACTGCCCACTCGACCCCTTAAGATCTGAGCTTCTCGCTGGATCCCGAGCCTGGGCGTCACCTCTGGGCGGGGCGGGAGGAGGGAGGTCGGGGCCACGCCCACCTCCAGCCCCGCCCCCACCACTTGCCCCCCAACCCACACCCGCATGGCCTTGTGGGGAGGTGGAGGAATACGCCCCTTCAACTGCCCAAGGGGGAAAAGAAGTTTAGAACAGCTGAAAATAAGATATAACTGTCAGAAGTATATGAAATTAGCTGCATAAACTGTGAAACATAAGCCACAGTTATATTTGTTCTGAGACAGTGTAAAAATAGAAACAATTTCAGAGATAGAAAATTCAAACCTCTTTAGTTGCCATGTCCAAGAGGCCTGAGATCCTTCAAAGGCTCTGGTGTCCTTTGTGTATGCGTCCCAGGCTGGGTGGGCACCCCCAGGGCCTCAGCCGGTGCCCAGGTTGGGGAAAGCCAGAGAGGAAATTAATTAACGAAACTCTGTTTGCATTTTTAGTGCTGAAGGGCGCTGGGCCTCCTCTCTTACTGGGGGAGTTGGGAAAGTGGGTTATTTCCAAAAGGCAGCTGGGCAGGCAAACCCCTCTGATTCTCAAAAGCCTTAGTCTGAACATTCTTGGGCCACTGCTGGAGCAGTCTGCACAGACGTGTGTTCAAGTTCTGGGTAGAAAATCTGCCCAGGGCATCTGCATTCATTCGTTCATTCATCAGTCTCATCAGTCACTTGCAAATATTGAGTGCTTCTGGTGTGTCCTATGTGCTGCGTCCTCAGGACGGAACAAAACTTGGCATGTCCTGCGTGCAAGGGCCCTACCGTTATTGCCACCCAGGCCACCGTGACCAGCAGTGAGCGCTGATGATTCCGCCCAACCTTCCGGAAGAGGGCACCTGGGTGGGGGGTGGGGTGGGGCTGAAGGGTCTCTTTACTTCAGCTCCTGCCTTTTTATTTTTTTAAAGAATAAGCTTTAAAAAAATTACATAATAAAAATTAAATGTTTTATTATGGGAAATTTCAAACATAAACTCACGTAGACAGAACGTAGACAGAAAGTATAATGACCTCCCCCAAGTCGGGCTCCCTGATCAGCGGGCAAGCCCGCCTCTCCCTCTCCCTCTGCCCCTGCTCGTGTGCTCTCTCTTGCTCACTCTCTCTCTCAAATAAATAAAATCTTAAAGATCTAAAAAAAAATAACCTCAATACCATGAACACGCCTTTAAAAATTAACAATAATTTCTCAGCATCACCAAATATCTGATCTGTGTTCAAATTTGCATGATTGTTTTTGAAACTTTCCTTCCCAGGGTGTTTGTTTGAAACTGGATTCGAATGAGGTCTCTAGGTCGCCGTGGGTTAATATCCCTTTCTTGTCTTCTCCTTGCAGTTTGTTGAGAAATTGGCTCATTTGTCCCATTTTCCTATTTGGATCTTTGCTGAATGTATGTGCGCTGTGTTCGTGTTCCTGTTTCTCTTTCCTGGGTTTCTCATGGTTCGGTCGGTCTGAGGCTGGTTGTAGTTAGGCTGCACCTCATCAGCGCCTGTATTGCCTCAAATGACTGACTAATGGCAAAACTTGAAAATAGTTTCCTTGAATAAAGAGGAAGCAGCCCCAAACCTGCAGTGACTCAATATTTATTTCTTGCACTTACAGATTTTGTAAAGACTATGAGACTCTCCTAGTAACAACCCAAACTAGCATTTATGAACATCTGACAAACTGCCCCCGGGATACGGTACATGGAACTTACACAGTTCCCTGGAAACAGGTATAGTTTCCCATATGGAAGCTGTTCCTTGCCCTATATCAGCGTTCAAAGACTCACAGTGCCATGCCTTGAGCCTTTGGGGTCAATGAAGTGTTTCATGGCAATGACCATTCTGGAGACAGATCCAGGAATAATAGTCACAATATTTAAAGACCAGGAGGGTCCGGCTGAACCAGCTGGAGTGGAGCTGTTAACCCTCACTGAGGCCACCCCTATCTGCTCCCTGACTGTCAGCCCTTGGGTGATTCTAATGTTTAAAGCAGGTCGACCATCCATGGAATAATGAACTCTGGTGATTCCCCCAGCCCTGCCAGGAAAAGCAAAGGTCTTTTCAGTTGGATGGTCAGTGGACAAATATTTTAAGCATCAGCCTGCTCAGTTCATGCAGGAAAACTGTCCAACATGAGATTTTATAATGTAGTTTAATTTTATATAGAAATGTCCATTTATAAAAGCCCATGTTTGAGTTCTTTCGTTCATCTATCTACATATTTACCAATTTGGGTTTTTTTTTTAAAGATTTTATTTATTTATTTGACACAGAGAGAGAGAGAGCACAAGCAGGGGGAGTGGCAGGCAGAGGGAGAGGGAGAAGCAGGCTCCCTGCTGAGCAAGGAGCCCCTGCGGGACTCGATCCCAGGACCTTGGGATCATGACCTGAGTTGAAGGCAGACACTTTAACCGACTGAGCCACCCAGGTGCCCCTCAATTTGTTTTTTTTTTTTAATGATATGAAATAATTTCTGGGTGAGAACCCTGACTTACGACATTGCATCTATAGTAAAGACCCAGTGTGCAACACCTTGACTTGAGACTACCCGTAAGGGACAGATCTGACAACGGACTGGGGGAGGAGGCTCCCTGAGCCTCTGGGCTCTGCCTCCCCTGAGCAGCCTAACAGGAACACTCTCTTTCTCACAGCCAAGTTTACTCTAGGAATACCTTCATCTGGGGCAGCCTGGGGAGTGATCATGGGGTGTGGAGTCGGAGCCCCTGGATTCATGGTCTAGTTGTCTCACTAGCTGTGCAACATCAGGTAACCTCGTTACCAACTTTTGCCGAGTCTTAGTTTTCTTGTCTGTGAAATAGGGATAACCATAAGAGAGTTTAAAGAGATAGCACACGTACAGGCACTCAACAGTTCTAGTTCCCTTCCTGTGGCCCTCTTTTTAGCACATCTGTCTATGGTAATTGTATTTGTCCAGCAGCCCTGTGACACCCCTGTTGCTGACATATGGAAGAAGATTTTGCAGAACACCCTCGGGTGTGTTGTGGACAATTCTAGAACCTCTGGGGGCGGGCACTGACTACTAAGAAGAACATTAGAAACTCCAAAGCAGCACCACTCAAGCTCCTTGTAAACTGGAGGACTGGTTCCTGGGTCATTCTGGGTTTTGGGGGACCTCAATCTTCTAATTTACTCCAGTCCCTACTGCTCCTACTTGCATTCTGGTGCTTCTTACCTCACACGTGTCCCCTTTGGCATTCTCTGGTGCAGGAGACCCAGACTCTACCACACCAGATATGTTTTTGAGGGGCTGGCTATCCTTCACATACATCTCAAAGATACTCCCAAACATGGCTCCCATCGATGAAGTGGGAATGGCCCCATTAATTCTACCTTCTATTCTTTTAACCAATTGGCCCAGAGATAAACACCTGGCCAACCAGATTCTTTTCTTTAGAAATTGTTTCTCTCTAAGGGACATAAAAGGAAGTATCCATTTACTATGGAAAACCAACCTGCAAGGTCATTTATCTATGGCTGCCATTCTGGGTCATGTACAAGCTGATAGGCAGTGAGAAGAAGCTGCTCTGAGGAGAAAGCAGGAGAATAGAACAGTCCATAGAGAGAAGTAGAGAGGAGTAGACCTCACAGTCTTCAAGAAGATGAGAAAGTGGCTCTGGGTCCTGATGGTTTTTCCATCCCTGTCAAGCTGGGCTTCATCTCTTATACTTGGATTCTTTAGTATTTCAGCATCCTTACAATAGCCCTCTTTCACTTGAACAAGTTGAAGTAGGCTTCTGATCTTTGCAGTCAAAACATTCTTGACCAGGAACTAAAATAAGGATACCTACTCACAGCACTTCTATTCAACCTTGTAATGGAAGTCTTTGCCAGTGCAATAAGGCAAGAAAAAACAAGTAGAAGGCATGAAGATTGGGGAAAAAAGAACTAAAACTATCTTTATTCACAGATGGCAGGATTGTGAACATAGAAAAATCAAAGAAATAAATTATTAGAACTAATAAGTGAATGTATCAAGGTCACAGGATACTAGGTGGCCATACAAAAATTAATTGTGTTTAAGCATACTTTCAACTATCAATAAACAATTGAAAAGCAAACTTACAAAGCACTGGCATTTAAAATAGGATCAAAAGCAGGAAATACCTAGGCGCAAATATAATTAAAATATGTATAAATCCTCTGTACTAAAAACTGCAGATCACTGCTGGATTAATTTAAGGAATACCTAAATAAAAAGATTAGGACATATTTATAGATTGAACAATTTATTTTTTGTAAATGTCCAAGCTTTTTTTTTTTTTTGACACAGAGAGAGAGAGCACAAGCATGGGGAGCATCAGAGAGAGAGGGAGAAGCAGGCTCTCTGCTGAGCAGGGAGCCTGATGTGGGGCTCGATCCCTGGGATCACGACCTGAGTCAAAGGCAGACGCTTAACCAACTGAGCCACCCAGGTGCCCCGACATTGAACAATTTAATGTGTTAATTTTAAGCTGCTAGCGATATCCAAATTTATCTATAGAGATGATGAAATCTTAACCAAAATCCTAGCAGACATTTTTGAGTAGAAATTGACAAACTGATTCTAAAATTTATATGGAAATGCAAAGGACTTAAAATAGCCAAGACAATCTTTAAAAAGGACAAAGTCGGAGAGCTTGCATTACCAGATTTTAAGACTTAGCATAAATCACTGATTTAAATCAGCATGATATTGGCATAAGGAAAGACACCTAGATCAATGAAACAGGATAAAAGTCCAGAAGAGACCCACATGTCTGCAGTCAGTGGATTTGGGGCGGAGGGGAAGCACCAAGACAATTCACTGGGGGAAGAGAAGATCTTCTAATAAATGATGAGAGAAAAAAATGATGACAGAGCATCTTGTATGCAGATAGACCAGAAACCTAAATGGGAAAGCTAAAAGTATAAAGTTCTTATAAGAAAAACATAGGAGAATGTCTTTATGACTTCGAAGTAGTCGAGTATTTCTTAGATAGGATGGAAAAGGAAGAACAAAGAAAATGATAAATTAGTTCATTGAAATAAATATTTCTGATCATTAAAAGACAGGAAGATTATAAGAGAAGTCACACTGGTAGGACATATTTGCAATATATATGCCTTTGACCAGGGACTTGTATTCAAGGTTTGTAAAGAACTCCTACAAATTAAAAAAAATTTTTATATGGGCAAAAGACTTGAACAGGAACTTCACAAGAGAAGATACATGAAGGGCCAGTAAATATATGGAAAGGTGCTCAACGTCATTGGTCATCAGGGAAATACAAATGAAAACCACAATATGTTAGAACAGAGGCAGCTACAAAGACTGACCTTTCCCAGCATTGGCCAGCACCTGGAGTGACTGGCACTTTGATATCTTGCGGGTAGGAGCGTGGAATAGTACAACTGTTGGTGAGAAACTATTTGGCCCTTCCTGATACTGTCAGGCATATACCTAGTGTAAGACTCGGCCCCTCCACTCTCGGGTACACATGTGGAGAAAGAAGGGCAGACACCCACAGAAAGACTGTCTAAGAACACTCATAGCGACTTTATTTATAGTGGTTAAAAACTGGAAACAGTCCAAATATCCAACAGAAAGATGGATAAACAAATTGTGGTTCTTTTCTTAGCAATAAAAAGAGCCATCTGATATATATATATATATACATTGATGAGCCTCGGAAATAGTATGTTCAGAAAAATAAGTCAGATACCATAGAGTGTACACTGTGGGATCAATCCCATTTAACACCTAGTTCAAGAACCAGCAACACTAAGCTAATGACGATGGAAGCAGAGGATGGTGAGGTCTGAGAGGGTTTGTATTGACTGGAAAAAAGGGGTCTCAGGGAGCCTTGTGGGACAATGGGAATGTTTTGTTTCTTGGTCTGGTTGACAGCGTTAAAAAGAAAACCATAGGCCCCGGATGGCGTCACTTAGGGTAAAGCCCCAAGTCAGTAAACCAAAATTCTCAACACCTCACCTAAGTACCGTTCCAACACCCTAGGAATATAACCCATACCCGGTCAGTCAGGAACGTCGGGATCCGCACGGATAAGGTGATCTGTCATGGGGGCTCTCCTGATCCCTTAATGGAAGATGAGGTCATCCACCAACTGAAATCCTTTTGTCCCCCAAATGAAGGTGACCTCCCCTGAAATCACCCTTTGTCCCCCCGTTTATGATATTCGTACGTTGCCTTGAAAACCCTTTTCCTTTGTCTCCCTTCGGAGCTCTGCTCTACCTGCTAGTTGGGATGCTGCCCGATTCATGAATGGATGAAGAAAACCAGACAGATCTTTAAAATCACTCAGTTAAAATTTTTGTTACATAACAAGGTCAGGTGGGTGCGTATAGAGATACAGATTTATTGCTGTGGACTGAATTGTGCCCCCCTCTCAAATCCGCATGTTGGGGCCCTAACCCCCATGCGATGGTATTTGGAGGTGGGACCTTTGGAGGAGAATTAGGTTTAGACGAGGTCATGAGGTGTGGTTGCCCCTCACCCCTGGCTCAGCCCTCTCCCCTTCCCTCCCATGAGGATTGTCAGCCAGCTCATCTCTAGATGTTCCCAGAAACAAGCAAGGTTCTCGTCCGTGGGTTCCGCAGATTTCAGAGATTTCCAAGTGGATCTCTTGACCTCCCCCCACCCCCAGGGTGAAGATGGGGGATATGATGGTTAATTTCAGATGTCTGCTTGGTTGGGCCATGAGGCCTTGACATGTGGTCAAATATTATTCTGGCTGTTTCTGTGAAGATGTTTTTTGAGACTAACTCTTTCTTTAATCAATGAACTTTGAATAAAGCACTTTCTCCTCCATAGTGTGGGTGGGCCTCATCCAAACAGGTGAAGGTCTTACTAGAACAAAGTCTCAGCTCAATGAGCAGAACAGAATTGTGCAGCTCTTCCCTGAGTGTCCAGCCACAGACCCATCCAGAGAATTCTGGACTCACCACAATTGTGAACCTCCACAGTTGTGAACCACTTCCTTACAATGAGCTCCCCCGACTTGCTCCATGTCCTGCTGGTTCTCTCTGGGGAACCCCCCTGGGAAGGAGCGGGCCACTCACAGGGGGCCAGTCTCCATCCCCTTACCCTCTTGTTTACATGGAAACACTTGTGTACTGGTTGGGAAATGGCCACTGTCCTGAGTCCTTTTCCTTTCCCTGCTCACCCAGGCCCTTCCTCTGCCCCTCTGGGACTCTTGCTAGAGTGTTGGGTCCTGCTTGTCAAATATTTGTCCTATCACTCCTGCTGACCCCTGGACGTGAGGGATGAGCTCACGGTGACTTCACCCACGGTCTCTTGGAGCCTCCTGTGTAGGTGAGCAAATATTTACAGTGTTGTTCTTTGGTTCTTAAGCCAGAAGGTGACAGGAAGAAGCTGCCTTTATTTTTTTTTGAACTTTTTTTTAATTTACTTATTTGACAGAGGGAGAGAGATCACAGGAGGCAGAGAG
>LNAC01000115.1:3679772-3690679 GCA_002007465.1 Ailurus styani
CAGGGAGCCTGATGCGGGCCTCGATCCCAGGACCCTGAGATCATGACCTGAGCCGAAAGCAGAGGCGTTAACCCACTGAGCCACCCAGGCGCCCAAGAAGCTGCCTTTAATATGTAATTCCATGTAAGTGAACCAGGGCCTCGTTTATTTGTATATATAAATTCATTTTATTATTATTAAATTATATATTTAAATGATTAAATTACATATACAAGTATATCACATGTATGAAAACTATATATATAAATATATAAAATCAAGGGCCTATGATCAAAGTAGTATCAGGAAATGACAGGACACCTACCACCTGGTTCTGGGACAGGATGGCTAACCCGTATTTCCCTAGTACAAACGTAGGAGTGCTATTTCCCTGCAACCACCCAGGGATTTGTAGAAAGTGTGAAGTTTCTAGGAACTTAAGGAAACAATGAGAGATGGGTGTCAGGATTTTGCCACGGCGATACTTCATCTGGTGTGGCTTACAAACCAGCAACAAATCAAAACCCCCTTGGGTCAGAGATTGCTGTTGCCTTCCTCTATCCATTCTCCTTTATTTCTTAGTATAGAACCCATTTACCAGGGGTGGAAACAGACCTGGTTTGAAAGAGACCTACATTTCCCGGCTTCCCTTGCAAGTGCAGGCGGCCACGTGACTCAGTCAGTTTGGACCAATGAGATATAACCAGTTATTGAGTAGGCTTCAGGAAGCTCCTTCAAAGGAGAGCAGAATAGGCTGGCGTGTGCCCCCACCACCCTCTGCTTTCCTCCTTCCCACCACCTGAATGGTGGCTGTGATGGCCAGAGCTGTGGCAATCACCTTGACAGCTGGCTAGAAGGAGACTAGGTTCCTGGTGGTACAAAGGAGCGGCTGTCACAACCCCCCAAGCTTCTTTCACTTGAGAACCAAGTAGATCTCCATCTCATTAAGCTGTGTCATTTGGGTTTTTTGGTTTCAAGCAGCTAAATGGAGTCCTAGCTGATACAATACCCAAACGTCCAACGACAGTAGCAGGGTTACTGAATTACGACCCAATCATACTATAGATCATTTTGCAGCCATTGAACGATTGTGTAGAAAAATATCTGGTAACATACAGAAGTGTTTGTGACATAGTATTAAGTAAGTTTGAAGACAGGATATATAGTAAGATCCCATTTTATGAAGAGAAAATAGGCATAAACGGTACAGGAAAAAAAGCTTTGCAAACATATTAAAACCCTCTCTGGTGGTGGCGCGATACAGAGATTTCCCTTTTCTACTTCTCGAAATCTGTAATAGCTACAATTTCCTAGTTTTGTGACAGAAGAGTATCAATGGATTATCTTTTTTTAAAGGAGATGGTCGAGTTTTGCCTTTCCTTTTTTTTTAACATGGGCAACAAGTGACTTTTTTAAAAGAACCATGAGACATGCTTGCAGCCCCGGTAAAACTTTGCGGCGATGGTCCCGCCACTTCTGGTCGCAAACCACCCCTCCTGCCTTTTGCCTTCTCTTACCTTGTTCTCTTGGCTCCTGGGTGTGGCTGTGTTGGGATTCTCCACCGAGACGTTCTGCTCTGGGGGGAGTTCAAGGTCAGGTGCTCATTGACAGACTGTCCATTTTCCAGTGAATCTATGACATTTAAGAAGGGCAGAAAGTTAGAAAATGTGCATCTCCCCCCTTTCAGGTGTTTCTCTTGGTGACAGGGACAGTAGCAAGTTTAACCGGGAGGGAAGGAAGAGGAGTAGAAGTTCTTCCTCTCATGCCCCCGGAGGGGAATTTGCCATAGCTTGCACAAATTTGGTGACCTGGGAGGCCATCTCTACAAAAATTCTGATTACGATGCAAGAAACTTCACATGCGCACGCGCGCGTGCACGTGCGTGCACGCGCGCGCGCGCGCGCGCACACACACACACACACACACACACACTGGGAAAAGAATATTGGAAATGAGATTACAACTTAGATACAAACCTGATGAATGTCTTAGAGGCCAATAAAACCAGAACTACCAATGTTATTGCTCCTACTGGACTAAAATCATTTGCAATTTATCGATCTTTTAACATCTAACTTGACAATGTCTGAGTCCTAATTGCTATTAAATAATAAGTCCTCTCGGTCGTCGGGTCGCCTCTCGGTGGGTCGTCAATCTGTGTTGTAGTGTGACTTTGAAAAGCCAGCCCTTTAGCGGAGTGAAGCCAGAGCACAAACTTTTGTTTGGGAGCGGGCCAAGGAAGCCCAACGCCAACTGATGCGTTTTGTCTGCCCCTCCGGGGCAGAGCAGGGGAGAGTTTTCTGCTTGGACCCTGGATCAGGAGGCTCGGGGCCGTCGTGGGAGTTACCTCCAGGGAAGTGAAACAGTGAGTCCCTCTAAAAACAAAACTCTGAGTCTGATGAAAATATTTATGGTCTGGGCATCAATGGCACCTTTGAGGGTGGCAAGAAGTGAAGTGACCCTTGTTCTAGTCTACACCGGCGTCGGCGTTCTTGGCTCGGCTTGGGAAGTCGCACACTCTTTCCCACTTGACTCGGTTTCCCTCTCCAGGCTCATCTCCGACCCAGCCCCACACCCCCCTTTGTTCTGCTCAGAAGGACCCCGACCCCTGACCCCTGGGCAGCTGCATCTTCTTTTCCATCTGCTTCCAAGACTCTAACCCGGAGAGACCTCACAGGGCCCCACTAACCAGGCGTGGCTAGTGCGCGCTTGAAATGCGGCTGGTGTGACTCAGGAAGTGAATTCTTCATTTCTTTATAACTTACATTAATTTAAATTTAAATGTAAAAACCAATACTCAATTTAGTTACCGGAAAACCTTTAAGGCTATCTGGAACAGTTTGGGCATGCAAATCTGCTTTTCTGACTGTACATTTTATGAATCCTAAATCCAGATAAAATATTTCCAACAAAAATATTCCACAGCTTTCAAAGACATACTGCAAAAAAAAAAAAATTGCAAAATGTCTCATGACTAACTTTTATATCGATTATTGACTCCGGGATGGAACGATAGTATTTTGGAGGCATTCTGCTCAATAACATGTGTTAGAATGAATTTTTCCCATTTCTTCTTACTTTTGTTAATGTGGCTGCTGGGAAATTTAAAATGACCTATGTGGCTTGCATTATATTTCTCTTAGGAAGAGCCTCCCTAATCCCCTTCCCCATCTGCCTGGGCTTTGGCCTAGAAGGATCTAAACTCCAGGCCACTCACTAGCTGTATGATTTGGGGTAAGTGACTCAATTTCTCTTTGCTTCTGTTGTTGTTGTTGTTTTAATCTGTAAAATGGGTATAGTAAGGACACCCGTGACACTGAATACCTCCAAGCGCTCGGCCAAGTTAGCTCCTCTTCTCTCTCTGGCATGTCCTCATGCACCCCTTAGATTTCCTTTAAAGTATCATCTCCTTTGGGGAATCTTTCCCAACCACACCGGAAGGGTCTTGTTCTCTGCCTCTGCCTTTCCTGTAAACCTTACTGATGTCGAAAGACATCATTTCAACATTGCGGGTCCCTCAAGGGCAGAGACTCCAATTTCTTTGTGTGGGAGTGTTTCTAACTTTTCATTTTGTAAGATTTCCAAACATACCCGAAAGTTGAGACGGTCATATGATGGACATTCCCCCAGCTTCCACGAGTATAGCATTTCCATCGTCTTTCTCTTGCTCTTAATTTGGTCCTTGATCCATCATTTTGTTAGTGTCTGTAGATAGCAGACGCCCACAAATTCCCACCCCTCCCATCAAGCAGCGGGCGTCTTGACCTCTGGGCATCCTGCTGACATGTGGACAGGCCCGAGGCGGCCTGCTGGAGGTTAAGCAGCCCCAGAGAACAGAGACTAGCCCCCAGCAAGCCCAGCGAGCCCTCCTTGACTTTCCAAGCCCACATGAGCCACCAGTGGACTGCAGAGGTCAGAGCAAGTTGTCCCGACAGAACAACCACCCAATCAACCCCCAGGATCACAAGAAATAATGAATACTGTTGTTTTGTCTTTATATATTGAGGGTGGTTTCCCATGTGGCAAAAGGCTCCCTGATGCAGAGTGCAGTGACTTTATAAGACCTTATAAGAATAAGTTTCTAAACCTTATTCTGCTCAAGGAATATACTTTAAGCAGATAAGATGTGCTAGGCACTCACTGAAAAGATTAAGGGACCCAGCTGCAAAGCTATTATTGCCAAGGTATTGGCCTCAGGTATTTCCAGTGCGGCAGAAAGTCTGACCATCCCAGCAACCGTGAGAGAGAACAAAGATAGGACCTCAGCGCTCAGGAAACTCATGTTCCCAGACATCCCCAGACGTGGACAGCGCCAAGCCTCCCTGCTAGAAGGCATGGATGTCTGGGGCTGTTTTGTGGGGTCCCGGAACAAGATGTTTCTTTTAAATAGAAGCCAGTCTTATTGTACAATTTGGGTCAACACTTTCTCCTGAAGTACCCACATCATCATATTGTGGGAATTGAATCCTTTAGGTAACAGCTTCAAAGTGTTTCACTTTACGGGACCTGTCCTTGATAGTCTTCAAGGCCTTTTATTCTTCTTTCATTTAATTAGGGCCGTTCAGCCCTGCTGACTCCACCTGGCTAGCAGGTGCCACCTGTCCCTGGTACTCACCTGCTGGGTGGGGGGTATTCTGTTCAGGGGCGTCTCTGGCTTGCCCTTTGCTTTTGCGTCTCACGGTGCGGTTGAAGATGGAGTTTCTCTGGATTGGGACGTAGCGGCGGGGTTCCCTGTCTTGCGTCTCTCGGTTGGCGTGGCACGTTTTCTCATCCTCGGAGAGTAACTTGGGTCTCCCCTTGTCGCACGCATCGTGAGTCTCCTGGGAACCGCTCACCGTTTCCTTCCAGGGCTTTTCCAAACCCTCAGGTCCCCTGGTCTCCATGGAAATTAATCCAGTTGTTTCTCAGCAGAGCAACTGGAGACGGGTAACCTCTCCAGCTTCGCCAGTCGGAGTGCTTTGAATAGAAAGAGAACAGTTTCCCGTTAGGGGCATCGGGCTAAGTGTGCCATTCAGAGTCCGGTCTTCCACTCCCACTCGGATCTGATGAAATTTGGAAGAGCCTGCACATCTGGGCTACTGCGTCTTTGTCAATGGAAATTACGGTTTAACCACTGCAATTTGGGTGCATTCATGTATCATTTTATAATTGAAGTTTGTTTATTCTATTCATAGGATGCACTTTTGGGGAAAATGCGTAAAGTGGCTTGTATAACTAGCTTTCAAGTAAACATCTTCTGAGTCATTCAAGAGGAGGAGTAGTGAAAACAGCGAGGAGAATGCTGGGAAACCAAAATGAAGAAAGAGAAAATGTATGGACAGACCCAAAAGTAAAGTCTTGGGGAGACTCCAGGGGGGAGCAGCGAGTGACGGTCATGCAACAGTAAATTCAGAAGTGGGAAGACTTCAACCCTCTGGGGACAAACCTCTTGCTGTCCCCTGGTGGCTAGGTCTAGTTGGTAGATTAGCGGCCCCTCTGATAGGGTGATGCTGGACGGGAATGAGCCCTCCCCCACCCCACCAGCCGGGGTAAGAGAACGGTTGCCTCCCTCTGGGGTGACTGTAGTGGATAGCATCGGAACCCAGGCACTCTTCACAGGAAAAAGGTGTAATAGAATTATACCAGGACTGTCCAGGCAAACCCCATTTTCTTCCCAACACGGGCCTTCCAGTGATGTTGGAGTGGTGAGTAGTACTCAAGGCAGACCCTTGAGTAGAGCATAAGTTGGGCAGGACGGCGTGCTAGACCGGAGAGCCATGCTAGGCTCTCTGTGGCTTCCCATGCATCTGAGGGTTCAGAACCTGGGCTCCCATGGACTCTATGTAAGGGGTACATAAATCGTATGCAGAGGCTGTGTCCATGCAGAGACATCTTTCTTGATTACAGGTGCAGAACTTCCATCATGTTTTCAAAGAGTTTAGAGAAAGCTTTTCTTTCCTGCTTCTGTTTTCTTCTGTAAAAAATGTCAAGAATGGGGGTTTGGACTTGAGGCCCCCCTCCCCCTTCCCCACTGGACCCCTCTGCTCACAGCAGGTGCCCTGGCGACCCCAGGTGCCACCCTCATGTTCTCATGGGTGAGTTTCCAACCCGCTCTTCTTCCCCTCACTCCAGTCCAAACACATTTCACGGCATTTGGGCAGGTGACCTTAGAACATTCAAGAAGGGTGGCGTCCCTTGCTCCAGGCAGAGTGTATCTTTGCTCATCTAAGGCGGGAATTAGGACTTTCTGGTCAGGGAGATTTGAGCACTAAGGATGGCTCTGGTTCCTGGAACTAGCTACCTGATGACACAGGGGCAGAAAGTTTGTCCTGGGATGTGGCCTCCTTTCCTACCTGCCTGCAGGTCTGGTGGTAGTCCATTGATTACCCTGCCTATAAATAATCAGCCAAGCAGAAACAAGTGTTAAGGTATTTGAGGTCAGGGAGCACTAAGACAAGGGCCTACCCTGGTGCAGCTTGGCCTGGGTTATGAGGACCCGGGGAGCTCCTTCAGCACCATGGCCAGCTCTGGGACCCCAACAAGCCCCTGCTAGTCCCAGCGTCCATGTCCTGGTCCGCAAATGCTGGGGGGTGCCCTGTGGGATCTACTGGAGAGGCCCTGTCCTGCTGGCTAACCCTTTGCCTCGGAGAGTAAAGCTGTGACTTCAGGGGGCCAGAGAAGACCACGTAGAGGCCAAGAGTCATGTTTGGGGGGACACCCCTCCCAGGGGTATCCGGCAGGGCAAAGTGTATTATAAATGTGGTAAGGAACCCACAGCTTGCAGGCAGGAGGGGTGGTTTCCACTCACACCAAGTTGAACCCCAGTCAGCAAGAGAGAATGAGAGGTTTCTATCTCGGCCAGATGGAGGGGGGACCCTCTGCCCTGCACTCCGGTTGGGAACAGGGAGAGAAGACCCAGGAGGGCCAAGGTCAAGGTCATCATAAATCTGCTGTCTGGGGCCTGGGACATGGAGGGGGTGGATTAAGACCACAGGCAAGGATAGACTTCGGCTTTGGGGTTCAGAGCTGGCCAAAGGCGGAGCAGCTGCTCTAGGGGGCAGTGAGTTCCCCGTCACTGACAGTGTCCACACAGAATCTACTGATTTTAGGAATCAGTGACTCCGGCCTACCTACCAACATCCCCTTCTCTCCTGTTTCACTTGCCTTTGTGCCTCCAAAGGGTATATCTGAGGCTTTTCTCAGCTTGATCTAGGGGCAGAGGGCAAGTGGGCAGGGGGTCCTGTGGCCGCAGGGTGGAGCAGGGAATGCAGGAGTTAATTGTGAGCTGGGGCCAGTCTGTGGAGGTCTCTGAGCCGGGTCAGGGAGTCCCCGCTGCATCCTTGATGACTGTGGGCAAGGAGGCGGCAAGCTCCCAGAAGCTCTGGGTTGGCTGGGTTGGCCAATCCCCAGGCAAGAGGGGAGGTGTCACTTAGGTGTGGCAGGTAGGGGCTGGGAGTGTGCAAGCGGAGTGACGTGGTCAGTGACACACGGTGGTTTGGGGCAGAGCAGGGAGGGGCTGTCCCCCTTGCAGGCGAGGGGCCGGGGCGACGGGGCAGGCGAGGGGCCGGGGCGACGGGGCAGGCCAATGCCGCTCGTTGCCTGTCAGGCAGCCTGCTTGTGGCTGCAGCATGCTGATTGGAGGACATGCGGTTGGAAAACCTCCCAGGAGGAGTGCGTGCAGCTGGACATCTTCGACCGAAGCTGACTCTTAGGAACAGGGCACGTCCCTGCTCTGACCAACAGCATCTTCAAGGCCCCTGTGTCGTGGCCCTGAACGCAGACTGGGTTTCGGCATTGACGGTGATTATTGTTATCATCACCATGGATTATTTTAAGTTGCTTTTTTGAAAATCGAGGTACAATTTATATACAGTGCAATTTGTTCTTACGTACGTTCTAAGTGTATGGTTCTGAGTTCTGACGAATGCAGTTGGCGTAACCGTCACCCTAATTGGCATCCAGGACACTCCAGCACCCCAGAAGTTCCCTGTGGCCCCCTGTAATCAACCCCTCCCACACCGTCTGTGGACCACCAGTCTGTACACGGTCCTCATGTGCCTTTTCCGGGCTGTCCTACAGATGGATCGACGCAGCCTTTGGCATCTGGTTCCCTTTGGTTGGCGGAATCCACTTGACATTCAGCCTGGTTGGGGGAGTGCAGATTGCCAGTGTTGACTGGGCATTGGCGTGAGCTCGGAAGCCCGTGTGATGTATGGCGAAGGGCATTCGGCTGGGAGGCAGGGGACTTGGGTTTGAATATCCATATTCTGCCACCTGTAATCACCTACTCACTTTGGGCAAGTACGGGCCTCAGTGTCTCATGCAGAAAACATGGTGGTGGATGGGTGTTCTGGGGTGCATAGCTAGCTCTCAAAATCTGAGATCTAGGGCAGCTCAGAGACCCCTCAGAGGGAAGCTCATGGCATGACGAGGGTCCTGGGGTCGCTCTCACACCTATCATTTCTTTTCCATCATTTTCTTTCCATGACGGGTCTAACTCTAATTCCACCTCAATTAATGCCTATTTCAGCCAACTGTGCTCTGCATCTGAAATATTTTGATAATCACCTCACTTCTTCTATATCCATTAACTGTTGGAGAGCCCAGCAGCCCTCCTCCCATCGCCTCATGTTTTCCTTAAACTCCTCTGTAGCTTGAAGCCCACGGGTCTCCGTTCCAGGCGGCTTCGGGGTGGAAAGGCACGGGCCACGTGTGTGCTTGGAAGCTGCGTCTGCACCCCCATGGGCACCGCGGATGCGTCTCCGTTCCACGCCGGCCCCCAGTTCTCCTCTGGAAGCTCCTGAAGGGCAGGACTGGGTCTTTTTCCTTCGGCGCTGTCTCTGGTGCTGGGCACACGACGGCCACCGGCCGTTTGCAGCAATGGACGAATGGATGAATGAGGTCCCCGAGGTCCCTGTGATAATCAGCACTGTGTTCTAGATAAAGAAGCTGCAAGTCAGAGAGCTCTGGCAGCTTGCCTGGTATCACACAGCTGGTAAATGGTTTGGTGAGGCTCACACCCCATCTGTTGGATTTGTTTGTTGGGGGAAACCTGAAATCCCTGTGATGTGGTTGAAGGATGCCGTTGTAAAGATTGGTTGAAGGCTGGCAGGGATGAATCAGAGGCAGGAGTGGGGGGTGGGGCGGGGGGTGGTTCCAGGCTGTTCTCTGTGCTAGCTATGTGGCTCCAGGCATATGAGCCAAGGGTGACTGTTAAACCTCCTGGCATTGGCCTGAGGCCCAGGGGGCCTCCCTGCATGAGTCAGCGGCCTGGGAGGTCAGGCCACATGGGAGAAGGTAGTGGGGAGGGAGGGGGAAGCTGGCTGCAAGCCCAGCTGTGGCGCCCCAGGCCAGCTGCTGGGCGCGGGGGGCTGATGGCGGGGCCGGGCACGGGAGGTGTATCACCCAGACCAGGGCTTTTCAGATGTGCAAGTGGGGAGTCACCTGGGGCTCTTGTTAAGACACAGATTCTGACTCGAGACATCCAGGGCGAGGCCCGGGATGCCAACCCTGTGAGTCTGCAGACCAGCCTCGAACAGGAGCCTTATGGAGCCAAACCACAGCATCCTTAGCAGTTGTGGGAGCAGGAGCCACCTGGGAACTCAGCCCCGGGCTGCCCCTTGCTTTGGCCAGGTTGGGTCATGTCCACTGCTGGTCAGAGGCGGTCTTGTTGGAGAGCAGAGCTGGGGCAGGCAGGAGGAGGGGTGTCAGGAGACAGTCAAGGGGGGCTGAAGCAAGTGTTGGAGGGAAGAATCTTCCAGGGCATGTAGTAAATATATGAGCCGTCTGGGCACCTGCTCTGTAGCAGACCCCCAGGGGCGCCGGGGACAGCCTGTAAGACCAGGTCTGGCCTTCGCATGGCTAATAGGGGCCGCAGGAGGAAGCAAGTACTACAAAACAGAGAGGCAAATGATGGACAGGGAGGGCAGTGAGGGTATGTGCAGGGAAGGGCTGGGGAGAGGAGCAGGTCATGGGGAGCCCTGGGTGGGGAAGCTTCACTCCCTGGTCGGTCAGAACATCCCAGAGGGCAGTTTGAGGTCACTGCCCGGAGCTGGGGCAGAGCGTGGGTTATCCAGCGGAAGGCCCCAGCAACTCCAGACAGGACCCCTTGGGGAGGATTCTCCACAGGACCACACTGAAGATGCCACCTTGTCTTCAGGCAGGAGCCCAGCACACTGGTGGCCGCGGGGCGTGTCAGCTGTGCAGACAGAGGGCAGCCGTGGCCTCGAGGCAACGATGAAGGGCATGAGGCCCTTCAGGAAGGGCTTGGATGCTGTCACAGGGGCAGGCGGGTCTCTGTGCCTGGATCAGTAACCCTCCCCCAGCCCCACCGCCACCCCCAGCAAAGCGGGAAAGCTGGAGAGGAAGGTTTAGGGGGTAGAGGGAAAACGATGAAGTTTCTGGTTTGGCAGAAGAGCCCCAGCAAGGGAAGGGCCCTGTAAAGCTGTCCGAGAAGATGCTTTGTGGTCGGCAGGGTCTGAGGACACGAGCTCCCTGGAGAAAATGTAGAAAAGGCAGATGAACACAGGGAGACAGCTGCGGCCCTGCCCCGAACATTTTGGTGTTCTCAGCGGGAACAAAGGACAAGGGAGCGGAAGGGAATGGAACAGCCAAACAGGAGAGAAGGATCCTAGGACGTTTTAAAGTGGAAATTCGGAAATTGGGGAGTGAGTGGTACAAAGGGCGGGATCAGAAAGGCGGCAGGAGAAGGAGGATCGAGGGCAAGGCACAGGTGCCAGCTGGCTCGGCACACGCGGGGAAGGCCCAGGGCCTCGTGGCCACTCGGGGCAGCCCTAGCTCTAGGAGGTGGCTCGGAGTGGGAGTGCCCTGGGGACGGAAGGGCCTGTGGCCCTTGTGGAACCCAGACCATGGCTGAATAGGAAATATAACTGTGTAAAAGCAACTGAGGGGGAGGGGGTAGAAGCGACTGAGGGGGAGGGGAGAGAAGT